>CM042757.1:2841354-2878221 GCA_022496165.2 Catalaphyllia jardinei
ACCCGAAAAAGTCACTTACGACCGTCTTGCACCAAGCCATTCAATTACATCTGATGTTTCGTAGGAGCTGCGCTAGGGCTGGGGCTGCCGGCTCTGACATCTGCACAGGAACAAGGCCTGCTGAGGATCTCACTCATCCCCACTCCTCAGAAGAAAGATTGTTCTCCTTTCCATTCTTGTACTTGCTTGTCATAAAGGTTGCAGCACTTTCTGCCAGGGCAGCATATTTCTTCAGAAACCCCACTTTCCCGATCCCATGTGGCCTTAAGGTCGTATCACAGCTACTGATAGCATAGGGAAGACGTGAGTCTGATAGCTGGACCTCCACTCTGCGCTTGATGGTGGTAGCGCAGACAATTCTGTGTAATTGTGTTATTTTGATTTTTGTTAAAAAAATGGCAGCCATCTTGGATTTTCGATGGTCGAAATCAAGAGGTTGTCATGACCAGATTTGGGTGGATTTTTATGTCTGCATATAAACAAATTCAAGGTGAGTGGGCTTTGTTACAAATTTTGTTGAACCTTGCCTACAAAAACTGCTTTGTTTACTGGACTATCAGTACTGGTGACTCGGGAACAAACTTGACAGTATACTTTTCCACTGCACGCACAACAGTTCCCTCAGTCAAATCCCTGTGTTTTTCACCAAGATACAGGCCATCTGATAGGGTGCGGAAAAAATGGAAAATTATGCAGAAAATTTCGGAAAAATTGTGTGGACGAAAGTGACGGTTATGGGGAAAAGACGTCAGATTATGCAGAAAATTCTCAATTTTAGTCCTTTATGACATGTTTAACCTTTAGCTGCCATTCATGGACAGATATTTCCTCGTTCAACACAGTTTCGTTCCATAGTTTTTGCAGTTGAGTTTTACTGAAGCTTGGTAACCAGGCATTAAATCGGACGAGAGAAACTCAACACCTAAATAGGTTAAAATGTTGATTTCATGTGAAAGCCTGACAGCAAGGATCTTGATTTCACTTCAAAACGAGCAAACGGTCCATTCCATGCAGCGCGTAAGCTCAAAAATGGAGATTTCAGGCCCAAATAGGTTAAAATGTTGATTTCATGCGAAAGCCTGACAGCAAGGATCTTGATTTCACTTAAAAACGAGAAAACTGTCCATTACACACAGCGCGTAAGCTCAAAAGCGGCGATTTCAGGCCCAAATAGGTTAAAATGTTGATTTCACGTGAAAGCCTGACAGCAAGGATCTTGATTTCACTTAAAAACGAGCAAACTGTCCATTCCACGCAGCGCGTAAGCTCAAAAACGGAGATTTCAGGTCTAAATAGGTTAAAATGTTGATTTCACGTGAACGCCTGACAGCAAGGATCTTGATTTCACTTAAAAACGAGCAAACTGTCCATTACACGCAGCGTGTAAACTCAAAAACGGAGATTTCAGGCCTAAATAGGTTAAAATGTTGATCTCACATTAAAGGGTGACAGCAAGCACGTTGATTTCACTTAGAAACAAGCAAACTGTCCATTCCACGCAGCGCGTAAGCTCAAAAACAGAGATTCAGGTCTAAATAGGTTAAAACGTTGATTTCGTGTTAACCCTTGACGGCAAGCATGTTGATTTGACTTAGAAAACAACAAAATGTTAACTGCCTGCAACATATAAGCTCAAAAATGAGGGGCTGACAGACTAACAGATTAACCCTTCCGTGCAACGTACAGGTCTCCATATATCTGCATGGCAGCTGATCCCAGAAGTTTAAAACACTACAAATCATGCCGATTTAAATAAAAGATCAACGCAACCTGGATCAAAGATCTAGGTTTCAATCGATTGCTTCCTCTTGGCCAATATTACGTTGGAATAAAAAAGGAAAAAACAAGCTCTGTAATTAGTTAAAGTGTGAGTTAATAAGTATTGTCTTGTCTTGCCTTACTGATCTTGTCTTGTCTTGCCCTGCCGAACGTGATCGCAATGCATGCCGGGAAGGTTCTGTGCACCTTGTGAACGGGTAAACATGGCGGATGATACAAGAAAAAGTTTATAAGTCTAAAAGCAGTTCTCACTTTCCAAACTTTGATGCTACCAACGCTTGGCAAATGGGCCACAACTCACGACAGGCTTTTATTCTTGGGCAAGAACTGCTCTTGGACTTTGCTGCCTGGATCGACCTAACTTCAAACGCTGATAACTTGCCGCTTATATCAGTTGCGTTGGAAGTTAGAGAACACATTTTGCTTCTTTAAAACGTGTTGGTGACTTACGGGTTTATCAAGGCTTTATGATGCCTCTCAACCACCAGGCAGGCTACAAGGTACTTAAAAACAATGCTTAAGATATTAGTCGAAAGAGCTGTAATGCATCACTTCTCTCTGCTTTGACGCTCGATCAAAACTCACGTGTTGTGTGCTTTCATCACAATAGCCTGTATAAAAAAATGTCCCCAGATTCCAGCTCTATGCGCAATTTCTTTAAATAGATATCTTGATTTTTCAAAGAACTAAAGGAACAGAATGGAAAAAACAATTGAGCGACCTCGTATCGAACCGGTGTCTCGGAAAAACAAATTCAAAACTGGCACGTTCAGCGCCTTACCTGCTTGCGCAAACCAAACAGTAGTAAGAGAATGAAGCTATTATAGTGACTTCATCGCTTAGCAAAACAAAAGGTTTCTTTTGTTTTTCATTTAACGAAAGGTCCCCAGAGAATGCCCTTGGAAAAATGTGTTTTTTCGCATACGTAATATTTCCAAAAGGAAGCAAACTTCAGAGGAAAAACATGCAGAGCATTGTTTGACACACGTAAACAAAACTGTGTGTGAAATTTGGAGCGTTTTTGACAAAGTTCACTTTTGAGTAAAAACCGTAAAGCCCTTTTTCCACCGAAGCCTTCAAAAAGGTTTTTGTTGCTGTTTTGGGTGAATAACTTCTTCAAAATGATCAAGCTCTTCGCTATTTCTGCTTCTGAGAATGGTAAGCATTTGCTTTCTCTCTTATATGTAGCAATGTTCTAGTTTTATGCAGAAAAATGCCCCAAGGATGCGGAGGATGCAGATTGAAGTAGGTGAATTATGCGGATCTACACCACCGCATCCTGTCAGATGCCCTGATTAGATACTGACAGTCATAAGCATGAATTTAAGATGTGTAATAGTGGAGCTCCGGCAGCCCGAAGGGCCACCAAGCGGAGCCCCATAACCATATACTAGGAAAAAGAAACCCATGTATTGATTTTCTCATGGTTATCATGGGCAGCGGTATTGCTGGTGGGCGCGTACGCATGACAGCGACGACCACGATGACGGCGAAATAATAGGTTGATAGAGATATGCAGCCTTGGTTTACTGTGTACTTCTTTGATATTGGACATCCATGTTATGAGCAATTGACACCTGTCAAAACAAGGTATTTGCTGACCAGTATCACAAGACCATATTGTAGGCTCAAGTCTACAACTCATCGAGGTCACATGTTTTTTTGAAGTTGACCACTGACCAAATGCTGGTTTTTGATTGGATCGTGGGCTCATATCAGGTTAACTTGTTGAAAACAGTTCAATTGTTTGGAAGCCGGTTAACGCTAGCCTACGGTTAAAATTTATTGGAATTATAACGTTTTCTTTTATACAAATGTTTTTTCCTGCTTTGTTTTGTGTTCATAAACTCAAAACGGAAAACCTCACCGCAAAGTTACAGAACTCATATCAAAATTGTACCTTTTCCGGGGTTAGCTTAATCGGGTTTTTAACAACCAGCTGACCAAGGAGCTATGCTTTTAGGCTGGCCTAAAGCTATATATTTTTATTATGACAGCTTGATGATCCAAAGTACAATACAGTACCATTCAGAACACAGTAAAAGTAAACTTGAAGATTACATTATAGTTACCTCTGATAGCCTTGACATTACAGGAAGCCTTTAATATTGAAAACTGATGCTAAAATTGAAAAAAAACATGATTTAACTGCATTAATTTCATAACAGTGAAACCAGGAAATTAAATGGTAACTCTACATTAAACAGCATATGCGCAAATCTGATTTATTTAGTGCTCTCATCATTTTCTATTTTACAACTATGTGTAGTTCTGGAAAATATTTATACCTCCCCAATGGAAAGGATTTTTTCTAAGACCCCCACCACACCCCTCTGGAAATTCAAATAAAGCTTCACACATTTCTTCAAATTTTTTGGTCTTACAGAACCCCCACCCCACAGGAAATTCCAATTCCTTCTGTAGGGGGGAGTATGGTTATTTTCTGGAGCTGCACAATTATCAAAAATACTTTCAGGAACACCACTTACAGCAAAGCTTCGCGATGGAGTAATAATGAATATCAATAATTTTGATGGCATAGAAAAAGACAGAGGCTGACTAGGGTCATGTAAAGTTTTCAGTAGGAAGCAACTGGTTTTCACAGGCGAAACAAATGTCTTGAACTGAACTTTATAAGAAAAACTTTCCCTTTGATAGTCAAACCAGACGAACAAAAACATTCTCACAGCCAGCCAGTTTCCCTGGTGCCCAGTCCTGAAGGAAACCCCCTGCCCAACAAAGTGGAAAATCTTAAATAAGAACTGTAAAAGGCTAAACTGAAAACTCACCAAGTCTTGTTACAAACACTCTTTGACATCCTGAAACCAGACATCAGTACTAACTGAACTCACTCAGTCAGTCAACCTCTAAAAAAATGAAAAGCCAACAGGAGAACATTTAACAGACAAGACTTGATGGATGTATGGCTCGCATTACAATTACGTTTTCAAATTAATACTCTTTGGATGCCTGTGGAGAGATGTTGATGTCCCTCAAAAGCCTCAAATGTTGAATTACAAAAAATGCAATTCCCAAGAATCGGTGCCAGGCTGAGGAACAAGATACCATGCAGTCTATGAGAAGTACCAAAAAAGTCTTACAAAGCTAGAATTAACAAGAAGATCTTAAATCTTATTACTACACTTTAACTGTTTTCTTAGCACTTGTATTCTGGACAAATTTCATGCAAATATGCCAAAGTTTAGCAAATTTTCACCTCAGAAATTTCGGGTAAGCGCAATTTATTAATAAACTTGAACCTGCCCGATGATAGTTTTGGGCTCTTTTGAGTAGTTTTACTTAATCAGTCTAGAGATGCATGATCTGGGTATCAAACCTGTACTCGCCCGCTGTTTTTGGCCTTAGGATATCCATTAGTCAGCGCTCCAAGCTGCGATCATTTTGGTTGCCATGGTGAGTGGAAAAAATATTTGGCAACTAAGATTCTGGCGAAAGTTGCCAATTGGCAACCAACAGATTAAAAGAGAAACTTACTTGTGAATGAAAAATTATCATTAATAGGATGAATTTAATCAATACTACAAGCGGCGGCATCACCTGTCTTTTTCTTTTCCCCTCTCATCATTCAGAAACTCAACATGAATGTGTAAACTTGAAGTAGAAAAGTGACGTGTTGGAAATTGTTGCATTCTGCGGTTTAGACCTTCATTTAATATGCCATGAAGTGTCCTCCCATTCAGGTTCCTTTTTTTGGCAACTGAATTTTTTTTATGACGACCATTTCACAACTGAAGGTCGCCAAAAGGCGACTTTTTTAAAAAGCGAGCTTGGAGCGCTGTTAGTGAGATTTTCCTTGCTATTAGTCTCAGTCTTCTCTTTCGTTTTACTTCCTCTGAGGAAATCAATATTTTCGATAATCAACCTGTGATAACCAAAATCCATACAATCAATCAAATTCGATAATCACAAAAACTCTGCTATCGACTATTATTGATTACTGTCGAAAAATATCGATAACAATCGATTTTATCGAGTATATCGAAATTATCGATTTGTAACACCCTGTTATAAGTTACGCTAAGATTAGATTTTCAATACAAAGCTGACTTTCCAGACTACTCTCTCGACAGACACTCTAAATTGTTGAAGTATTTAAAAACATTTTAAGAGACTTATAAAGATATCAACTTGCATGAAAAGGCAAAAAGAGATTCGTAAGCTTACCTATTAGATCGACAAGAGAAAGTACGAAATCTGACGAAATGCAGCGATGTAGTCTCCACAGGTAAAACGTTATTTGACGCTAACTCGTCAGGCTGCACGACGTGCTCGGCGAATAACTGAAATCACCCCATGACTGGAAGATAGTGAAACACAGAGAGGAGAGAGAGAGAGAGAGAGAGAGGGAGAGGCGCGCCGCCATGCCAGTAAAGTCCGGATGGAATGTGGGACAGTCCCCTATCCCAGAAAGCCGTGCAAGCTAGGATGTCTGGAGCGAACATTCCTCGGGGTAGGGACAAAACCTGGGGTAGGCCATGGCGTACCCCAGATTTTGTCCCTACCCCATTCCTCGCGCTTTTTGCTTCCCTACACGCTCCCCTTCCCCATTAACCACTAGCACCAAGAGGTCATCGTTTTTATGAAAATGAAAGTTACAAGATTTTGCTTTCGAAACACTATTAGTGGTCATCTCTTAAACAAAATAATAATGATTTGGTTTTTCAAACCCGCACCATTCGAAAAGTCCGTAACTGGTCACGTGACCAAACCTTGATTTTTTAAATTACGAATTACCGTTTTCTGACACAAATTTTCCACTTAAACTTCAAGGAAAATGTTGAAAAGATGATGTGGTAACGTTTATAGCACATCTTAACGTAACTATCAAACATTTAACAAGATATAAACAAAAAGTAGTTTTGGCCGCCATGTTGGAGCATAGTTAATAGGAGGGCAAGAGGTATGCCCTGCAACCCGTCAAATCAAGTCACACATAACTTGTAACAAAAAATTTAATTTACATGATGCAGTGTAACCGCTGCCATTTACTGTACATAGGCAAAACTAAGCGATGTCTCAAAGACAGATTCAACGAACATAGACGCTCTGTCGACAAAACTAACTGATTTTATATTAAATCCAAACCCACCACTGTTTCCAAACATTTTCTGTTTCATCCTAATCATTGCCATACTGACATGCAACTAATTCCACTTGAACTTATCCACTCGTCACATGATTCAATAAGAGAAGCCAGACAGTCTTTTTAAATAGATTTAGCGAGAACACTGGAACCTCACGGTATGAATAGACGTGATGAATCGTAAAACTTGTAACCTTAGAAAGCCTTTTTTATCTTTACTTTATTTTATTTGTTTTGTTCGTCATTTCTGCCACTCCTTTTGATTTTGAAATATGTATTACGACATTCACCATTATATAATATTGTAAATATCTCATTTTTGTAAGTTAGTAACATCTAAACCTGAAGAAGGCTGGTTTGGCCAGCCGAAATATTGTTTTTAATATATCACGTTGTGTCAGCCTTGCAGTAGTCTTTGACTTCTCATCGTTTTTATTGGTCACGTGACCTCTGCCTTGCAGGCTATCAAGGTCGGTGCTTCAATTATCGAGCAATATTGATAAAAATGACAGTTTTTCCCTTATATTTGTGTAATTTTTTAAACAAGGTTCTGTTCGAGTTTTAACATGTTTTGAAAAATATTTCATTTTTCACAACGAAAGCATCTACTGCCCCCAGGGCTACTGCCCACCAAAGCTTACCCTACCCCAATGAGAAAATGTTCTCATGGTTACGTTTGTTTGAAATTGATCCGGGACATTGTTATTCAAAATGGCGGCAATTAGAAGGAAAGTACTTGAACTTTTTTGGCAATAATAAAAGTGATTTCTTCCACAATTTTGATGTTATAATGCCGGAGGAAAGGATAGAAGATGCAGACGCTAGCAATGTTGGTGAAGACGAAGGCGAAGAAGAGATCCCTTCGGATATAATGCCACTTTTCTTTACGAGTAAAACTCAAGAAATATTTGGCTGCAAAGGAGATGAGGATGTCTCAGAAGAGAATCCACACAAGCTGATCCCAAAGGAAGCAATCCTTCAAGATTTTAAAGACAGGGCAGCTGTTTCAGATTTTCATCCAGTTAAGCAAATCGTTTTGGTAAGTTGTTATGTTAAGTGTAATTTTACTACTGTACGACCCCATAAGCTACTGAGCTTTAATTTTAATCGTGCTTGCATAAAGGTTGTCTGTGTATGTCTGCCTATATGGCAGGGAACGTCCTTTAGCCTCACTGACCTGGACATATCCTGGATCGATAAAGTAAGGTAATTATAAACTTAAAGGTTGCTTTAAGAGGCTTACGGTCACTGAACATAAAGCTAAATGTTTAACAACATTCAACGCCCAAGTCACTAATGGAGGGATTGTGCCTAAGAAACATGGGGGCTGCAACCGTAATCACAGTAGAACACCCGACTGGCCTGCCCAACCCGCAACCAATCACAAGCACACTTTGCAAGGCCCCCCTAAGGCACCCATCACACTCTAACCAGATAGCTCAGTGGAAAGAAAAGAAAAAAAACAGGGGGGGGGGATAGGGAGGCAGGGCTTTCAATAACATTTGAAGTTGGCAGCTGGTTTGAGTAGAGTAACCGACTGTATCAACCAGTTTTAAATGCACTTCTCTTATATTACTTTAATTTTTGGGTGAAAAGAGCTGACTTTTATGGACGAAGTAGGCAACGAGTTTCGTCGGCCGTCTGTGCTTAATGAAAGCCCTGGGGAGGGAACGCTGAGAACCGTTAAACTGCTAAAATTCAACCCACAATGCCACGTTAACAGAGCAATGAACACGATGCATGCAGATGGATGACAGCTCATAAACTAACCAAGAATACTGCTGGATACTGTCAGCCCCAGGGTCCCACAGCCATATCACAGCTGCAAATGCTATGGAACGTACCAAACACTAAACAAACACTAATAAATTAATGGCCAAGACACTAACAAACGCTTACAAAAATGCTACTGATCCAGACTAGCTCCTGGCCATAAATTATGTAGAATTGTTAAACTATATCAAATGCTACAGAATGCACCAAATGCTCAACAAAAACTAACAGACAACCAAGACACTAACAACCACTATGAAAAACTCTACTGACCAGACTTGCCCCTAGTCGTTAGCTATGTTAAATTTCATATAACTATATTAATTCAATGTAGAATGGATTGAAATATTATTGCAATCCATTTTATATGAAGTTAACTGTTTTTAATGAAAACCTCTGTTATCTATCTCCTCTAGAGTTCTCACATAAAGAAAGTAAAAAGGTAAAAAAGGTTAAGTTGGCATACAAGCCAAGTGGCCCATCAAACCAGAGCTTTTCCTATTTTTTTGCAGCATGAAGGGACTATGAATACTTCTTAGTCCATTACTGCAGGGTTATCCCCAGCATTTAATTCACCAGTACCTTTTGTACACCTGGGTGGTCATGCAGAGGGCACTGTAAAGTAAAGTGCGGTGTAGCCGCAAGCTCAAAATCAAAAGAAAGTGAGCTTGATATCTGATGTCTTCAATTTTCTCATTTCCGCCAGAAACCGGTTACGAAATTAGCCATTGCAACTAATTTTCACCAGAAATATGAACTTTGGAAGTTCTGATTTCTCAAAAGAATTGTAAATCTTTTTCATAACAACAGGCAGGCACGATATCCATTGTTTATAAAGCTTTGCGAAAGAAATATTGTCAATTGAAAGTTTATGTCTAGCAAGGACACACTTAATTCCAAGCGGTCTTGCTTCTTGGCAGTCTGCTGTTTGATGATGCTGCTAAAACAGACAAAGGCCTTTGTTTTGTTTTGTCGCCTGCTTGCAATCACAAATGTTTGCAATCCTCTTTAGTTTAAAATTTAAACAGAAATAGACTGGAACTTTGTTAAAACATCAGTAATATGTGCACTTAACTCTTCCTCCAACTCCAAATGTGGACAACTTCTTTTTTATTTTGAGATTACATGCAGTAAATTACCGACTCCTTGGAGATCTAATCACTCCTTATCAAACATAATACTGTAGATTGACAATTTTCTTGCCTTTCCTGCTTTTTGAACAAAGGCAGGCTCACTGTGTTGGTACCTCTTCGCCAGACTCTCTCTGAATCACTTTGCTCTTTGTGGCTCACACACATAACTCAAAGATGACCCTGCTCTCAGGCTAACCATGATGCCAGCACCCTTCCATGCAGTTCTTACATGAAAGGAGCATTGAAAGTTTTGCTTGGTTTTCTTTTTCTGTCCAGAAGGTCACTAATATAAGTGGCCACAATGATGGGTTAGCACATATTTTTGCTAAGCCTGAAATAGCCTATACATAATCAACATCGAACTGCAGAAAGTCTGTGACTGGTTGAATGCTAATAAGCTGACCATAAATGCAAAAAAGTCCAATTTTGTCATATTTAGACCATCACAAAAGAAGCTTAGTTATCAGATTAATATAAGGATATACAATAATGCCTCAAATAGTGATACTTTTCTTGAATGCAAAGGTTACGTAAAGTTCCTGGGTGTGCTCATCGATAAAAACTTAACTTGGAAATATCATATCGACTACATCGCCTCGAAAATTAGCAGGGTGGTTGGAATTATATCACGATTAAGGCACTCTGTCCCTCTGAATACTTTAATCCAAGTTTACCGTTCTCTGATTTCCCCATATACACACTACGGAATTGCTGCTTGGGGCCAAGCTGCACAGGTCTATCTGAGGAAAGTCTTTATCTTACAAAAACGAGCTCTTCGGCTAATGTTCTTTGCTGGTAACAGATCTCATGCTATTCCTTTATTTGTCTCTGCTAATGTCTTACCCCTCAATATGCTTTATTTTGAAACAGTATGCTCCCTTATGCACGACATATCTACCAATTCTGCGCCTCAGAATATCTGTGATCTTTTTACTTGTTCATCTGACCTTCATACATATAACACTAGATTCTCTGATGCTGGTAATTTATACATTAATAAATCAAGACTGAGAATTCAGCTTAATTCATTTTCCATTTTCGGAGCTAAATTGTGGAATTGCCTGAAGCCTGATCTACGTAAACTTAGGAAACAACCTTTCAAAAATAAAATTCATCAATTTTTACTTGCGGTACTTAGTAATGAGGATGATTATGTTGATGTCTCTACGTTAATGTTAAAAATAGCTAATTATCATTAATCAAACTCTAATAGCCATTATTGTTAATTTCTTTAGTTCTATGACTTATTATAGGTTCTTTCTCATCTCATGTAAATCCTAGCTATTTGTGAATATAAGTGTATACCTATTTACTTTATTTATTTATTTAACTGATATTAATAATGATATATCTATATATATATATATATTTTTTTTTTTCCTGCATTTTACTACAATGTAATGTATTTGTAATGTAATGTATTTGTAATGTATCTTATTGTAAGTTACACAGCCCGCCTCGATTAGCGATGCTATATGCGGGTTGTGTAAATTTAAAAATCTGTTGAATTTGAATTTTAATAAAATAATGCTAAATAATGCCAATGCTAATAGAAGGGTTGCATTAAAAGCTCCGAATGATTCTGATATAATGTTAGATTCTTTTACCAAATTGTCTCATGCTTTCTTTTATGAAAAAGGAGAATTTGACATAGAATCAAGGGTCACTATAACAAGGATAAAAACCCAAACCTGTATTACAAACAAATCAAAATACTTGGACTGCTGTGATTAAATTTTCATTTTGTTGTTGTAGGATTATCAAGCTGATGAACTTCTTGTAGTATATGATCCTTTGTTCAAGTATGGTCAGAATTTTTACCTTGCTCTTACAGAGGAAGCCAAGGAGAGGATCCTGAATGTAAGTGTTATGTTACTTTATATTTAACTGCATTTGAAGTATCCAGACGAAGCACAATACACTATTACCCAGCAGGTGAAAGGACAGTCCCATAAAAGAACTGATCAAAGTACTTAACTAGTAAGACTTATCAATTTGGTGCATCAATTGTTATCCCTTAGAGGTGAGAGAGAATTGTACTTGTCTACAAAACAAGACATCCTAAACTGATTCTGGTGCCTTTTGAGAGTTCCCTTCTAAAGTTTCTAACGATCCTGTACATGTACATGGGGATCAGTCCCTGTGTTAGCATCAATGAAAATCAGAAGTAACCTAAGTATACTATAGCCATTAGAGTCAATATGCAGGGTTCTCCAGAAGCTCCAGCAACCAGCGAAAATCACCATCTGATTGACCTGGATGTACTGACTACTAAGTAAAACTATACTGGCCCTGGGTTGTTCGAAAGCCAATTAGCGCTAACCCATGATCAGCCTTCTCAAAATGGGCCAGTGGCCGGCTCAACGGGCTGCCTCCTCTGGGAATTTGACCATCTCCTTGCCGTCAGAAAATGTATTATTTTTACTAACAACAAGAAGAAAAGAAAAAAGAAAATAAAACGGAAAGAACAACTTTTATGCCCGAAAGGAAAGTCCCTGAACATTATTCAAAAGGGTTAAAAGCGCTTGTTTAGCGTACATATTTACATCCGTTATTTTAAACACAAACATTTTGATCTTTCTTCGAAGCGGAAGTATTGTTTGCTTTGTCACAGTCAACGAGACTTCAAATCAGATAAAGCCATGTCAAAGAAAAGTAATTTATCTGGGTTTTACTGTGTCATTTAAAGTTGTGTGTCGTGAAACGGGTGGAGAGAATTTTAAAGGGTTAAAAACTTATGGCAGAGAATCGAAAACCCGCACTCGGTTCACGGATAACTTCCTACTTTAACAAAGAGCAAAGGAAGGACAGTAAGTACCTCTTTCAGTAGAATAATACAGCAATCTTTCGCACCGATTTTTCACGTGCTAGTGGCAGTGAATGAATAAACTAGTTGTATAAAATTGAAATGGTTTTTAAATTTTAAAATATAAACTACCTATATATTTTAACATGATCGGAACCATCTTTAACAAAAACAGCAAGTGGCATCTGGACTGAACAAAGGCTCGGCGAAGCGTTTATTTTTGCTTTCAGTCTCTCTTTTTCGAAATTCGCGCTTTGCTGAATTTTCCGCTTGATTAAACTCGTGGGAATTGCAGCGCGACACTGTCTCGGTTTATTGACGGCCCAGATTTGCGATTATCTGTGGATTTATAAATGAAACTCTGGATCCGCTTGTTTAAACATTGAAATAATCCTTTAAAACATTAACACAATGAGCATAACAAGTTTGGAGAATAAAAAGAGCAACTTCTTGAGACACACGTGAAGTCCTGAACCAAAGAGTCAAAAATATCGCAAACAAAATCAAACAGCCGTGATAATTTAATTAGAATGAACAGTATCGCGTGACATGAAATTGATATATAAACACGTAAAAACTGGTTTCGAGATATCTAAAAAGGTTTTTATTGTTTCTAAATTCCCAAAACCTTGCAAAAGGTTTCACTGGTAAAAATGGGTCA
Organism: Catalaphyllia jardinei; assembly: GCA_022496165.2. Taxonomy (NCBI): domain Eukaryota; kingdom Metazoa; phylum Cnidaria; class Anthozoa; order Scleractinia; family Caryophylliidae; genus Catalaphyllia; species Catalaphyllia jardinei. The sequence continues at coordinate 2,854,611 of CM042757.1, forward strand.
GGTCTTCAGTGTAATTTCCCCGACCCTCAAACAGTGCATTAAAATGACCGTAAAATAAAGGCCGCGCAGCAATACCATAGTTGAGGGTTTAGAGAAAATACAGTAATACAAATCTTGTTTAGCTAAATACGAGCCGTAATCTTTGTCAAAAATTGCGCCTGCATGAATTTGCAAGTGATGGCAATCTATGCAGTTTATATTCTGGCAACAAATAACTCATTGATAACTGGAAGTAATATATTTCTATCAATGATTTTTTTTAATCACAATCAATCCATGCTCCACATTTCACAGCTATTTACTGTTAAGACAAGAAAGCAAAAGACACCATTTCAATGAATACACATCAATCTGTTCTTAGGCGATGAACAAAGAAGGGATGCCAATAACGTTACTGCAGGTGCTTCCATCACCCAACAAGTAGAAAGCCGAACTGGCATGGGAGATGATTCACCAGTTTCCACCCCTCATCAGATGCCCTGTAGTTCTACATGTACATCAAGCTCACCCACCCAAGCTAAATCGGTGGCCTCACAGCCTTCTTGTTCAAGTGAAGTCCTCTTGAGTGCAAAAGAATGTCAAGATCTAATAGGTCAGTTCTTTGGTACTGAGAAAGTTGTGCACAGCTATTACACATGTCCTTTCAAACTGTTCAGTAGCTTAAGAGAGGAAGAGATAGCAAGACTTAAGCAACAGAAGAAGAAGTACATTCATACTTGGCACCAAGAGAATGAAAATTGGTGGCTTTGTTTTGTAGAGGGTGAAGGGATGTTCTGCCTATTATGCAAGAAGCATGCACTAAAAACAGTGCAAAATAAAGAAGAATCAGCCTTCACTCAAACAGCAAGTATGAGATTAAAGTATGATGCCCTTAAGGTACACCGTGATTCTGATCGGCATCGTAAAGTACTTCAACCACAGGTCTGAAGGATCAATCCGAGAAATCTTCCTCATCTTGCAAGAAACAATCAAAGAGGAAATAGTTACCAGTGTACAGAAGGTCCAAAGTTATGGACTCATGGTGGATGAGGTAACAGACATCTCCGTCCAATCTCAAATACTTACATTCATCCAGTTTGTAAGCCCTGTCACATCTTCCGTGGAAATTGCATTTCTGTCAGTGCAAAACGTCCTAGAGGAATTTTCAAGTGCTAATGCTGATGCCCTGACATCGCTTATCAAGGATGAGTTGGTACAGCAGTGTGGTTTAAGTCTTACAAATCTAAAAGGCCTTGCAACAGATGGGGCTGCAGTGATGATTGGCAAAAATAACGTTGTAGCAGCACAGCTTAAAGAGCTAAACCCAGTCATTATCAATGTGCACTGTATTTGTCACAAATTGGCCTTAGCTTACACTGATACTAACAAGGAGATTGCCTACATCAAGCGAGTGGAGGACACACTACGTCAACACTGGACATATTTTGAGAACTCACCAAAACGCCTAGCGGTTCTGTTGAAGATACAAATTAACATCAAGAAATGCAGCTTACAGCTAAAAGAGAAGAGTAAACAGATCCTTGTAAAGAGGATGAAGAAGGCTTGTTCCACAAGGTGGTTGAGTTTTGACAAGTCTGTTGCTGCCCTGTATGAGGAATATGAGGCTGTCCTTCATACCCTTCAAGCTTTGGACAAAGGTGACTGTGCTACAGCTCATGGAGTGCTCTTCATTTTGAAAGATTTCCTGCCAGTCCTGTCCAATCTATCAAAGGCATTTCAAGGCAGATCAGTGGCCTTCTCTCAAATTGTTCCCCTGATTAATGCAACCAAAGCCAGTCTTGAGGAGCTACTGGAAACCAACTCTCCAGTGCAGAAGTTTTTAGTTGCCCTTGATTCATATACCAACATCTGCAAAGATCTCAAGGTGTCTACTGCACAGCAACAACAGCTGCACCGCTTTCAGGAGCAATATATCACCAGCATGGTTGCAAACATTGAAGCTCGATTTGCTAGCAGTTCTCCCCTACTTGCAGCACTCAAGATTTTTGACCCTTTGGCTGTGCCAGAAAGCGGTGAGTTGGGTTTCAATGTCTATGGGAACAGGGATATTTCTACTCTTGCTGGGCACTTTTACCAGGGTGATGATGATGCTTCCCAGAAGACCAGAAGTAGCAAACTACTTGCAGAGTGGCATCAAATGAAATTTAACATCAATGACAACATCAAGCCCAACATTCCCATTGAAATCAAGACGGGAAAAAGCAGTACCACCAGCACACAGTGGTTTTGTGAGTCATCTTATGAGAGTAAAGTCCGAGTATCAACCCTTTTTTGCAGAGCTCCTCCTCATAGCAGAAGCTGCAATCACCCTGCCAGTGAGCAATGCATGGCCTGAAAGAGGTGCAAGTGCTCTCAAAATTGTAAAGAACCGATGTAGAAGTCGTCTCCAAAATGACATGCTTTAGGCAATACTTCATGTAAAGGTCAATGGGCCAGCATTGGGTAGTCCAAAGATGGTGTCTCTTGTGACCCGAGCTGTTCAGTCATGGCTGGACAAAAAGAACAGAAAGAAGCTCCCAAGAAGGCAAGGTCCACTTCACACTGCCACAGAAGCTCCTCTTCATTTAAACGTGCAATCCAAAAGAGGTAGATGATGTTTCTGTCCAGATGGATATGGTTGAGGAAAATGCCATTCAAGAAATTGAGCATGAAGTTGAGGAAGTGTGAACTCTGTTAGACATCTCACCTGCACTGTCAGACAGTGATGATTATGACAGTGCATTTGAATCTGATACTGATTTCTAGAAAGCTCAGATATAATTTGATGACAATTATTGTTCTTTGAAATTTGGAAGCTTTTTAACATGATTAGTTATGTAACCTAATTAGCTATGACAGCCAATGTACATTATTATTATTATAGTTGTTGATATGCAAACTATAGCCTGTTATTATCATATGAAGTATTTACCATTGTTCCTGAACAGCTACATGTATAATAGTAATAATAATATTTAACCAGGGAGCCCACTCACCTTGGCGGTTTTCAGTGGGGCTCTGCAAATTATATATATAAAAAAAGAAAAAAATTGATAACAGGTTAATTTATATATTATTGACAATACAATATATCAGTCACATTAATTCAAAAGGCAGTCAAAGCTTAAATGTTTTGCCATCTTATGTTGACAAATCTGGAATAACTTGTGAATAAAAGGTACCTTTTGACATGTTATTGCAAATGATAGTAAATCAAGTTGGTAAAAATGAGATACAATTCTCACCCTTCAGGTCCCCCCAGATTGCACCAAATCACACCATTGAGCATCTCAATTTCCCCCCTACATGCTACATGCTACATGCTCACACCCCTACATGCTCATGCCCTTTGGGCGCTTGAAAGGTTCCCTTCCGCAACCAAACCGCCTCCAACTTTAATATAACCAGCTCCTCAGAAATATTTTGAGAAGGCTGCATGATTAAATCGCCCAAATCCTCGGAATAAAATTGTCCTTCGATTAAATTCATTTCCTTGAAGCTCGATTAGTACTATCCGACCTGATCAAGGCAAGTGTTGTTAAAGTTTCGTTTACTGTCAACCTTACAAGTTCTTCAAAAGGTTGTTTACATGTAAGCTCAATCTCCACTTTTGCTTCTTTGTATAGTTTATGGCTTTCCTTTTTCTAGAATCTTCCCCAACGTAAACTTACTTTTAAGCCCATCTGGAGAGATGATAATTTATTCTAAATTTCTAAATTACAAAGAATTAAGACCAAAAATTAGACCGGTACCGTAAGAGTTTTCAAGAGCTCACTGATTTTCCAGCTAATGCATGATTCAACAGGCAGCTTTTTTGCCCAGCGTTTATTAGTATCTTGCACAGATTTTTTATCACGACTCTAATTTAAATTTTAAACCTTTTATTGGTTCTTATAGGAAACAATTGTAGTTGAGCTATAAAAATAAGGCTTTTTTCATTTCGTATCAATTATGTAGGAGCCGCCAAAATTATCCTTTTCCCCCCCCCCCCTAGTGCTACGCCTTTATAGGGAGCTTAAGCACGCATGTTTTTGAGATGCGGACAGCAACTGGAAGAGAACATTTCGCGTGCTAAGACTGTATTATCTCCCAGATTTTTAGACTTCTTATCTCTAATGGAGAAAAGATACTTATCAATGTAAATGTAGTTGTGTAAGGGCAAGTTAAAAGTGAAAATAGCTCACGTCTGGTTGCCGTCCGTGTCTCAAAAATGCGTGTTCTTAAGCTCCCCAACTTCTCCCACCACAAACCGGTTTTACCAGCTTAATCTGAACTTAATCGAAGGATAGTTAATCGAAGATTAAATCTGTTCGCAGGAACACCATTTTATCCCCCGATTAGCTATCCTGGAAATAAGAAATTTAATCGTGGAATAACCGCTAACCTTGGGTTATTACCAGAGCCTGGTAGATACATTTTTTTTTGGGGGGGGGGGGGTGTTCGGCAAGGAAATAGATTGGTCACTGGCTACTTGAAATAGTTCTCTGACTAATTCAGATTTTCAGAAGAACCCTTCACATGGCTAAAAGAAATAAAAGACATGTGCTAATACATGTACAGTCCAGATGTGACCACCTGTCATAAGGAACCATGACCACTTTTAGAGGTGAAAGATTGAATTTTCTTCAGCTTTCGTCTCCCATAAGTGAACAGTTGACAGATAATAGACAGGACACTGGATAATAATTATATCTTATTAACCAAGCGTGAGGGCCGTACTGGGAGAATATCGGTCCGAGGTCTTGACAGTACGGACCGAGCGCAAAAAAGACCAAGGGCCAATATTCTCCCAGTACGGTCCCGAGCAAGCTTGGTTAGTAAGAGATTTATTACATGACTGAAATTGTTTAGAAGAAAAGCCTAAATGATAGACTGCAAAGACATCATAAACTTCAAGCGCGCAATTTTCATGTAGAGCAAACTGAACATTTACTCACGTCTGACGTTTTCAAAAAGAAGAAAAACAAAGTTGGAAGAAAACAAAAATAACATTTTATGTGGAGTAAATACTTTTAGAAAAAGAAAAGGAGCAAAACTACAAGAAAATCTTAGTGCAGGATCATTTGGGACAGTGCCTGGTCCAATACTTAGAGAATATTGGACCGGCAATGGAGCAATCTGATTGGCTGATTTTAGATATCAACCCAATGTGTAAAACATTGTAGTCATCATATGGTAATAGAGCAAAATTTTGACCCAATATGGTCTAAGCTCTCGTAACCGACCACATCCCTTAAGTGCTTACAGCAGGTTCAACTATATTTTGAAAACATGGCATAACCTGTAGTTACATGTTTGTTGTGAAGAAAAAGTGGGCAGAGAGCAGGGGGAGTTCAAAATTGAGGGTCAGTGTGTAAAATGTATCCTGCTCTAAAAGACTGGCGGTTTTTTGATACTGGGATGTGTGTTCTCTAGAGTCTATCATAAAGCTGTGTTATGTTTTAAGGTATAAAACTGTACATGGGTTTGTTCTTTAATAGCCCCCTCAAGATGAAGTTCAGGATGGAGAAGCAGAGGAAGGAGAAGAAGAAGACTTAGTATTTACACTTAGAAAGTTTCCAAGAACTCCTCAGCCATGGCAATCATTTGGAAGTGAAACTGAAGTGGAGGAAGAGAATGTCACTGAAAATAGACCCAAGGTTAGATGCTACAGGTGTAATATACTTCTGATCAATGACTTTTAGATTTAGAATGATTGGACAGTGTTCCAGATAACTGATAAGTGAGGGGTCTTGGGTCAAAATCTGGTGGAAGCAGTGGAAATTGACTTGTTTAGATTCCCTATCATGGTGACCCAGCCTAGAAACGTATCTGGAACCATGATTAGATATCACACAGTGGCATGAAATAAAGTGGGTAAGATATTTTGTCATTAATATGAGAAATTAAAATACATATAGCACTTAAAGACAAATTGTAATTTTCTTTAGACAAACTGACTTTTTCTGCAAACAGCCATGAATAAGCAGGAATTGACATTATCAATATCCTCACTAGTGAGAATATGGAAAATTACACCACTTAGCAACCGGATGTACACATAGTTTCATACAGTATATATGAATTTTTTGAGTGATGTATATTTTTCCAGTGTATTGCATATCAATGTAACTTTTGCATGATAAATTAAAAATTCATTGTATGTTTGCAACAACTGTTATGTTCAAGGCACTGTTTTAGTGTAAGTGTTTTAGTGTTTTAAATTATAATATAATTTATACATAATTTACATGCCAACTTTTGTTTTTCCTTTCAGGTCAAGTTTAGGATTTCAAGAAAAAGGCGTGAGTTTGGAGTGCCTGTGACATTCAGTGATCGAAATGTGTCTGATGCTAAAGATGGCTTTGTAGAATGTCCTTCATATGATGATGATGGCTATGGCCTCCTAAAGAAAGAGCTTGACAAAGGAATACAGGTAGATGTTTATTCACAGCACACTTTGTAATAGCATAAGTCAATGCCTATTTCACATTGTGTATACACCTCTTCATTTTCAGGCTGTTCCCGTGTTGACAGATATAGGAAATCAAACAGAATGGTAGGATATAAATGACTTTTTGTACATGTACCATACCCAGTAATAGTGCCTGATATCACATGACATTGTGCAACCTAGAAGGCTGGTACAAAGGATACTGTTACTGATAAATTCATATAAATTAGGTAGACATGTTATGCTTAAACGTAAACTTAAACTTCAGGCAGCGCTTATCTCGAGTTCTCATGGCATGGGGTGACTAGAAGCATTTCTACTCAATCCTGGATGGGATGTTAGTCCATTGCAGGGTTTCACCTTCCATTTAATCGAATTAAGGTACCTATGGGAGGTGATGTGGCCTCATGGTTAGTGTGCTTGATCTGGAGTGAGCAGTCTGGAAACGAGACCTGGCTGGGGACATTGCATTGTGTTCTTGGGCAAGACACTTTACTGTCACAGTGCCAGCCTCTCTCCAACTAGGTGCATAAATGGGTACCGGTAGTGTTAATGCTGGGAAAAACCCTGCAGCGGACTAAAAAAAACCTTTTAAGTTCCAGTCTCGCAATTTAAAAAGGTCAAAATGTCTCATGCTCGCAAAGAAAAGCGCTAGTCTCAGATCCTTGCATTTGCCATTCACTACTTCTACTGTGTCTTATACAAGAACACAAGACAATGACTACAGCCAAGGCTTGAAGCCAGACAACTCAGTGAAAAGTCCAATGTAGAAACCATTAAAGTCACTGTGCCTAGCCCTTACATCAAATGGAACTATTAAATATTACAGACTAAGAGATGGGTTCTTGTAAATACAGCTGTGCACAGTAACATTTTTAAGTGAATGATGACATTATAGCGAAACAAAATACAAACACTTACATGTAAGTTCTTTCCTTCATTAATGCTCCATTATAGGAGAAAACCCTGTAATGCTGTGACACAGTATGTGGCAAGAACTCTTGAAGAGAAACCTAAAGAAGAACTTACAAAAACAATGGCTGATATGATCAGTTTTGTTGAGAGAGTCACTCCAAGGTAAACCCATGTTTAAACTCAATTTAAAAATCGCTTGTGCAGAATAATAATTAATGTGGTTCTCAAAATCACTGAAAGTCTCCCTAACAGTTAAACTATTAAAATAAATACTCTCATATCTTACTGTTTACCAGGGGTGAATATGAGTAGACATCAACATGCAGTTAACCCAATCAACTACATATATCACTTATTGAAATATGTTATAGCTTAACAATAGGAAAGAGATATTTTCTGTTGTTTGAAACTTGTATAAGAGTAGTCGCTCTGCTGAACTGTGTACATTAGAGGATATTGGTGGATACCCCGTACTCCCCTAGGGGTGATAATGATTGATGATGTTTACTCAGAACAAGCAGTTTGACATCATTTTTGTTTCACATAAAATGTCTTGGCTTTTAAAAGATAATTTAATTTTTGTAGAATTTTACTGATTAGATGCCAAATTAAATCAGGTATTATTAATATTAATGATGACATTTGTTTATTAAAAGAACAATCACAGTGGAGCCAATCAAATTAATGAAGTGTTGATACACTGTGTAGATGAAAGCTGTAAATTTCTTTAATTTTTTTTACAATTTGTTAATAATGACAGTCTGGTTTCTGGTACAGGTTTGAGTTGGCTTTACAGCAGAATGAGATATTGGATGTATTTTATGACGACTACTTATCCCTGGCAGATGATGAAACCACTTTTGGTGCAAAATCAGACAACTATTTGAAGGTTTATATCCAGCTACATGTATATATTGGGGTTACTTCATTAAACAGCATTCCTACGTACCATTACCTTGTATGCTGCCACGAAGGGTACTCTCATTTTAAGTGACATGCATGGATGATTGAATTGGGGCAAAAATCAAAACCCAAAAAAATCCTTAGGGTTTCAACCAAACCCCCAAAACATCCCTGACCAAAACTAAACCCCCAAAAATTCCCATGCTGAAATTCCAAGCAAGCAAAAGAGATAAAGAATTCACTAAGGCAATTGGGAGTTCAAGTGACCATATTTAAAGCTGGGCGACAAACTGAGGCAATGAAAAATGGTTTGAAGCAGCAGTTTGCACCCCAGGACACTTTGCAGACTATTGGCATGATTGATTGTTTATTAACTGGTTTTATGACAAAGAAAAAAGATGCAATGTACAGTAATGCATCAAATATTAAAACAGTGGCAAAACAAGTTTGGTTTTACTTTGTTTGGAGAACTATGCCACTGGGATGCACAGGAACTATGATGAACACCCCAAAAAACCACTACTTAAATTAAGCTCCCAAAAAAGATACAATCAAACTTCCCTTTAGCAAGCAACCAAAGTGTCAAGCCTAGGTGGTCGCCAACTGGAGGAAGTCTCTTACGAGAGCTAAGACCATATGGGGCCAAACTTTTTGCCTCATTTAGCATAAGTTAACAAAAGTCAATTTCGAGAAATAATACCATACTTTATGTCATTGAGAAATATGTGTATCTTGTTCTACCCAGTATTGTGCTAATGTTACAACAACTTATTATCCAATTGCTGCTCTATTCCAAGAGGTCAAAAACAAAAGAAAATATCAAAATATTAGCTCCAAAAGTGGTTGCAGTTGTTTACAATAGGTGGTCACTTACAAGAGGTTCCAAATACAGTGATTTGACTTGGACACTTTTGGTATTACAATTTACAATACAACACAGTATTTTAAAAAACTGGTTGTTGAGGAGAGTTGGTCGCAACCAGAGGTTTTACTGCACTTGCCAAAATTTTCCTATCCCAAAAAATTCCAAATTCAAAAATTTCAAACCCCAAAACATCCTTTGATCATCCGTATCAGTTTAAATCCAAAGTACCTCCACCCCCCTCTGGAGTATGCTGTAATTGATTGACTAACAGTATATCCACTTGCATGCATATATAGCATCACTATTTTAAGAGGATAATTAATCAAATTGGGAACTCACAACTTGATCAGTCCCCATTTTCAATATCTCAGTTGGTAGCACCCTGCAACAGGTCATAGCTTTAAATCCTGTTCAAGCCCAAATTATTTTTTTCAGGCTTAAATATTTCACAAATTGTAATTGGAATCATGGTGTCATTTTTTTCTTAATAGGAATACCAGTCCTTTACTGATCTTCAATACAGCAAAGAGAAAACGATCACATACATTCAGTGGCATCCTGCTATCAAAGGTAATAAAAATAAATTTTGTTATCAAATCAGTGTTTGGTTAAAAATAAAACATGTTCATCACTTAAAATGAATTATTTTTCACAGGGATCATTGCAGTTTCTTGTGGTGAGGGTCTTTCATTTGATGACAGAGTGGATAATTTTTCTCGTATTCTTATGACATCGTCTCTGGTTCTGATCTGGAGTTTCTCAGATCCAATTCATCCCCTGGTATGTAGGAACTACATTTTACAGTTAAATTGAAATCATTCATCAGATGTTTCTTACATTGGTTGATGTTAGTATTGATGAAATACTCATTTAAGCAGTGCTTTCAATAAGATCAGAAGTTACAGGCTGGCTGCCTTCATGCATCTATTGGAGAGCACTGTGCAAAACTTAAAACTTCCTGGAGGACAGTCATCCACAAAGATAACCCTGATGTCTTGTGGAGTCTGTTGCAGCTATTCATCTTTAAATTCTTGAAGCAGTCCTCACTAGTGAACTGATGGGGATACAGGATTGTAGAAAAGGTGGTTCAGTGGTCCCCTGAAGGGGTTTTGGGGGCATCCTCCCCCCAAATAATATTAAAAATTGAGGTTCTCATAATGGAATTTCCAACATTCTGAGGCCAAGTCAGCTTGTAATAATGCTACATTTCTTTAATTTAGTCCCACCCCTTGTATCCCCAAGTCCTGCACCAGAGTTAATCAACATCAATCATAATCATGGTTGAATCAAACATTTTACATACTCAGACTATGTACATGGTCTTCCTTAAGACAGTGAAGGGTCCTCTGACAGATTTTAGCATTCCTTAACCTCCAGGCCTTGGAACTCAGACTGATTTATTTGTAATTTTGTTTGATTTTCAGGCACTACTTGAGGCTCCTGATGATATTTTTTCATTCAAATTTAATCCTTCAGATCCAAACATCATTGCTGGAGGGTGCATAAATGGACAGGTAATGTCACTTTATATCCACTTCCTTCCTTGCATGATTGACATATAGTTTCTCCTTACAAAATTGACTCACTGTTGAGCAGAAAGGTAATGAGAATAAAGAAAATTATCAACTAGTAGGTACTGAAGTTTTTAAGAAGACTTAGTGCAATTGGTCATCTAGATGTACTGCAGCTTTAGTTTTAGTCATTATTTTTTTCCTTGTATTGTTTCTTGGATACTTGGAAATATGATTTGGTGGTTTTCAGAGCTCCAGAAAAAGGTTGAATTCCAGCTTGCCCTTGGGACAAGTAGCTCTCAGATTTTCCTTGCCCAGGGCAAGTCATACAGGTTGTTTGCTTTTAAATGATATAGTTGACCAACAATGTACCTGATCCCTTGCCCATCAGGCAAGTGAGAATAACAAGTTACTTGCTCAGAGGGAAAAGTTCCTTTTCCTGCACAACCAGACAGCACTTTTTTGAGCCCTTAGTTTTGTTATGCTCTGTTTGAAAATGTACCCTAAGTTTGTTTTATTTACAATAGATCGTTTTATGGGACATCACAAACCACAGTGACAGGTTACGTAGCCACAGGCAATCTCATGGTCAAAGCAAGAAGAATTCCATGAATACTTTGGTGAGAAAAATAGTGCACAAAGAAATCTAAAACTGTTGTTGAGAATCATTATTTTCAAGTTGAAGATTATAATTTCTTATTAATAAACACTTGCATTCCTGCATTATATCAGAGTGGAAGAAACAAAAACATCCTCCCCTCCAGTTGAGATTTCATATGATTTGCTGTTCTATAAACTGCATTATTAAAGAAATCTCCTTTAAATGTTTATGAACTTAAGTGTAGGGAAATTGTTTATAAATTTTGTAACAACAATCTTTTTCTGACCTTACAGCCTGGATTTGAAGATGATTCAAGCTTCGACCGATCACCCATTATCAGATATTGTGCAGTGTCTTCAATTGAACACAGTCACAAAACAGTTGTCTCAGACATCTTATGGATTCCTGATCACATGGAGGTATTAACTGTCATTGTTATGCAATCTGAATTCAAAGTATCTTATGTTATGTAAAGGTAAAAGGTATAGTCTGTGTCCAAGCATGGTGGCCCATTAGGCCAGCATGTATCTCCAGTTTTTGTAGCATGAAGCAACTAGGAGTATTTTTACTTCCCGTCCCCTTGGATGGGATGCCAGTCCATCGCAGGGTTACCCCTAGCATTCAACAGGTTGGTACCTGTTTATACACCTGGGCTGAGTTGTTCAAAGCCCGATTAAGCTAACCCAGGGTTAGCGATTATTTTGATTTCAGTTTGTAACTTTTTGGTGAGGTGTTCTGTTTATGTTGTTTGCCCTTCAGTTTTGAGCTGTGGTAATCTCAAACTACACCAAACGTTAGAGGTGAATAACATTTTTAAACAAGAAAAAATAATGCCTCAGTTAACGGTTAACCCTGGGTTAATGTTAACCAGCTTTCAAACAACCCGGCCCTGGGTAGGGAGAGACACTGTGACAGTGAAGAGTCAAGCAGATAAGCCTGTGCCATTTAACCATTATTTTCTGTGCAAGTGCACTATAAGGGAACATACAAGTGGCTTGTAACCCTAGGTGACTACCTTTGACATCATGATCAACCAACAGGGCTTTTTGTTGCATTATATGAGTCACCTGCTGCCTTAATTGTAACAAACTTTATGCAGATTGCTAGTGAATTCTGTTCAATAACAGGCCTTCTCACCAGTAACAAGCATACTCATCTGTACCAGGTATTACAGGGTGTGGCCTTTGACAACATCCCCGACTTTATATCATTAAGCTGCTCTGATTTCTTTTAGATTGGACGCATGGGTGTTGTTGTTGAAAACAAATCACAGCAATGCAATCAGTTGATGTCATGTGCTGCAGATGGGTGCGTGAGAAAACTTCGAGAGTTAAGCATATTATTGTACTGTACAAGCCATTCTAAGCATCAGTATACCCCAAATGACTATCATTTGTTGGTGCTGCTTTACGGTCGGTTGTTTGATGCAAATGCCACTGAAGAATACATTTTCTAGAAGCTTAAGAACTGTGGATTATGAAATAAAAATAAAAAAACATTACCCTATTTCTCAAAGTACAGAGGTTTTCTAATCAAGTTTGTTTTGGGTCAGGTTTGAGCGGGAGGACTTGATCAACATTGCTATGTCTTCTCGACATTTTTCTTTTAAATACCACGTCAGGAAATTTTGATTACTTGTCTGGTTTGTTTTTGACACAAAGTTTAACTTTGAGTTTTGATAAAACATGCGTTCTTTTCAATAAAATCATAACTTTTGAAAAAAGCAAGACTTAGAAATTCCCTGACACAGTTTTTGTGCCTGATTATTATGCAACATTCTCTCCAAATTTCTGCAACAAATGTTGAAAACTTGCCAGGAAACAAACTCAAAATGTGTGCCGTACTCGCTGAAATTTTTGTTTCAGGATACGAAGGAAAATAAACTTTGTGGTATTCTTCCAGTCTAATGAGATATATATATTACACAAAACGTGTGAAAATCATGACATGTTGATCGACCACGTAAAGGCTCATTTTACATTAACAATAGAGCTTGCATCAATTCTGATCAATAATTATTACAAAGGAGTTTCAAATGTTGCCTTTGGCACAACATATTCTGTGTCAAGTCTGAATTCCTCCTTCATGAGGGAACATCAAATGAGAAACAGAAAACATACTAGGAAAATTATATTGGCCACAGGAAAATTGAAGGCAACCGGGTTTTTCGTCTTCCTATCACATCTTTTCACCTCTTGATTGACTTCTTTGATTCCAGGAGAGAAAGATAGAGAAAAAAAATACTTTCTTCCAGTTGCGACAAAACAGCTTCTATTCATTTGTGGTTTGATTTCAGCACTGTCCTCGTTTGGGACACCCGCCCCAGTAAGTCTGCGGCACCTGCGCATACAGCTGGTCAGAACCCAGCTGGAACTCTTCCTACATTTAAACACTTGGATTTAACATGGAAGCCTGTTCTCAGGGTAATGTAAATGTTATGAAATTTTGTGTGTTTTCAGTGTAGTGATGACTTTGCCTGGCTGGTTTGACCATCTAGTGGAAAGTTTTATTCATAAACAGTTTTATTGTTTGTTTATAACACTGCCCTGGTCCCAGAGGTTTTTAGCCAAATGAATATAGCTCTTCTTTAGAACTGTATCCTCCTCTAGGGGCCAAATAAAGCTTTGAGCCACACTCGCATTGGTACCAGTGCAAACATACTCAGTGTATAATGTGCTGTTGAAGAGATTGTTAATGTATTGTGGCAATATGGTCTTCTCTGTTACAGGTAACTGTGTCTCATGTAACAGGTGCTGGTGAGTTTGGACCAAGTGTATTCAGCATTTCAGAAAGGCAAGGTGCAAGAACGGCAGGTGGTTAGTAAAATAAACTATTGTTTGATGGCTTCTCGAGTAATGTTGTTCATAGCTTGTGTTGTAATTAGTCCATCGTTAGAATGTAAACAGGATATCTAGTCAAGGATAGGCGAAACGAAGGGAAGAAAGAGAGGACCCTCTGACCACCAGCCAATTCTCCTTACAGCCATGTCACTGTCAACCAGTTCCTTCTCTTCCCTTCCAGCCGTGTTCAGACCTTTGTAGCCAGAGCTTTTTCACGGGCTTGTCTCCCATGCACTCTCATAATTTATCCAAGAGCTGCAGCCATCAGATCAGAAATCTTGAATTTTTTTTTAACTTCCCACATTGATTTTTTGTTCAGTTTTGGACAATGTGGAGATAATTGTAAATAAAATCTGTTCCTGAAAAGAAAAGTAGGGGTCACCGAACGTCCAGGATCGTTAAATCCAAGCAAAGCCATGTAGTAATGGCCATCTGCCCTATCATTGTTCATTTTAGTACTTTGTAGCACGCGCACTCGATGTATGACACGGAATGTGAACTTGCGTGCGCAGTGAGCATGGGCAGAAACAATTAGCGCGAACCAACCTTGTTCCCAGGGCCTTTTCCCTGGCTTGGACGTCCCTAAGGGGTGGACCATTAATTTTGTTGAAGGGGGGTATGGAAAACATTGTAAAAAATTGTTGCAGGATGTTAAATGACAAAATAAATTGCTTGCAAACATGAAAAAAATGTTTGCAAAGGCGCATAAAAGGAAAAAAACGTTTGTAGAAGAACATTTTTTATACCCCCCCTCTAAGAAAATAATTGGCTGTCCCTACCTGCTGGAATCTGGTTAGAACAGCCTTGATTGAGCACTTGCCAAAGATACAGTGTGGGACCCTGTTAATCTGGTCATCCACTGGGTGACAAAAATGGGCCTCAAAAATCTGGCCATATTGAAGTCGTTCTTTATTTAAGAAAATGACAGGCTGAGCTGTTGTTCGGGCCAAAATAAAGTGACTGTAATACCAAAGTGGCCATATTAACAGGGTGGCTGTAAGGTGGTTTTTCACTGTTATTATTATATTGTATTCTTACTTAACTCTCACAAAGTAACTTTCACAGATTTACAGAATGCCTACTCTCCCTCTCAGCCGTTTTTAGTCTCGTCACGCAATAACTCGGAGCGTTGCGTGACGAGACTGGAAACGGCTGTGAGGGAGACTACAGAGTGCCCAACTCTTTAATTTTAACAGCAAAATCAAGCGAAGAGAAAGAGACAGGTGGGATATCCAATTTATCATCCAGTATGGCTAAAGGCAGGGACCAAGGCAAACCACTGGAGAATGTCAGCTCCAAGTTTTTTGTTGGTACTGAGGTGAGTCTTGGTTACATATTCTCTCGGCTGGAAAAGTTATCCAGATATCATTTTGCACAATTTGTTGTTGGTCCAAAATATTTCCAGCCTCCATGGAAATTTTATCTGGTTCAACTCACTCTCCTCTCTGGAAATGTCATTTTAGCCTCTTACTTCCCTTTAAAAACATCTTGGCTTTTGAGATCTCCATCCCTCACATATGGCACCAGGCCAAAACCAAACCGATTGCTTTCACCACTGCATCATCCGTGCTCCCCGAGAGAATGTAGATGAAACGTCAAGTTGTTTAATGCCTTGTCTTGTTCTTATATATTCAATTGTGTAGTTGCTCCTAAATGTGCCTGATGCAACAACCTTAACTGCACGAGCAGAAAAGTGTTTTACCATTGGCTGAGCCTTGTCTGTTGTTTCTTTTTCTCTTAACGACAACTGCACCAGGGCCGGGTTGTTCAAAGCCCGATTAAGCTAACCCAGGATTAGCGAGAATTTTGATTTGAGTTTTGTAACTTTTCGGTGAGGTTTTCTGTTTAGACCTTTCGTCCTTCAGTTTTGAACTTGACTAAGCTCAAACTACACAAAATGTAGGCAGTGCAAAAACGGTTTTGCACAAGAAAAATAAATACTCTGTTTAACTTTTAATCCTGGTTAGTGTTAATCGGCTTTCGAACAACCCGGCCCAGAAGTTCACAGACTGCTCGCTGGTTAAAGCCCGTAATCCATTGGCTTTAACGAGTTTGTGTTGTTGTTTCTTTGTTAGGAAGGTGACCTAGTCTACATGGACTGGAAACCGGAAAAGGATACAGACAGCGGGAAAATAGTCTGTGAGTATGAATACATCAGTTTCTTTTGCGCTGTTGCTAAGTTTCTCTAAGGAACTTTTTCTCATATGCCTTTTGAAATTGTGGCCAACTGTCAGATAACAGTTAAATTTGGAAAATAGTGCACCAAGTTGAAAATTTTTCGCTTGGTAAACTTGTGGAAATAAAAATCGGTGGCAAAACCCGGTTTGAGAATTAACTAAAACAATTATATTATTCGCCCTTGTTGGATATGAAGTGATTATAACCAACTCGCGCTACGCGCTCATTGGTTATTTTATCACTTCATTTCCAACGCGGGCTCATGGAATAATTGTTATTTAGCCACTACAATGGAACCTCGATACAACGAAGGGCCTAGGGACTGACGAAATAGGACAAGGTTTCATTGTATCGAGTTTCTGTTCCATATATTTTATTTTTACTGGGGCGAGGAATATCGTTCTTTATAACGAGGGCTTTTTTATATAAAGGTTCGTTAATCGAGGTTCCACTGTACTTCTGGACTTTATTTATTTCATTTTAGTTATTTACTTCGCCAAATTAAGACATTAGACTAAATTTCAGTGTAAAGACAGAACAGTGTAGGTGTAATTTTTTCTGTTTTCTTTTTGACTTTTCTTTATGCCTTAGCCCCCCGACCTGAGCAGGTGTGGGCAGCACATGATGGTCCTATCACCACCCTACAGAGGTCGCCATTCTTCAGAGATATCATTCTCACTGTCGGGGGATGGACATTTGCAATTTGGAAAGAAGGAGTAACGGTATTAGTGGTGTTTTTATTGTTTGAATTAAACCTTGTGAACCATTGAATAAATGTTACTGTCTGGCTCGAATGACGTGCGACCATTTCGAAATTCTGCAACGAGCGACGTTCCAATAACGGACGCTTTTCCTAAGTGGAAAGTTTACGGAAAAGTTGGCTTCTGTTGTTAGTAGTATTGGTAAAGAGGGGTTGGGGCGCATCATCTAAAATAAAGGGAAAAAGGAGGTGAGTGAATAGAATAGATAAGGCACCAGCACACATATTATTAAAAAAAATTGATACCACTATTACTTAAAAATAAGGATTTGCTTACACATTCAAAACAATCTGAATTAAACTCTGCATTTGTTTCAACATCAAAATAGTTAAAACAACCACATGGAAGTCTAGTTCCATCATCAGAAGAATCATCAGATTCATAATAAATGGCTTCTTTTCTATCTTTCCTTTCCCTTTCCCATTCCCTTAATTGTCTTTCAAATGCTTCTTGTTTTTCATATTCTTTTTGTTTTTCATCTTTACTCATTGAGTATTCAGATGTTTCATCAATAATAATGCTTGGTCCTATATCTTCTCTATTACAATGTTCTTGTGCCTTAAAATTTTTATCCATATTATTATAATTTAATTTTCTTGTAGCAATAACTCCATCTTTAATTAAAACTTTTTTTCTAGGAATAACTTTAGGTTTAATCATTGGAATTTTTTTATTTTGAAATTCATAGTAAACACGAGATATCACTGCTTCTGCTTCGCTATCTATATATCCATCATTTATATATTCACTATCCATATAATATATAATAGGGTATCATTTTTTATAAAAAGATAATATTTTATTTTTAGCATGAATAATTCTGTTTATAAATTCTTTTTCTCTTTTAGCAATCTCAGGATTTATAAATTCATTTAACATCATAGATAGCTCTACATTTGTTTCTGAATGGAAATCAAATTCATTATATATATGGAAATTTTTTAGATTGTTTATTAGAAAATTTCTATACAATGAAATTTGTCTCTCTAAACGGTTAGTATAAAATTCTAACATATTAACAGGCATATAATATAATTATTATAATAATTTTTTATTCAGTATATTTTTTCGAATAATATTTTTTATACTTTTCAACAGGAGGGCACATATCAATAAAGAAATTATCAAGATTACAGATATCATTAATCAAATCTTCATTATTAAATGAACCAAGTCTCAATGCTCCCTTTATTCGGACTAACAGATGTGCATAGCTCTGATAAGCATACTTGCAGTTATTCATGTTTTCATTAACGTTCTTGTAGTCAAGCAAACATTCAATTAACATAGAACCACCAAGAGAAATAATAGTCAAAATAGATCCTGAGACAATAGCTGATACAATACCACCTCCGGCAATTGCCCCTGAAAACAATCTTGCTGCATATTTAATGTTTCTGTAATGTCTATGAGCTTTCTTATATAAAAACCATTTTAGATGAATTGTTTTGTAATAACCCATCAATTCTCTGACTTGATTGCTATTCAAGTCTGGTGAAATATGATTGAAATCGCAAATTTTTCGACTCATATTTATAAATAATAACTGGAAAATTATTTATAAATGAGAGAAACGTGTTTCCCTACTACTCACACACAGTCTGTTGGGTCAGACAAAGGGAAACGTGTTTCCCTACAACCCACGCACTGTCTGTTGGGTCAGACAAAGGGAAACGTGTTTCCCTACAACCCACGCACTGTCTGTTGGGTCAGACAAAGAGAAACGTGTTTCCCTACTGCCCACGCACTATGACTCATGTCTGTGGGGGATTCCCCTATTTTAGAAAGGTGACTCATTGTCGCCCACGCGATACCGATTAAACCTACTGCCGCCGCTCCGAAGCTCGCCAACCATATCTTCTAACCTGTTGACTTTATTCTCTAATACTGCTATTGCTGCTAAAGCTTTATTAAGAACAGATTGACTAGCCCTTTTAGCTAATTCATTGTTTACGTAAGTAGCTCCAGCTTTATTTTTTAATAAATCCGTGACAAATTTTTTAGTGGTCGCGTCACTGTTATCTACTGGAGCGGATACATTAGTTAATCTCCGTTTTTTAATATGGTAATGCCCGTCGGCTGTCAGAGAGAAACCGATACCACGATCTCCCTTTTCGCCTTTAAATGTCTTAACTGCTTTTACCTCTCTTTTTTGTTCTCCATTAGTAAAACCCATATATTATTAATATGATTTATTTCTTAAAATCTGCATCATATCATATATATCTTTTACAACTTCAATAAAATCTTCATATTTTTTAATATCAACATTAAAATAAAATAATTGACTCTCTTTTCTTATTCTTGTGTTTGGTAGTAGAGCTAAATGATATAATTCATTTATAACAGTTTCAACTCTTTTTTGTTTAAACTCAATAGAAGTTAAATCTTGAGCAACTTGGTTTAGTTTTGCAATAAAATGCCCTTCCATATATTTAATAAGAAATTAATATCTTTTAAGTTATTTTTAAATAAATGTTCCTTCACTCTTTTCATATTCTTTGATATCTGAATAAGCATCACTACTAGTATTATATAAATTTTTAGTAATTAATGATCTCTTTATAGTGAAAGGTGAATCTGACACATAGATAGACCAAAAATTATCACCATTATAGAAACGAGGATGAGCTACAGTCAAAACATTACCGGCGCCACTAAAAATAAATTTCATAGTCCCTCCCTCTATAGTTAACCAAAAAAAGAATTGTTTTCCCTGAGCACTAGATGGAATACGAAAAGTATTTAACTTTGTCTCATCAATTGTGGGGTTTGCTGAAACTACAATACTACGTTTTGTAATAAAAAAATTAATAAGGTGAGTAAAACCTCTCCAATGTAAAGATATTATCATACTATCATCTGTACTAGCTTTATGTACGAAGCTTAAATAAAAAGTGACAACACCTTTATTATCACCACTTGTCTCATATGTATAATTATTTTGAGTTCTCCTGAAAGTAGAATCAGGGAAATAAATCTCTCCTATTAATGAGAATCTTGAATCGCCCCTTATTAAATTTCTATATGTAGCTTTAATTAAATTACCATTTTTGTCTAATTGTGTTTGTAGATCAGAATGGACTGTACTTATAGAACTCTGCAAATTTGCGACTGAAGTTTGGAAAGAATTTTTAAAATCATTTAACTGTTTAAAATTTATAGCATCACTATCTTCATTTCCTTCCCGAAGGTTTTTAATACTCCTATTATTCATATCGATTGGCGCTTCATATTTTATTACCTTATCATCAATATCGTAATAGTAGAGACGATCCCATATTAGAATGGGAACATCATTATGATATCCCCTAACTCCGTAGACTACCACATAAATATCTGTTTTAGGGTCGGTCTTGCCTCTGAGTCTAATATCAATATCTAAATCATCAAAATTTGGATTTAATCCCCCTTTATTAAACCATATAACACTTCTTATAACTGTACCATTTATTTTAGTATTTTTTTTACTTACATATAGTGTACCACTAGAAGCACTAATTTCATCAACAGAGAGTCCGTCACTAATATACATTTCATAAACTAAAGTATAATCACCAATTGGTAAATAAACTACATCTATACTTAGTCGTGTACTATAATAACCTAGACTTGAGTCATAATCAATTTGAAAATGATATGTCTTTTGATTTATTTTATGATAGTCTTTATTTACGGGACCAATTTTATGAATATCACTATCATCTTTGAAAAGGTCATCATCCATTACCTTTTTAAATACGTTTTCTTCGTCAATAGACTCTATCGCGCCATCTTCGGAAATTTTTATTGCTTCATCAACATAAGCTCTATTAACATCAGGATATGGTACTTTTGATAATTCTGAATTAATATAATTTTTATTTATTAGGTCACCATTATCAACATATTTTTTATTTGCTGCATCTCTCTCTGCAATTGGATCACCTAAACCTACAATTTTATTATAAATTATACTACCATCATCCTGACTCTCTTCTCTGAAATTTAAATCACCCTCAATATCACCCCCTATTATTGAAATCTTATTATCAATTAATTCTTTTAGATATGCTCTCTGGCCTTCAAAAAAATCAAAGTTAACTGCCTTATTTAATATATTTGCCCTATTACCAGGGTCACCATCTATCTCAATAATTGTGGCGAGATTTTCTATAAAATTACCACCCATATCTAAATTACCTGTCATAGGTCTAGTTCCATCTAATTTTAATAGGGCATAAGTATCTACATATGGTATATTTGCAATGTTTATATCTACATATGCTTTAGAGACAAGATCATTATCAGAGAATAAATTAACAGAATATGGCTCACAATTCTGAACTTTTTTGCCTCGCAGGTCAAAACCCTCAGTACGATCAGAATTGCTCACCAACTTAATAAAATTCTCATTTAGATATTCTTTATTTACAGCGCTATATAAATCTTTTCTCTTAACAGTTAATGAGTCAGTATCTTTATGATCATCTACGTTTTTTATCCCTAGAATATGGTGTGTATCCATTTGTAGATCACCTGTCATAGACCTACTACCATCAGACTTTAGTAGACCGGAAGTGTCTACTGATGGGATTTTAGCTATTTCATCATCAACATATTTTTTTCTTGCCCCATCATTATCATTTGTTGGATTAGAGAGACCAATTAATTTATTTAAATTCAAATCTATTGGGCTTTTTCCATCTCTTTTCATGATTAGTCTACCACAATCTACAATTCTTTTATTACCCATATCAATACTACCAGTCATTGTCCCACCAGCGAGGGGTAAAAATTTAGCAATCTCACTATCAACATAACTTTTACTAGTTTTATCATTTATTGCTATATCTTGATTAGCGTCTCTAAGATCAACATAACCTTTAGTTGCAGCATCATCAGATTGGACTGGATAGGCTAAACTCTCTATTTTATTTCCATCCATATTAATATTTTCAAAAAATAGGAACTCATAGTTGTCATCTATATCAGGTATCTCAAATATTCTATCATTAAAATCTGTACCTCTACTTCCCCTTACAACTCTACTCTGAAACTTGAAATTCATAGATGGGTCTCTCTTAAATACTTCAATACGAAATGTTATTTTACCCTCTGATCCATCACTTGAGAATTTTATATATGCTTTTGTTATATTACTATTTTGTCTACTAGCAAAAGTATAAAGTCTAAAACCATCAGATGCATGCACACGGAATATATGAGTATAGTCAGAGACACCAGTTATCTTTATTAATGATGTATATATGCCAACTCTTAACTTATCTGACCTCATTTCCAGTTCTAGAAATGTTTGACCACCAAAATCACTACTACTACCAGATGGAGATGTTTCATAAAAATTATTTGATAGATTTAACTCTATACCTGACTTAAATATCTTTGGTGTTGGTTGTAAATGAAAATAATTTTCATTAAATTCAATACTATCTTTTAATTTTTTATAATTAACAGCATCTCCTTCACCAATTGGGTCAGCTAAATTAACAATTTTATGTGATTTTAAGTCAAGATCAGCAGTTAGGACTTTATCTAATTTAGAGTCTAGACCATCATCTGTGTATTTTTTAGTAGATGCATCATTACCATGGACAGGTTCTCCTACATCTGTTAATCTCTTTCCATCAATATCAAAATTACCATCATCAGTAAGATTAAATCCAATTCCAGGAAGACCTCTCTCACCTACTCCTCCACTTTTGTTTACATTTTTTTGTTCTAATAATCCATTACTATATCCCATTATATAGTAATAGATTGTTTTATTTTTTAATTGATTTATCTAATTATTGTGATTGTGATGATTGAGATGATTGTGATTGTGATTGTGATGATTGAGAAGGATAATAACTACTATCATCACTATCTGAACTTTCTAAACTGTCATATAATAAAAATTCTTTATAATCAAAGGAAGATGATTGAGAGGGGGAGTCCCCAGAGAGAGAAGACTGTGATTGAGAATATTGTGAGTCTTGTGAATCTGCCATATATATTATTACAATATTTTATTTTTTAATATTTTATTTTTTAAATATCTTCATTAAAATTTTTTTTTATATTCTTATTTATCTTATCTATATAAGCAAAACTATAAGGTTCAGAGGTTGCCCTAAGGAATTTACCCTTATTAACATTAACTTCTTTACACATTCTTGAAGTCTCTGCAGAGGATGGAGAGTCAAATATGCAAAAATGAGAACAATTGAGTCTTATATCTTTTGGAGTTAGATAATAAGATTGGCTTAGATAGATAACACTGCAATCTTTATGACGACCACCAATAAAATATTCTACAAGAGGTTTTTGATTCTTTTCACAAACAAAGTCATCAAATATAACTATTTTTTGATTATCACCATCTAGTTCTGATAGAGGTGTTATTTCATCATTGCTGGCTTCGATAACATCATATCCTACCTCTTCAGAGATAGGTTGGAATGTATCCATTAGTGTCTGATACTTTGGTTGTTCTAGATTTTTTGAGAATAAGTAAATTTTATCGAAGTAAAGAAGGTTGTAGAGCATATGCATTAGAGTGTTAGTTTTACCACAACCACTTGGTCCACAAATTAACATTCTAAAAGTGTTAGAAGGCATAAAAGGTTTAAGCTTTTTAAAT
>CM042757.1:2879364-2893036 GCA_022496165.2 Catalaphyllia jardinei
GTCTTTTTTGCCTCTAGCATTTTCTTAACGACAGTCACCCAGTTGTCGGGGAGCTCTCCAAACACTTTCACTTCCAAAGAACTTAAGGCATTGTTTTTCAGAAAACCTCTTTCTAAGGAGACAGCACCAGAATAGCTTAATTTTCCATAAATGGTCAGAGTGAGGGATTTTAAAATAGATTCTGCCGCAAGTGTTTCACCAACAGAAGTAGCTAGTGAATCCTGCATCTCACCATAGACGATGAGTGTAAGAGAGGTCAGAGATCTATTAGACAGAACTCTTTTCAAAGTCCCTATTGTTCCAGGAGGCAGTGAACCATAAATCTTGAGGACGACAGACGTAAATGGTGTATCTGCAGACAATCCTCTTTCTAGAGCACTGGCCCAAGCATCACTGAACTCATCTGTCAGTTCGAGTGTTACAGTTGTTATGGTCTTATTACCAGTCAAGCTGTGGCCAACTGCAAAAGCCAGATAGCCAGAGCTACCAAGTGGTTCTCCTAATGTAAAGGAAGATATACTAGAGTTTTCAGAAAGTCCTTTACACAGAGCAGTCGCAGCATCATAATGCATGCCAAATCCACATCGTAAGGAGAACGTTTGTAGTTTTGGACAGGAAACTAAGAACTGAGCAACCATTCCATAATTTAGAGAGTTACTGATATCTAGAATTCCAATGCCAAGATGAACAGGGTGCTGTAGTTGTGGAAAATTCTTGCAGGCTTCTGCAACCATCAAAATGTTTGCAGTTTCCCCTGCGCCTTCCAGCTCTGTATGTAAGATTGCAATTTCTACGCTCAGTGGAAATGGGATTGACGAACAAATAGTCATTGCCATTTGTTCAGCATTTCGACTTTCACTGAAACTTTCAGTAAACAAAGTAGCTTCTTCTTTAGAGCACTTGAGCCAGTCCCAGCCTTTACTCGCAAGTGTCTCGCCAATCTGTTTGAAAAGAACACTAGCGTCCTTGCCCAGGATACCTGACACAAAGAGAAACACTTGCCGGTATTCAATTGAAACATGCACCTGGAAATTTAACTCAAATTCACAGAAAACATTCACACCCTCTTTCAGTAGCTTGTGTGCGAGATATGTTGCGGCCAAGTACTCTTGAAAGGTCTTGTGAAAAAAGTGATACTCGTGCTGTGGATTTATCTTCTTCATACTTGCTTCCTTGAAAACAAGGCCAAGTTTGCGAGCTGCCAGATCTTTAATTCTACTTTCAAATGCTGCCAGTTCTTCTTCACGAAAACAAAACCGACTTTCTAGCAGGCATCTCCAAGCTAACTCTCCCAATACCAGTAAACTATCTTCAAATAGTTTCTCTAGGGCTTGGTCATCACCAGGTGCTTCCAACTTATGTTTTGCACAATACCTCCTTAAAAGACATCGGATGATGATCTGATAAAGTTCTGTGCGAAAAGATGGCAGTTCTCCTTGATAGTCCTCAAAAACAACACAGAGAAGAAGTAGATTCAATGGGTTGTTTGGCAGTGCATGAAGAAAACTATTTTCTTGGATTGCTTCAATAAGCCTTTCTCCCTTTGATAGATTCTTTGAACCAGAATGACTGTAATGCTTCTTGATGTACTCAAAAGCATCTTGTTCTGTGAATCCTTCAATTTGATAAAGAATGGAAAAGTTTACGTCCTGTCGCACTACAATTCCTCTTTCTTGACGAGATGTAGCCAAGACATAGCAAAATGGTAGAATTCTTCTGTACAGTAATTTATCAACATGAGTTTCAGCCATTTTAGGAAGCTCATCAAGACCATCCAAAATGATTAAGATCTTCTCCTGATTATGAATATCCCTGATGTAATCCATTATCTCTTTCGTGACCTTTTCATCTGTGTCTTCAGGAAGAAGTTGTTCACTAATGGCTTCCATTATATCTCCATGCATATCTCGACATTTCAACAGCAACACAAGTTCAAATACTGGAAAATAAAAGTCATTTGGGATCTTTTCATTTGTCCAGTCATAAGAAATCTTGAGGCAAAATGTTGTCTTGCCGATCCCAGGGCTACCTTCCACTAGAATCATGGCATCCTCGCCTTTGCCGAGAGTCCTGAATATATCATACACGTTAAGTTCACCGCTTTCAAGTTCAAAGTCTGATTTTCTTCTTGAAACGATTGACAATCTTGTGTAAACATCCTGAAGAGGTAACTTGAACGTGTTCTCCCAAGGGAGTGGTTTCAAGAGAGAGCGTCTGTTGTACTCAGCTTTGAGTATTCTCAGAAACACAGAGAGACCATGGCCTACAAAGGAATTAACAGAACACGTCTAGTCTGCTTCTCTGATTTTCTCTCTAAGTGTGATATACCATACTGCACAATAGTTTTCTAGCTACGTCGTTAAATCATAACAAGAGCTTAACCAACAATGACCAAGCTTTCAGTTCAGCAGTTATGTTTGCGACATCTCACCCCACCACCCCTCGTTTGGTTCTCCCTTGTACGTCTTTGTTTTTTTATTTTTTTCTACCCTCTTTTAGTGCATGTAATTGGTAAATTCCCTCCTGCATAGTGCATGTACCTCTCCCTCTCTCAGGAGGAGTGATGGCCTCATGGTTAGTGTGCTTAACTCTGTTTCAAGCGGTCTGGGTTCGAGCCAAAAAAAGAACGAGGCCAATATCCAGCCATCTTGACTGAACAAGCTTGGTCAATAAAGGATTTATTATATGGCTTTCAGGGAAATTTTTCTTGCGGGCCATTCGGGCGATTCGGGCGAGTAACCCTCAAAATGCACTCGCCCGGATTAGTTTTCACTCACCCAAACGTTTACCCCCGCCCCCCCACCCCATCGTGACTATGCTGTAGCCACGGCCGGCAAAGTTGCCATTTCGCCGGAAACTTCCTCACCCTGTCCCTTTCGTACTCTTTTTGAATCACGGGCCGCTTTTGAGTTTTTTTCTTTCTTTTCCTCTTCGACGACTTTCGGAACTCCGGAAATATACTTCCACATTATTTTTGGCAAGGAATCACTTCAGATTTTCAAACTTACGAGAGGAACACGCATTGATCAAAAACAATTTGCTTTCAACGTTGTCGAGCACGTGCTGGACCGAGGGTTATTACTTCAATGAAAAATTCTAGTTTAAGACCTTAAACCCCAAGAAATCACAATAGAGGCACTTACTTTATAATAATTTATTGGACAGTTTTGAATATAAAACTTTGCAAAATAGAAATGGTGAATGGTAAGTTTGTGTTTGGAAATTTATAGGCAAAACGGAATGTAAAAAACTTCGTCTATTTTGCAGTTTAATTACTTACTTGGCGATGAAAAATCGCACTCGCCAAACGGGCGAGTGAACTGTGATTTGCGCTCGCCCGACACTTTAGACACTCGCCTGGGCGAGCGGGCGAGTGCTAATGTCCAACCCTGGCGGGTAGTCTCGAGTGGACAAGGGCTCGGGTAGCCAATCACAGCGTGCAATTTGGTTCACCTTGCCCCCTCACAGAGCTAGCCATATAATAAGTTTTAGTATAAATTTACCGTAGTCTATTGTGAATCCGTGAATTTGATTGGCTAAATTACCGTTTTCTATTTGCTGATAGTCAACAGTTACGCATCAGCGCACATCGCGCATCACGTTTGAATCTGATGTAACGTAATAAAACAGTTCTTTTCTACGCATTACCTGACTTTTTTTCTTTTTATGCAATGAGACTACGGTAAATTTATACTAAAACAATTAGACTACTCGCCCTCATTTTCTACGAGCGATAGTCAACTCGGCTGCGCCTTGCTGACCATCTGCTCGTAGAAAACTCGGACTTGTAGTCTAATTGTTAAGTGTTCTTGGCCAAGACACTTCACCCTCACAATGCCTCTCTCCACCCAGGTGTATAAATGGGTACCAATACTCCTAGTTGCCTCTTGCTACAGAAACTGGAATGAAGCACCAGCGTGACGGGCCAGTTGGCTCATAAGTAGAGTTTACATTTTTAACCATTTCAAGAAATTACTGACTACTGACACTGATGATTTGTCATAAAATGATACAAAAATGTTCTAGTCTTTTCAGGGGGACCAGTATGGTATTTAAGCTGTAAATTCATACAAACGGATCAATGACATACTTGCACTGCATGACGTGAGCATGGCATGTGTTTACTATAAGTTAATTGAGACATTAAACCTTTTAATTCACAATATTACCTGTATCACTATCTGGGGATAATCTATGCCGCTTCAGTGAAAATGTTGTAGAAGTTCCTATTTCAGAAGCTCCTGCAAAGAAAGGTTGAAAGAACAGTTGACTGTTATGTTTTCTCTAACTATGTTTTATGATTCCCAAATAAACAAGGCCTCTGAGAAAATGATGTTGTGATGTACTGAAAAGACATATATTGAAATGCTTTAATCAATTTCTTGTTTTGTCACGGCCATAAAGTACACAAAAAGCCATTCTGTTAAATTCAGCACTTATTTTGTCTCCCACTGTAGTAAACATGTCTTTAGCATATATCTTACCTTTGTCAGCCCGAGTCAATAATCTTTTTCGGTTCAGAGCCTTTGTACCACTAGGTGATGGCCTTATACTGTGAACTGTAGGTTGTACATGTATCCTGGATGGACCTGTAACATTACAATGTATATTAATCTGTCTTCTCAAACAACTCTACCAGGGCTAAAACTTAACTTCACTGCCTGGGAAAACCAGCCACAGCATCCCCTTTGTCCAACCTGTAACTTGAAATGTTCATCGTCATTTGTTATCATTGTAATTTCTGTCAGATTTCCTCATTTGTTGGTTTTCTCCCAACCAGAGAGAAACTTCTACATTTTTTTGTTAAACATGGTGGAAGCAATAAAGGTTAAGCATGATGCTAGTGGCAAACAGCAAAAAATTACCTCTGATTGTGTGCGTTTTTTTTCCGAATCCTCAATTAAATTAAAACACATTCCCAACTACTCACCACAACTACAAATATTTTCACTCTACTGTACAACCAATTGAAGACATGGCAAACGTTTTATTTTCATTGTTTGCTGTAAAAGACATGTTTGACCTCTCTAACAAGTGCAAAGAAAATTGGACCACAAGATACTCTGGGAAAGCTTGGAACCACACGGCAATAGGGAAATCACAATAGCATCTCAATATAGATGGATCGGCTTGGCTTAGTTTGTTTATGGACTGCCCTTGAAATTTTACACTTACGAACTAATTCACAGAAGTCGACGGAATTATAGTTCGGGAAAAGAGAAGTTAGTTAGTTTAATTCAATTACAGTCTGACCTCTATTAAGCGGCCACCCTTGGGACTTCAAAAAGTGGCCACTTAATAGAGGTTGGAAGCTTAATAGAGCTACAAAAATGAATATAAATTGGATAGGGATGGCAGTAAACATAATTTTATTGACTCTTTAAAATATAGATAGGGCCCTGCGCGTGCCCTGATTGGTCAAAAACCTATGTTTTTTCCAAGTATAAAACATAGAAAAAGCGTGTTTTATTGTTTTGCGCGCGTAAAATCTATATTTTAAAGCAAATTAAGACGCCTAAGCCGTGTATTACACTGTGATAAAACACTCCGGTCATTTGAAAACACTCGAGAAATGTAGAAAACAATCCCCTGCGGCTCGTGTTTTCTACATTTCCCTCGTGTTCTCAAATGACCATCGTGTTTTATCACAGTGTAATACACGGCTTAGGCTACTTTATTTGTTAAATATAGGAAACGCTTTTAAAAACTGAACATATATGAAGATAAATTCAAAATTCATTGTAACAAACCATCAAGTGCATTTCCAGCCATGAATAATTCTAGCTCTAACACAGAGGGCACGTAGTTGAAATGTACAGTATTTCTTTGCATCGATAATGTACAGAAAAAATGCAAAACATCACTGACAAGTTTCTTTAGTTGGGCTTTTTGCATCAACAGTTAGTATGTGAAAAAAATTAGCTCAAGATAGTTCAAGGACGATTTATTTAAAATAATCCATCAGTGCTGTTTTGGGGTGTGGAGTTGTAATGATGCAATCATGTCTTTTCTTCAGCTAGGGCAAGGTCTTGGCACCCATTAAACTGGAACAATCTTGAATTCCTGTCAAGAAAATTCAAGACAGTCTAGCCTGCCTTGACAAAAAACACATCCTGGTGCAAGTACTGCACTTCTTTGAAATTGCCTGCAACCTGCTGAGTGCCAATTAGCAAAATTTGAATGCACTAACTACACTAACTTTTTTATTTATTTCTGATATAAATTCAGCTCAAAAAAGGCTGTTCCGCAAATAGCATTGCTAGTCTGGGCGGAACAGTCATACAAAGAAGGAAAAAAAAATGAAAATGAAAAATGAACAGTAAATATAAAAATGAATAATAAATTTACAATAGGAGACTTACATAATTTTTAAACCGATTGTACCAGATTATTAAATCATTAAAACGTTAACATTTATTAATCTATGATTACTACTTGTTGTAAAACATAAATTCAGGCATGGAACTAGAGAAAACAGACTGATTAATTTTTCAAAAGCATTCCCTGGCACCCCATTCAGTTTTGGCTGGTTAAGAGTGGTAGAGTTGGAACTACTGTAAAATTTGGCTTTATTACTCTTTCCATCAAATGTGTGTGTATTAATTTTTTTCTAGCATCTCAATTTCAGTGCTTAATTGAAGTGGAAAGTGCACTCTTTTAGGGGAAGAGAGCCTTGAATATATTAGTACTCTCGATGGAAATTCAAAGCTATGTTTCTGCTATTGTCATGTAAGTCTCCGAGTCGAAGGCAAGCCAGGATGTCAGTAGGAAAATTCAAAGGTCAGTTAAGACGCTGTTTTCTGCTGAAACGTGGCACAAAGCTTTTTTAAACAACCAGCACTGAAAGCCATATGCTAACTTCTACAACAAGCACTATGCCACAGATTTGTCGTGGCAGTCTGCACCATGATTTCCATCAGCTGCTGAAATAGCGAAAATTACACAGTCAAGCATTAATAGATTGTTACCTTTGTGAAGACCAGTCAATAATTTTGGTTGCTTTGTAACCTGGGCACTAGTAGGAGATGACCTTTTAACTTTTACTGAAGTTTTTCTCTTGGAAGAACCTGATTGAAATGAAAAAAAAAGTTTTAATAATTAATAACACTACTTAATGGTAATGCATTATTTTGCACACATGACTAATAATTATTAAGTCCTAAAAATTTAGTCCTGCCATGCACAGCAGGTTTTTTGGCTAAGAAAATGACATGGTCTCAGAAATTATTTAATTGGGAGACCACTTAATTTGTTGTTAAAAGATAAAAGTGAAAACAAATTAAAGTGAAAGTTCAACAAAGTTCAATCCCCACAAGATCACTCCAGATGTCAAAGAGTGGGCGACCTAAACTGAAATTAAACAGTACCTTGTTAACCGCGCAGCCGTAGGCAGGCGTGGTTCATTGTTTTGCTTCGGATTATTATCATTTCTATTTTAAGTTTTGTCAGTGAGCAGGACCATACTCCCATTTGGCCAAATGTCATCACCAGATGATGTCATCTTTAGCCAATTAAAAAATGGCCACTGTCAAGGGGAAAAATGTTCATTTGGTGAAACTTGGGTTAAAATCCCTCAAGGATAAAGAATGTAATTTGGGACCAGTTGCTGGCTACTACAGCTGAAATTATCCAGAGTTAAGCTATATTTTCATTTTGCGTGCAAAACAGGAGATAATTTTGTAATCTGAAATTTTTGTTTCTGTTCACTTTTAGAGGGAATATTCAATACACTAAGAAAGGTATTATGTCTAGCATCAGCCATGGAATGCACTGACGGTGATAAATAAGATCGTGTTTACTTCACTAGAAGCAATGGAAACAAATTAAATCCTCAGCACTCGTCAAAAACCCTGTTGACATATCTAAATTTATATTCATTTGAATTGTCAAGGTATTTTTTCCTTAGACGTAAACAAAACTCTCCGATTACAAATCACACTAGACTCACACTATGCAAATAATGTAATCATTGAATCACGCAACTTGTACTTTTGTCAGTGACCAGATTCTCCGATTACAGGTCACGCTAGACCCACGCTATGCAAAGAATGTAATCAGATATACCTTCCAGCATATATATACTGAAAGGCAGCGAGAGTCATGTTTCCCATAATGAAATAGGCCTTTTGCAACAGTTGGTCACGTGATGTGCTTTTCAAGAACACACTGATTAATCATTGATAATGCATAATGTTATCAGAAATGGATAGAACAGTTCCAAATAAGCTTACATGCAAATTTTCAGGTTTATATCTTTTACAGGGGAATTTTTATGGACGTTAAAAATTAGAAGGATTTGTATGAGAAGTCGCTTTCCCCTCCAGTCACGCTCCAGTGGTTTTCAATACAAATCCTTGTAATTTTGCAAGTTTTCAAGCTGCCATAAAATCTTTGCGTTTCGGTGTAATGGCCTAGAAATCTCCATTTTTCCTATGCTCCCATGCTCGCTGGCGATTTCCACAAATTTGAACTTTGATTTTGACTTTTGTAACTTGAAATTTCATTGGTTCATACGTTATCAGATACGCATTATGATTGGTTAGTAGGAAAGATGAATGTCTAGACCATGTATTGAGAAAATCTTTTTGTATCAAGAAGTTAATAAACATTTTTCACATGGCTCGTTTTCCTTTGTTCTTCGAGGCTGATTACAATGAATAAACCCCCCTAATTAACAACTGTCTGAAAAGCTGGGGCAGCTTTGATTGTAACAGGGGAGTGCGGGGCTGATATTTTAATAACCCCCTAGGGGATTATTAAAGTTCATAATCCCCTTGGTGAATATTTGACAATCAGAACCCGTAGCCCGAAAGGGCTACAGGTCAATAGCCCATAAGGCGAAGTTGAATGGGCTATTGACCCGTGGCCCTTGAGGGCGAAAGGTCTAATTGTCTTAGTATCACCCAACTAGTCAGACAGAAAAGGCAATAACAAAGTTAGCAAATGCAAAGTTTAAGAAATATTTATTTGGGGGAAAAAACCAAAGAAAAACTGGCGAATTTTGCTACTCAATGACTATTACTATTAGACGCCTACAGTATTGTTCAAAAGTAATGCAAACGAAATTCATCGAAAGTCGTCCTTTGTTCTCGCGAATTTTCCATTAAAAGTCATTGAATTTTTTAAAGATTTTTCGCAGGGATCAAAGCAAAAAATTTGCGATCTTTCATGAAAATTCGAGATAACGGAATTCGAAGAGGCGAATTTTTGATGTAACCAAACGAAAATTCAAGAACGAGCCAAATCCGAAGCAGCAAATTTTTGTGACATGAATGACTCAACAAGCGTATATGTATGTAAATAAACTAAACTCATATCGAAAATAGATTCAATGATCCAGCAGTTTAATCGGCTATTTCTAATGGAAAAAAGCAAGTGCCTTGCACAACGAAAATAAGTGACTACCTTACAAGTAATTCCTTAAAACACAGCCTCGTAAACCTTGTTTTAGCAACTTTGATTTTCAAGCCCGCTTATTGATCGGCAGAACTGTGCGCCAATTCGCAAGTAGGTCAAGTGTGTTGATGTGACTATGTTTACAGAAGCGCACTTTCCGAAAACAAACAACATAAAAATGAGATAGAACTTTTATAGACAAAATATTATGACCGCAAGTGGCGAAGCCGTGAGAGGATTGGTGAAGAGTCGAGTTGAATTCCCACCTGCCCAAATTCGAGGGGGTTTTGGAATTATGCATTCACCAGTGCACGCAAATTTCAGATTGGTTGAGAGCACTGAAACATCAATCAAATGTTAATCTATACCTCTCATCTTTCCCAGGGGAAAAGGTTTGTTTTCAATCAGAGATTTGCAAATGGCGAATGCGATCAAAGAAATGCATAGAGGGAGCTTTGTGTTCTCTGAATATCCACAGGGAAAGCAGAAAAATTATACTAAAAGAAGAACAGGAGAGAGATTTCAGGGAATGACGTGTAAAATGGGGTTGACAAGCCTACATGACTTCTGCGGCTCATGACATTTGTACATTTGCCGTTCTCTGTTGGTTCACACGACATTTCACTCGTGTGTGTTTATGAAGGGCACTTCATGTTGTGTTATAAGGAGGAATTTAAAGTAGAGTAGAGCCGTTTGATTGTGCTATGGAAAATTTTAAGAGGTCATAGGTCTGCATGATTTCCACTGATGTTACTTCGTTGAGTTTGACACCACTGTAATTTGCGATGTGTTTAGCGTGTTGTTTGGGCTGATTTTTTTTTGCAAGATATGTTTTTAATCTCCAAGTATTTGCTTTTGAGGGACAAGATATGACGTTTCCTGTGGATGTACGTGCTGCTTACTTGCATTTTATATCATGACGCTGGGCTCGGCTGTAATTAGAACTGTTTGCAAGTACAGTAGGTAGATTCTTATCACGAGTATCATCTTTTTCATAGGAGTCGCCGAAGCTTTACTTCGAGAAAGCTATACGCTTGTCTAGAGAAATTCTTAGGTTTTTCTTGCCGCTATCTGACCATGTGGATCTCATCAGTTGACGGTATTTCTAAATACTCTGCCCGTCTGAAGTTGCTAGCACAACTCGTAAAGTGAGAATGTAAGACATTCCCTCAAGTTATCGGTGATCTCTATGTGAATCAAAGGTTTATTTCCAACGAGTCACTTTCAGGCGTAATAAACCTCAAGTTTCATGTTACACTTCGTTCCCTGATTGGCTTATTTAATTGATTAAAGTGGGCGGCAAGCAAAAACCATACGAAATATGGCAGGCGGGAATTTCACTCGCGGCTCGCAAATTTCTTGCGAGCTTCACCCGCGAGGGAATTTTGCGGCTCCGCCACCACTCGCCCACTCACGCATCCCGCCAGCTATGCAGGCTATCGTTAGAGCGTTTTGCTGTGTACATTGCCATTGACCTAAAATAAGCTCAAATTTCCCACAGTTTTGTACCCACTGCAAAATCTTTTTGAATAAAATGGCATTTTTCACTCAGTTTCTTAAGCATGGTATCAAATCAGTTTCCTGGTCCTCACCTAGTGCACCTTGATAATTTATTATGCTGGACACATGAGTAATTTTACAGGTAGTGTAAATTGTTGGGATTTTTACAGGGGAAAGGTTAAGCCATTTTATCATGCAACAACAATGACGAGGGAGGGGAGAGGTGTCTAGCTTGAGAAAATGCAGTCTTAATCAAAGCTATACAATCAATCAACCACACAGTCACTGTTAACGTTATTGAGTTGCTGTGGTGTACAGTGGAGACCCTGAGTAGCATGCAGTACACTCCCCAAGGAATATATTTAATTTCTGATGCTTTAGCCAGATGGAAGTTCTGATAGGATTTACTCATTACTAGTCTATAAAAGCCAATTTCATTGCTGATCTTTAAGGGAGAATATTACTAGAGCTGTAAGAAAGCACCCCCTACATATTGTGTAGTTCCAGAAAATATCCATACCCCCACCACGGAGGGAATTTCACGCAAGTCCCCCCATCCTTCCCGGAATTTCCACTTTTGGACCACTAAAATAACCTCCCACCCCTCCGGAATTTCCACCACTATTTTGTACACCCCCCATGCATACCCTCTGGAAAAAAATTATTTTGGCAAGAAAGTGTGTTAAAGTGAAAGTAAACACTCCAAACATTTAGCCATTTACATTGCACATAACTACTATTATTCTCAATTGATTGTAACATTTATATCTGAAGATAATTGCAAAGAAAGCATTCAGCAGTTTAGTGAAGCACGCTTTCAAACAGAAGATAAAATGGTAACTTGTCAATTTAAATTACCCTCCTACACGACCAACTCCCTTCGTAAATGTGGTTCAATTTCCATTGAAGAACTGATAAAACAAAGTGTGCATGAAATTGACACTGTACTTTTACTGCAAACACGATTGCTAACAGACTCGGGACGAAAGAACACTTTGCAGCAAAATTACATACAAATTGACAGAGATAAACAGGGATAAGAAATTCTCAAGTTTGCGAAATCATAACTTCATTTCTACCTCTATATAAAAAGAAACTAATTTTCACGAAAGAAATTGACTGCCACTTCGAAAACCAATGCGAAAACAAACCAAGCTAGTCTCCAGTGCTTTTCGGCCCACAAGGTGGCTCCATGTGAACTGGTAACAAGTAATGGCTTTAGCTTCCAAAGTGTCTTCTGAAGGAAGAAAATGTATTTCAAATATAATGCCAGTCAAATACAGGGTTGTCATTAGAAAATGTAATAGGTGTCTGATCTGAACTGAGCAGGCGGCTGAAGTGAATTGTGCTTGCTTAGCAAGCACTGACGGCGTGTTGCGGAGCTACACTCTCCTCTAGGGAGGTCCGGAAAAACTTAAAATTTGAAACTCTCTGAAACGTGTTTTCCAGCATTCTGGGGCATATTTAAGTAGCAATTTTTAGCCATGTTATATTCAATTTCCCCTGAACTCAGACTCCACGTTTTTATTTAAAATAAGCGTGTGTTTCATTCCTGTCCTCTCTAAACTGATAAACATCTGGAAATTACCCGCCAAATGGCACAAGGTTTGCAAAATCACGGAACATTTCGCCTTTATTTTTTAATTAGGATTGTCTAAGGGGTTTTTCATGACAAGCACTTCAAAAGGTCAATAAATTTTAGGAAAGTTAAATGGCAGGTATTTTAATTCAACAGTATTTGGTGAACAATTGTAACGCTACAAAGTCCTAAAAAAAAAAACAATCTGGCGGCAACTTTGACGGCCTCGTGTATGGTTGGAACAACATTTTCAATCGCAGAACTTTGTTTGCATGTCTCTGTCGAAATCGTAAACAAAAGAACGAAATTTTCCTTCGAAACTGCTGTCATGTCTCTGCCGGATAACATAAATTATATGCTATTCTACGATTCGGCGATTCTGAGTGTTTACGGCAAAGGAGAATCTTCCTGCCTTTGAAATCTTAACAGTGGAATGGGCACAACAGTTTCAGCAAGGTGAAATAGATCTTTGTAGACACTTCAAGTCCTTCCCCATCCCTCTGAAAGCTCTTTTGAAAGCGTGTAGTGGATCGGCGATAGTTTGTCATTGTATTTCGATAAATGAGGCCGGTTTATCTGTAGTTACGGTATTAAATGCTTCGGTGAGTTTGTAATTATACCGTGATCGAAGCTACCTCTTGCCTTTGTGGCTCTCTTTTTCGCTAGATTTCGTCTTCTTCGATTGACTTGACAAGTAATTGTGAAGAGATCGCTTTCTTCGCTGGCCATCATTTTCGATTTTCGAAGCACCAACGAACTTGAGAATTGCGATGGCATTTATAGTACTCAAGTTAACCGTGGACACCACTGATAGTTTTTGCACGGTACTTCCTGTGCAGGTGTTTAGTTTTTTTCTTCTTCCATAACATCAGATGTATACAAGAGAATGATCACTAAACTAAGCCTCAGATTCCCCCAAAAAAAGATTTCTTGGGAAGACAAATCTCAATATTACAAAATTTCTGGTGCACACTGAAAGTAGCCGGCGCAAAATGGCCAGACAGCCGGCGGGTTTCCGCCGCCTACCGGCTCCTAATGACAACCCTGCAAATACAAGTATTCAAGCCACCATTTTTCATGTGAAAGTTATACTTAGTAGGTAAGAAAGGATTTTTGAACAGCTAGATAGACACTCAAATCCGTATTGAATCAATGGACCTCTGGAAACTAAATCGATCAGACAAACCCCCCCCCCCC
>CM042757.1:2893757-2909178 GCA_022496165.2 Catalaphyllia jardinei
AGGATGCCAAAGGGTGTTTGTAACAAGACTTGGTAAGTTTTTATTTTGGCCATTCAAGATTCTTGTTACAAATTAAATGTCCACCTTACTTGGGCAGTAAAAAGTAAAGAATTAGTGTCAATTTTTTTCAAGGCTAACTTTCATATACATGTGTAATCATTGTGTATCAGTGTGTAGAAAATGATGAGAAAACCAATCAGATTGTCAGATTTGCATTAAACCACAATGAGTGTCAACTGAATTGTATAGTTTACATTTTGTTTCCTGGTTTCACGTTTGTGATGTTAACTGAGATTATTTCTGTTTTTCTTTTTAGTATCAGTTTTCAATATTAAAGGCTTCCTGTGATGTCAAGGCTATCAAAGGTAACTGTAATTTAATGTTTAATCTTACTTTTACTGTGTTCTGAATGTTACTGCAGCCTGAATTTTATGCAGACTTGAGATCATCAAGCTGTCATAATGCATCTTGAATACATGTAAGTGTCTGTATTGTAGTGAACAACATCTCAGGAGAGATTTAAAATTGCATTTGCAATAGAGAAGGACAGAAAATGAGCACTATAGACTTGCATAAAGCACCATACACTTACATTAACCTTGCCTAGTGATGTTCTCTAAATTGGTCTTGAAATCAATACCGAATTATCTCTTCCTGGATGTTGGATTTTTTTAACTATAAAATGGTCTTTTGTATGTCTTTTTCTTTGATCTGGTGCTATTTTAAATTATCAAACATGCAGACATGCAGACTGATTGCCTGGAACAAAAACTAGCAGTTGGGGTTGGTTGACTACTATATCTGCCATGCTATAACAAACACAACTTTATTTTCAGTTCCAGAAAATATCCATACCCCCGGGGAAGGTTTTTCGTTTTAACCCCCCAACCATTCAGAATTTCCATTCCAGAGGGGTTTGTGAAGATCCCCCCTCCCCTCTGGAATCTCTGTGGTTGTTATTCAACCTCATTTCAGAACCCCTCGGAAATTCCAAGTTGTTTTATATGTAGAAAATTGACGGCTCACAGAGGTACAGTCAGTTCGCTTTATTTCTTTGCTATGTTATGTAAGATTTATCCTTTTACTGATCCGGAAAAAATCTTTACAATGTTTGATTTCTTCCAGCAACATTAATTAATTTAAAATACGGCTTAATTTGTTTCTTGTTGCATAGTTTAAATGCATAATTTCCTGGAGTGCTTAAGATTCTCGATCATGTCACAAAAACTGAACTGTAACTATCTTTAGAAAACAGTCCTAAGAAAGCACGTGCTTTGATTGGTTAATAATCGTGTTTGTATAACTCAATGGAGACACAGAACTAGGGCGCACTATTGATGTAGTGATGGCACAAGCAGGCTTTTAGCCAGGATTTTGAAAGTGGGAGTCCAAATTTTATGTGGGCCAAAGGTACACATAGCATGGCGCCTGCAGCGCCATGCTCCTAGGGTGGTCTGTGGGCATGCTCCCCCTGAAAATTTTGGAAAATTGAAGCCTCTTAGATGTGATTTCTGCGATTATGACAGCTGTAAATGTCTTCTAATTTACCTATTAAACCGCTGTTTTTCCTTGATAATTTTACTAAGCTATCCTTTCCTCAACTTACCTTGTTT
Organism: Catalaphyllia jardinei; assembly: GCA_022496165.2. Lineage (NCBI taxonomy): Eukaryota > Metazoa > Cnidaria > Anthozoa > Scleractinia > Caryophylliidae > Catalaphyllia > Catalaphyllia jardinei. Next base: position 2,895,371 of record CM042757.1, read on the forward strand.
AACACTGAATTATATTTGGGACAGGAACTCCAGTTGTTATGAAGAGTGATTGAAATTTGAAGTTGTAAAGCCATGATTTACACAAAAGAACAGATATGCGTTGCTTTGTTGGTGGAACTGCATTCTGGTCTACAAGTGCCAGTCTCCCAATCTCAGAAATGCAACATCTTTTATTATTTTCAGTAAAGAACTTCAATTTATGTGTTGTGTAGTCATTATTTACATTCAGACAATTGGTACTTTGGTAGTGCAAAGCCTAAGACCTTTTCGAAGAAAACAAATCTACTCAATTACAACTGTAAGTCAGTTTAATAAACCAATATACCGAGTTGGAAGGCGCATGCTGTTGCTCTTCCTCTTCCTCACTTTCACTGTCATCTTCACTGCCATTTCCACTAGTAGACGCCGGTGAAAAAAACTCCTGCAGAGATCTTTGACTCATATCCTCATAAATAATCACCAACGTGCGTATTTATTTATAGCAGCCGGCAAAGTAGCCTGGGGACGACTTGGTAAGTCAATATCACTGAACAGCGGCTTTGCCTGTGAAATCACTCTGCTCAACTTTGATTCATTTGATCAAAACAGAAAGGAAACTCGCTAAAAAAGTGTTAATATAGAAGAAAAATATGACAGCAACACTCAAACAACTCTTGAGAGCAAAAAGAAATGTAAGTTTTATTAATTTATAGACACTGTTTTGTTACATTAAGCACAGAAGTTCGTAAATGGCCGCCCAAAACAGGCCGTCGAAAATCTCCCATTTCTGAGAACTGGCCGTCCTTTGGACGGCTGGACGGCCGCCTGGCTAAAAGCCTGGGCACAAGCAAAGAGAATTTACATTTTGATAATCAAAGTTAACAAGTTGTTTCCTTTTTCTCCTCGTGGTGTTTTCTAAAAGAAATAGAAACAGGTACTCCGTGTTTCTAACGAGTCATATAAACACTTGTGAAAGTTTGGGAGAAATCGGAAAAGCTGTGGAAACACTCGCCTGCAGCTCGTGTTCCCACAGCATTTCTTGTTCTCCCAAATTTCCACTCGTGTTTATATAACTCGATAGAAACATGGTACATGTTTTCTATTTCTTAAATAAATGTACGTACGCTTTCAGACTGGCGTGCTAAACGCGAACATGAACTTTTGGAAAACACAGTGTGCATTACCTTGCTTGTCTTCCATAATTTGTGCTAATTAATTTATACCTTGATCTGACATTGTTGACCTTAGCTGATACAAACATTCAAGCCACATAGCATCGCCGCAAGTAAAATTACTGGATGAGCAGCCGAACCTTCAGAAGGCTGAGAGTGCAAGGAAAGGATCTGGAGATCATTTTTTTTCCATTGGCCATTTTGTGATGTTTTGTGTACAAGAGGCTATCATTCCTCTGGGGATGTAGCGGGAAAATTGCAGCAAAAACAAAAACATTAGTGACAAGACACATATAAGCTCAAGTAAATGGAAAAGCCTTTATTTATTTCTATTCCTTTTTCAATTAAAACAATTTCGTTCATTATGAACTGTTTGCCACCCTCTGGAAAAAAGGCCAGACTTGAGCCCCCACTACCCTCGGAAATTTTAGCCACATGCAATTATAACCTAAACATGACCTTGTCAACACTTGGTGAATTTTTGATATTCAATTCGCTTTAGACACACTTATTGCAAGCTTAATTAAGCATTTCTCCATTTTATAGTGCATTTACATACAAATAAATACCATGCATGTAATATTTTGAACAATGTAGAACTTTTTTTGCAACTTCGAGCGCTATCCGCAGACTGTATTGTATGATTTTATTGTGCTCACTGTGTTTTCTTCAAGGTTTCCAATAACAATCTCTTGGATTAATTGTGGTTGAACACTGAACAATACATGGCAATACTGATGAAAACAAAGGCAGTTTAGAGCATGATGCTGCAGTTATTGAAGAACATGTGATACCTTAGGTTTTGTCTCAGTTTCTTCTTGTGCTTTGTTTGTTCTTCCCAAGGTGATGCATGGCAACCCTCATGGACTGCCCACATGTCCACCTCATGAAACTTGCAACCAATCTACATATGACTGCAGGCAGTACTGTAGTAAGGAAAAATGTCTGTTAGGAAAGTCCAAAAGAGACAAATTCAGGCCAGGCTTTGATCTCACTGTTGCATTTGCATCATTTTTTTTCTATCTTTTGTTCTTAGGAGTCTGCCTTTGGCAGTGTAGCCTCTACATCACAGGAAGACCTAGAAGAAGAAGAAACCCCTACCTCAGCCTCTAACAGAATCTTGAAAGTTACCTTGTTAAGTGGCGAATGGAAGTCAACAAAGGGTGGCCCATCAACTGTCAACAGAGAACTTGCAATACAGTTGGCTAAACACCCTGATGTGGAAGTTAGTGTTTATCTCCCTCAGTGTAGTGAAGAAGACAAAAAGATTGCAGCTAGTCTCAATGTTAAGATCATTGAAGCAGAAGAACTACCAGGCTATGAGCCTATTGATTGGTTGGCCTCTGTTCCAGAGGACCATGCTATGGACTGTGTTATAGGACATGGAGTACATCTTGGTCGGCAAATACCTCTCATAAAAAGAGAAAACCGTCATTGTAAGTGGATTCAGATTGTCCACACTGCTCCTGAAGATCTTGGAATGTGCCAAACTTATGCAGATGCTATTTCCAAAAGTGAGAATTTAAAGCAACAAACAGAGGTAAAACTCTGTGAGATGGCTGATCAAGTTGTAGCAGTTGGACCCAAGCTGGCAGATGCTTTTTCCTGTGCCCTTCATCCTTGTCAAAAAGAAGTTATCACTCTCATGCCAGGCATTTTCACTGAATTTTCTGAAGTAAAGCAAGCCACAGAAGAAAGAAACAATTTTGTTGTGTTAGTGTTCGGGCATGGTGATGGTGAAGTTTTTAAGCTCAAAGGATATGACATTGCTGCTAAAGCAATTGCTGAGTTGAATGATATGTCCTGCCATCTCATGTTTGTTGGTGTGCCAAGTGGAAAGGAAAAGGAAGTACGAGAAAAATTCCTTGATTGTGGTATATCTCCTGCTCAGTTAACTGTTTGTTGCTTTGATGAAAGCAGTGAAGGGCTGGCCAAGTTATTGTGTGAAGTGGATCTTGCAATTATGCCATCAAGGACTGAGGGATTTGGACTGAGTTCCCTTAAAGCCTTATCTGCAGGCCTGCCTGTACTTGTAAGTGGTAACTCAGGACTTGGAGAAGCTTTCAAGAAAGTGGCCACTGGCTCAAACTGGGTAGTGGCTTGTGACGAGCCTAAAGACTGGGCAAAGGCAATCAGTGTTGTGCGAGAAAAAGACAGGGATGTTCTTCTTGAGGAGTGTGAGGTGCTTCGAGAAAAGTATGGTGCAAAGTACAGCTGGCAAAAGCAGTGTTATTCTCTTGTTGAAACAATGCAGAAAATTAGTTTTGGTAAGTGTTGTGTTAAGTTGTGTGTCAATCTCTTAGTAAAACTTCTTATTCTCTTAGTTTTGTATTTCTCTGAACAGGGTGCATCCCTATGACAGTGTGGTGAAGTGCCCTTACATATATGTATATGCTTTATTTTAAAAGTATTACAGCGCTGATTATATTGCCGTGAACACCTAAAATATGTCTGGAATGTTTATTGTGTTGTAACCAATCACATGTGAGATCTTCACACCACAGAAACCACAAGGCAATGGTTTCCTATCGGCCACTGAACAACTTTATACAAGCCAGTAAACAATAGTTATTACTTTTCCTTCCCATTTGTTTACAGTATGTGCTATAATAGCTTAGAATACAGGTTTGTGGGATTTTGAAATAAATTACAAAGCCGATGTGCCGGGCAGACCCACACGCCAGTTTGGCGTGCGAATTTTCAAACTTTTTGTAACGATCGAAATCAGTAGTTAGTTATGCGTGATCAGAGATATGCGACTTTAGAAAACAAAACACCCAAAATGTTTCCAAAATTTCCCTCAGTCTTGCATGTTATCGACAGATCGGATTGAAATCCACCAATCACAGCCACTTAATATGTGACCTTCAGACCTTCTTTTTGTCATGCTAGCGGGCTGTGATTGGTGGGTTTCAATCCAATCTGTCGATAACATGTATGATTGACAGAATTCTGCGGGTGTTTTATTTTCGAAAGTTGTTACATGGAAAGCTGGTCGCCATCGCGTCGTGTGGGCTTCTAATTTTTTTCGTTCTAAACTCGAATAATGACCTGAATGCGATCCTAAGCACTTATCTTGGGAACGTTATATTTGGTGTTTTAAATTCCTAATAAGACAGTTTGTATCCTTAAACAAAACGAAAATAATTTGCTCCACGACTTCTGTGGTGAGACCTCGCTTTTAATTGGTTACATCACAATAAACATTCCAGACATATTTTAGGTGTTCACGGCAATATAATAAGCACTGTAAAAACTTAGTGGAAAGCTAAATTTGCCTAGCTTGTACAAAGGGCATTATTGTGTTCTAAACATTAACAAGTTCAGGATTTTTGTCATCTTGGTAGCCTGCAGAACAGGAGTAAAGTGTGAGTCGTACATACAAATATTTTACGAGTCGCGACTCGTCCTTGACACTTGCCTCGCTTTCGCCTCTGGTCACCCAAAATATGCAAAACAATTATGCCTGTTCTGCAGGCTATCATCTTGGTAGTCATGTGCTCTTTGTTTCCATCCAGTAGTTCTAATTAACTCCTGTAGCAACACATAGTTCAGTCTTTGATTTTAAGAAAACGACAAAGTGTTTGAGTTTACAAAACATCAATATTTACTGATCTACGAAAACTTGAAGACTTTCAATTGATTCGCTTTTATAGAAAGCTACAGTAGAATAATGAGATTGTAGAACAAAAAAGTTTAAAATATAACCACATGATACAGAAAGAGTCTATCACCTAAAAAGTGTAGCAAATGGGTTGAAAGCCTACTAGGTTATAAATATGTACCGTAAAGACTCGCAGATAAGCCGCACCTTTTTTCCAAAAATTTGCGATCAAAATCGCAGGTGCGGCTTATCTGCGAGACCATTTGGGAAAGGTGCTGTGAATTTCCGTGAATGGACACTTTCATGGCATAATACTGGAATAAATGCTACATTACAACAACAAGAGAGTATTGGTCATTGCTTTTGCGAGTTTGGTGGCTCCTAAAAAAGCCGTTGGTGACAAGTATAAGCTTATTTCAAGCTTACATTTCTTGCCGTTAAACCTTCCTCGTTAACAGGTCTTTTAACGGTTTATGGTCGCTTTTCTTGAACAGGAGAACCTTACACAGCATGAAATTTCCATTCCCCCACAAAGTTGTTTACAGTGTCGACGACAGCCTGTTACTTCAAGGGTAATTGATCCTCCACGAGCGAGAAAATACCATGCTATTCTCGAGTATTCGTGCCCACTATTTGTTCGCCGTTGAGCACTTTGATAGCAAATTTGTCAAACTGATTACCAAACTCTCTATGTGCAATGAGTTTTTCACCAACAGATGGCTCCCAAATATCTTTGTAGATATGATAGCCACAGCTTTGTGTCTGTTATGCCCCTTATAACGAATAAAAAAATCGCCACATTTTTTTCGCAGTGCTTCCGGTGTCCAGTCTTCCATCGTCCGATATTATGCCTGATATTATGTTGCAGTTAATTTTTGGTCCCAGTTAATTTTATAATTACTAGTTAGTTTTTTCCTAACTAGGTGATGTTATTTTTAACTAGTTGTTTTTCCTAACTAGGTGATTTTATTTTTAACTGGTTCATATTTTTCAAACTGGGTTGAAATTTTCAAACCAGTTTAAATTGTGGCAAAGGGTTGGTCTGGGATCAATAACTTATTAGACCAACAAATATGAGCAAATTTGCAACAATTGCTTGTGTGGCATAGTGGATATGGAGGTGGACTTCAAAGTCAGAGATCTGGAGTTCAAATCCAGGTGAGTGCAAAAAAAAAAACTGAGGGGGCTAGGTCTAGGGATAAGGTTAGGGCTAGGAGGGTCAATAGGGATAGGGATAGGGTTAGGGCTGGTGGTGAGTGTGTTATTCTTTTTGAGAAACACCCCCCCCCCAAAAAAAAAAATAAATAAATAAATAAATAAAAAATAAATAAATATTAAATAACTAGTAATCATAAAATAACCTAGTTAGGAAAAAACGGACTAGTTAAATTATAAAATTAACTGAAACCAAAAATTAACTGCAACATATACAAGTTTATTGTTTTTATGTTTTTTATCTGTTGTTTCTCTTCATTCTTTTGCATTGTGAGTCTAACAAAGGATTATTCCTCAGCAGCTTCCCTTGGATTAAGTGTTGAATGTGAAAGTGTCAAACTGAAAGGACCCAGCTCACAGACTGGGGCAATGGATTCAGAGAATGCAGCAAGAACCAAGGAAGGAACCAAAGAAACCATGACTACTGCAGTAGTAAATTATGATATTGAAGACACAGGTGTGTACATTCCCACGTCAGATGAAATACTTCATTTAATTGCCATGACTAGGTATTGGGGGGTGGGGGAGCTTAAGATAAAAAAAAGACAGTGTTAATTTCAGGAATAGGGGATTCATAAAATATCAACTGGAAGTACAGAAAATTTCAGATGGGTAAGAAAGAAACCTGCCAAGAGTATTTATTAGGTGTTTTTGAACCATAGATTTTATTTTGAACCCAGTAAAAGACAGTCAGCTGAACATCTTGATTACTTATTATAAATAACATGCTAAAAGACTTGTAAAAGTCCACTGATTATTCATTAGGATATATATCTGAGTGATTTTGCAAAAGACATGTCTGCTAGGTTTTCGTGTGGATTCAGGCGCAGGCTTAGCCAGCGACTCTAAATCCAGGGGGGTACCATTAAGGTCAGGTTGGGACATGGCCCAGACATTGGCCTATCTGCTTGTAGTTTGCTAACGACCAGCTGTCAAAAGCAACAGGAGAGGAGGATGTCTTTTACTGACACCTTAGTTAGACTTTGACTTGACCTACTTAGTTAGACTTATAGTTTTCATGCAGAGCCAAATAGCCTTGTTATTGACTGTATTGCTGGGTATTTTGCTCAGTTGTTGAACCTTGAGGGTTCTGTGGTGACATGGCACCCCCCTGGAGAGGTCCATGCCACACGCATGTGTGCAGGCCAATCTCCTAGCCAGGGAGGTGGTCAGATCACTTCTGGCTGTGGGGACTGTCTTCTAGTCAACTGTGAGCAGGTTTTTGCAAATACTGTCAGATAATTTGTACCAGGAAGTGTAACTGTAAGTTGTGATCTGCACAACTTAGACCACCGTTGTGTAATCCTAGCTCTGATTTTGTCAATATCAGATGGTTAATTTGAATATCAACATGCAAATGCAAACAGTAAATAAAAATAACCAAAAACTTCAGGGTCGATAAAAAATATGGAAATCTACTGTCAAGTTTCTTTGGACCTGCAATTGGAAACAAAGTTAATTTCTGTAAATTAATTTGTCCTGGCTGTAACAACCTTCAGTGCTTTTAGTTTTTAAGTGAAATCTATGTAAGTGGCAAGGCTAAATTCCTGTTCTAAAGGTATAATTTCCCTTGTCCCACCATAGAAGTGTGTTAAAGGAAAAATGGTGTGGAAATAGGATCTAATGAGTGCAAAATTTAACTTTGCTGACAATAATTTCAATAAACCTTGGAGCTTGTTTGATGCATGGTATTGTGCAGCATTAGGTGTCATGAATAAATTTGATCTTTCATTGAAAGGATAGATGATGTTTTCATTATTTTGATGTGTGACAAAACTGTATTGATCACTGGTTAACTGCAAGCTTCTCCTCTTTCACATATAGTTGCTTTTAAAGAAGGCAAACCTACTGACTGTGAACTAAATGAGCTGGCAGGAAAGATTGGTAGAAAGTGGAATAATCTGGGACTTCAACTTGGCATTTCTCAGGATGTACTGGATGATATACAGACGAATGAAAGTGATAAACCATATGAGATGTTACGTCGCTGGATAAATACAAAAACTTTGGCTACACCTTATCGTGACCTCTACCAGGCTTTGTGTCATTGCAGAGTTGGGCTTGATAACTTGGCCAAAGAATTTTGTTGTAAGGAAACTACTTGAAATATTTTCTTACAGTGAGACTACTTGAACCAGGGCTTTCACTAATTTTTGGAGATAGCTGGGGAAGTGTCCTTACAATCTACATGAACAAGACAATACTTTAAACGTTGATACATTTTGCTAAAGTACATTTTTAGTTTTCACAGTTTATATAATTATAATGCAAAGCTGTGTTTTCATAACTTCTTAACTGCATAACTGCTTTTGAGCTGAATTTATACCAGAAATAAAGTTATACCATTTTAACTGCTTTGAAATAATGCCCAGAGATAATTATACATTTTGCTATAGAGGGGACCTAAAGGTTATTTCTTCTAGGGGTTATGGTTGTTATCGCTGTTTCGCCATAGCACTGATTGAGTAGGAATCAAACTGGCACTGTACTTCAAACATCATAAGACTTTATCTGTTTACACAAATACAAGTTTTACTAGGAAAAATGACAAGCAAATAGAAAATAAATACAACAGTATTAAGTGAAGGAAACTGAACAAAATATAGATAAACCATAATGCACACAGCTTACAAAATTCCACCAGAATGATCAGGTAGGGAATGTACAGATCCTGGATACGTATGTGATGCAACTTGCTCGAATTGGTTTGTAGCTATTTTAAAAATAATGAAACTGTAGCTAAAAAATGCGTATAAATACGCACGAAAATAGAAAATGTAAATCACTTGACCCTTAGGGACATCATGATTTGCATTGGGAACAAAAACAATAGAAAGCAATGCAAGAATGTTACGATGGTGGCATCACCCTGTAAATTTGTGAAAATCTTTACAAGTGAAAGGCTTATGATCATAAAATGATTTAATATTAAACAATTCCACTGGCCTAAGCCAATGCAGCAGCTTCACTGATATTATGTTGGGTGTTCCAAGGTGGTTTGCATGGGCACTGCAAAGTGCTTTGCGTTCATTGCTTGCTACCTTGTTTGCTTTGTTTCCCTTCGTTCCTCCCACATTCTTAGGTTAATATTCATTCCACACACTGGTTCTACTAGTGTTGTGTTGACAAGATGCCTTGAAGGTGGGCTGTGGCTCAGTTGCCATGGTGACCCCCTTGCTGCTGAAGAGATTACTGCTTTTATTTGCTACGTTCATGGTACCTACCTTCTAATACTTCAACTGGGTTAGAGTTTTAATTTGGGTTAATTCTATCTTTCTTCAGTGGAAGGCTCATTTTGTCATGGCGTGCCACCTTCATCAGTGACACAAAGTCTGTTGTTCTGTGTTGCAGCTGCCCCAGCTCATGAGGAACCCAGTAATTGGAAAAGTCACAATCAGTCCGGTACGTAGGGACAGTGTTGAATGATTCAATACGTTATAATATTCGATACACAATTAAGCAATAGAGGACTTTTTTCATGTTTACATAGCCTCATCTAACTAAACACAAGGGGGGCTGGGAAAATTCAAGACAGTTATGCAAACTCGAGATGTAGTTGAGGGTTTGCATAACTGTGGGAAAAAGTTCTCTGTCGCTTTTATAAAATATTTCTCAAAATTAATTCGACAAATGAAGGCAACAAGGGGATATGTGATTTATTCACCAAGAGCACAGTCCGGGATGAGTAAATCACATATCCACGAGGTGCCTCGAAATAACTGGCTTATTTTTCACATGGGCGAGGTATCACATGGGCAAGGTATCAACCGTGACGTGATTTTACTCGTTTTTTTGACACACGTACACTGACAAAATAAAGAAACAAATAGTTTTCCGTGCATACACTTGACAATAGAACAATAGTTGTGAAAAAAGCAGTGGGGTTCACCATTGTAAAACAGCATAATAGCTGTATTCACTGTTTACAACATTGATGAGCAATTTGTTTTGTTATTCAAATTTGCTCACCTTAAAACAAAAGAACCCTCTGGTTGGGACATAAATAACAATAGGTGACGTAATGGTGAGTATCGCTATAGACATTATTTTTTTGCTTTTGGTTTACCAACCAAAACAACCATATGTATACTAAAGAATCTTTACAATACATTTAAGATTGGGAAACTAGCTCTGGGAATTGGACATTGTCAAAAAATACTGACAGCTTTACAACTACTCTGAGGAAGAACTTTTCCTCACACAAAGTAGCTTCAATGGCTCATCAAATCGGGGCAATGAGTTAGAGGAATTTAAATCTTCGAACAATCGGCAAGTGGACCATGAAAACACTCAGTTTAATGTTAATGAGGCGACAGAAGGGTTCAGCTTTGACCACTCGGACGAGCATCAAGAAGTCTCAATTGGCAGTGTTGAAAAAGAGACTAAAGCAAACAAGAAGAAAGCGTCGAAGAGGGATATCATAGTCGTGGATGACAAAGAGTTGCTGGCCAGGAACAGTGAGAGAATCCCAAGGAACACTAAAAAAGTAAACTCTTGTTGTTTGTGGCTGTGTGCGAGGGGAATATTACTGTATTAGTATCACCCAACTAGTGGACTAATGCAAATCCTGCATTTTGATTGGCCACGCTACTACAGTATTGTGCAAATGTAATGCAAACATATTTCGCCGAAATTTGCAGCTTTTCTTGGCTTTTCGACATAAAATATTGAATTTTTGATGGAAGCGAAATTTCAATGAAAAGATAATTCATGATGCCTATTGTTTCCAACTACGTGAGTTTTTGAACGACAATTCGCTCCGAACGAAAATTGACTTCACATTTTCGAGTGAAAATTTGCCCTGTTCGATAAATGACTCAGAACGTTTGAACAAAATATCACTCTTTATTTGCTCTGCTCAGACATTCCCACACATTTTCTGGACGATAATTTGCCACAATGATTCTTTTCTGATTTCACTTCAATGTATAAGCTTTATGACAAACTCGTTTCTCTTTATACAACAGGCTTATACAAGACTCACCTGTATTACTTCAAAGGTTCCTTTTACTATTAAAGTGCCATTGCGACGAAATTTCACATTTCTTTTTCCCACTTTGTTTTTAACAGAATAACTTACCATCATGTACGATATCCTTTCGTTGAAAAAGAAAAAATTAAAAAGACTTCTTTCATTAAAATTTCGGCATCTCTACTTGTGACGTCATATTCCTAACACGCGATATATTTACCTTTGATCACCACTGATGTCAGTAGTGTTTTTGTCTTAGTATTGGCAAAATCTCTGTGGATTAGGAAGTTCATTTTGGGTAAATTTTGTCTGAAAGCAGTAGTGAAGGTTGCTCTGAGTCTTCAGAGCCTAGCTGCTCGGCAAGCAAAGATTTCCAATCATATGATGATAGTGCCAAGCCAATTGCCACCAAAGAAGAAGCTACCAGTATGCTGAACAAATAGCTGTAGAGAAAGTAGAAGAGTCTGAGGACATGCTTTTAAGTCAATTTGCTGACGAGACAGATCTACCAGACTGGTATTTTATTTCATTTCTTTGTTTGGTTTCTGCTTTTATCAATGCATCTATTTTTTTAAAACCTCCTAGCAGCTTGTTTCAAAGGAAGTTATGTTGGATTCGATCTGTGTCCCCGTTTTTGAAAATGTATGTTTCGTAGATATTGCACGATTAAATGATCTCTGTAATTTGGTCAATTACCAAAAAAAAAAAAATAGATTGAAGTGGTATTTTTAGTTGTTTAATAGGTATTTCAAGTTTATTTATATATATTTTGGTGTCAACTATGTTATTTTGAATTTGCCCATACTTGTAAGGTTATGTTTATAAGTGCAAGTGTATTATTGTTCATTGGAGTTCGTTGTCCAGCATGAAGAATGTAGATGTTGCATGGAGGTTGATTGATGTCAGGAAAGAATGGCAGAAGTTGAAAAGAATGACTAGTAGGTTAGTTTCACATCCAGGTTTTGAAAGTGTGCCTGAGTGGTTGAGGTTTGGCTACTGCAGCAATAAAAAAAGGGTTTACCACATTGACCACATTGTTCGCTGAAAGGCAACACCACAGACACCTGAGACAGTGGGAAACCCCAAAAATTGGAACTTGAGAGGGGTAACAGCAGAGTTACCCCTCATACAATAATGCCTCAAATAGTGATACTTTTCTTGAATGCAAAGATTACGTAAAGTTCCTGGGTGTGCTCATCGATAAAAACTTAACTTGTAAATATCATATCGACTACATCGCCTCGAAAATTAGCAGGGTTGTTGGAATTATATCACGATTAAGGCACTCTGTCCCTCTGAATACTTTAATCCAAGTTTACCGTTCTCTGATTTTCCCATATACACACTACGGAATTGCTGCTTGGGGCCAAGCTGCACAGGTCTATCTGAGGAAAGTCTTTATCTTACAAAAACGAGCTCTCCGGCTAATGTTCTTTGCTGGTAACAGATCTCATGCTATTCCATTATTTGTCTCTGCTAATGTCTTACCCCTCAATATGCTTTATTTTGAAACAGTATGCTCCCTTATGCACGGCATATCTACCAATTCTGCGCCTCAGAATATCTGTGATCTTTTTACTTGTTCATCTGACCTCCATACATATAACACTAGATTCTCTGATGCTGGTAATTTATACATTAATAACTCAAGACTGAGAATTCAGCTTAATTCATTTTCCATTTTCGGAGCTAAATTGTGGAATTGCCTGAAGCCTGATCTGCGTAAACTTAGGAAACAACCTTTCAAAAATAAAATTCATCAATTTTTACTTGCGGTACTTAGTAATGAGGATGATTATGTTGATGTCTCTACGTTAATGTTAAAAATAGCTAATTATCATTAATCAAACTCTAATAGCCATTATTGTTAATTTCTTTAGTTCTATGACTTATTATAGGTCCTTTCTCATCTCATGTAAATCCTAGCTATTTGTGAATATAAGTGTATACCTATTTACTTTATTTATTTATTTAACTGATTTTAATAATGATATATATATATTTATATAATAACCCAAGTTATTCTCGCATTTTGATTGGTTCTCGCCTATGATCTATTAGAGGACAGATGCACGATTGACGTCATCATTACAAAGTTTTTCCCTCTGCCGTTTTAAAATGGCGGAAAGTTGTGAGAATTAGGATGATATTTTACGTGACTGGGCAAAAGATAAGGTACAAACAAGTCTTGCCGAGGAATTGAACAGGTTTGAGAAGCCAGAAAACGAAAGATAAAGCCGTTTCTTTTAAAAAAATGATACAGAAATAATTTTCTAGCAGCCTCAGTCGGCAGTTGAGCGCGACTAAACCACGCACAAACTTGGTCTTGGTAAGCCGATAACCACTCCGTTATCTCGAATTTAACAAACCCAATAAACAAAATGTTTCTGAGATTAATTTATTTAAAAAATTCAACTTTCCCAGTGTCAAAACAACTGTTGACTCACTGATTGATGTCAGGAATGAAACATCAAAATATCACTTCTTAAAATTGGTAAAATAAAATACATAACCTTGCTTTCCGATGCGAATGTTCCTGTCCGTTTCAGGCCACAGCAGCGACCTAAGTATAGCTAACCACAGCTCACTGTCAAGAGTATCGCAGCTAAAATGTGTCTCCGACACTATATCAAGCTGATTTGAGAATCACCAACCACAGAAGACAAATTCTCCACCGTCATTTACGCTCCTTTCATTCAAAACTGGAATCAAATGGCCTCTAGGTTGACCGCAACCACAAGTTTTCCGAGGGTATTTTTTCAACTCCTGTAATTTTCAAGGCAACGTCCAAACTTTTCGGCTCACAGGGCTGCTCCAGTGACAAAAACTGACTTGATTATTCCAGCATTTTCTTCAAGATTTGTGG
>CM042757.1:2909278-2916778 GCA_022496165.2 Catalaphyllia jardinei
TTACTTTTAATTAGAAGTGCGCCACAGCCCCTCACTCTTTAACTACTGGAACGCATTCAGTTTGTTTCTTCTGTTTAACACAATATGATTTCACCATTTATATATATAATTTAGATATTTTTCGTATAATATTCAGTGAATCTCTCATTATCCATTGTATCATGTATATTGAACACTTTTAATAAATCATTATACGACTTCCCCTTATTCATTTCATTCAAAAAATACAAACAAAAGTATCCACATGTGGTTGTACTTATATTTTGAATTTGATTATTTTGATGAAGCAGAGTTAAATTCTTTCTTTTAGCATGATTTACCATTTCTTGAAAAGGAGGCATACCAAAACTATCAAAATTATAATGCTTGGTTATGATTATGTGGAACCTTCCCATCTCTTGATAGAACATTATTGATTGGGATGTTGAGATATCTACACCATTTTAGTAGATCATGATTGCTTAATGGTATGTTTTTATGGAATTTAGGTTTCAAAGTATTGCTCCTAGAAGTGGAATTTGATTGAACGGGCTGTTTGGTCCTAATAGTAGACCCTTTCCTTTTTTTTTTTTTGTTTTTTTTTTCTTTCCCATACCAACTTGTTTGTCACTCCAATTACCAAAAAACGGTGGCGGCCTATATACACCCATTCTCGGAGCTCCTCTTCCCCTTGTAGGAGGGGGGGTAGGTGCTCCAACTTTGGGGGCACCTCTTCCAGTCAAAGCTTTTAAAACCATTGGAATCCCAATACTGGCAAGTAAAGTACCAAGGAAACCACCTGATTGTTTTTTTTTGGTCTTATATGAACACCTGAACCTGATTGAAGGGCAGATAGAATGTCCTGCTTTTGTTTTGCAGTTAGTAGGTGTTTGTTTGCAATAAGCTAATCAATTTTGTTTTGTAGAATGAGGAAACCACCTTTCTGTACTCCTTTTCCAGATATCTTTTCAACAATTTGCTGTGCTCCTGCACTAGATGCCCCTGCTAAAGCTGCCAATCCCATAGTTTTCGCAATGGTTGGTCCAAATGCACGCACAAGAGCTAGAGCTGAGGTTAGTAAACTGCCACCAACTTGCTTTCTGATATTAGTCTTGGAAAGTTTGATGTCCATACCTTTCTTCAATTTCCGATTCTTCTCCAATCTATTCTTCACTGTAGCTGGGACATATAGAGTGTCATTTCCATTAATAGAGTCATTAGTTAGCCTTATGACGACTGTTTCTCTTTTACTATAAGCATCACCAATATTCTTCTTCTGATTTTTTGATAGTTTAATATTTATTGCAAAAAGTTGAGTGATTTCTTGTATATAATATATGTTATATAATTTCCTATTACAAAACATATCTGAATTAAGAATGTCTCATTCTTGCTTTTACACTATAACCAAATGTTTTCCCACCATGTCGATTACGATTGTCTCTTCGTATAGGACGATAGGGTGTACGCTAAAAGCATCAACGTCTAACGTATTAGCATTGAGTTTATACCTGAATATCAACTGCTTTGGGTCTCTAGTTACTTTTTCTGTTTGAAATGATAAATCAAAGTATATGAGAGAATAAAGAGGGTTGTAATTAGCTAGGTTAAGCTGTGTGCCGGTGTTGTAATTATTCTTTCTCATACCATAAGACATCAAATCGTTGAATATCCTTACTTTTGATTCTGAATCGTATTCGGTTTCCGGATAGAATATTCCATTCCCATATTCCAATCTACATGTCGTCAAATAACGATGGTTAGCAGCAAGGTTGTCGGCTGAATCTAATTTGAAAGTATCAAAGATGTAAGGATTCATTCCTGCATTGTTTGTTTTATTTCGTTGTAGATAGACAAATATGGCAATAACATTATCAATGCTGGAGGAGATCTGGAAGAACCCGCTGCTATGTGTTGGTGCGGAAACCTGATACAATTCTCTTTTATACGTCCAAGTATTCTTTTTCATAAAGGAATCGAGAAATTCATTAGATAAGCTGTCCTTTGGTAACAATCTTGGGACCCATAGTAAGAATCTATTAACAACCACTCGACCATTATCTGCGCCAGCTGCTTTAAATATTAATTCATCATCATTCTGTAACTCTATATTAAACGCGAGTTGCATTGGGACTAGAATTCTTTCATACACTCTTCAAAAAAACTATAACGATTAAGAGGTATGATTACATTAACATCTTTGAGAACATTTGCGTCTGTCATCAAAAGTTTTCTAGCCTGATAACCTGTATTAGTATCGGCAGAGGTAGAATCTGTATCCAGATACCAAAGAGAGTTTTTAGCAACACTACGACTAAAATCATCACTATATTCAAGGGGGTTCTTCACAACAGTAACTTTATGGAGGTTATTAGTATCATACACAATCCTACCAGCACTCTTTATCATAATATGGTTAATTAATGAATGGGCTCCATTGATAACTGCTGCACGATCTGCAACAACATAGCGTGCTCCATCAGCCAATTTTTGCAACTGAAATTGTACTTCGAAATAAGCATTATACCAATCGTAGTATGAAGCCCTGTCATTAATCGTAAACTTATACCCATTTTTTTGTTGGGATTGACCATTAGCTGGGATCCGAATAACATCATCTAATTGATATCGAACCAACTCATACCTTTGTAAGTATTCACTTGTTCTGAAAGCCATTATATTATTATATTACATAATTTTTACTCTACTCCTTCTTTTCAAACCTGATCCTGATATGAGTCTATTGATTAACATATCAGTACTTTCTTCTTGCTGTGGTGGAACTATTTTAGCTCTTTGTCCTACATCATCAATTCTCATATTCCTAAGCTTTTTCATTATCAGGTCTCCCGACTTCTCATATGTCTTTTTACCTACTGATTTTAATACCTTCTCACCTGATTTCTTGGCGAACTTTTTTACAACAGATGACGCAGCACTCTTCATTGGTTTGAAAATATTATCAACGATAATCCCTGATCCTACATGTTTATCCACAAAAATACCGAGTTTTGGATGATAAACCCTAGTGAATTCAAATGGTTTCATTATATTATTATGTTATATTATTCTATCTTTTTTAGAATTAATGAAAAATGTATCAGCTCCATTCAGGTTAATTAATCTTCTTTTTCCATCCGTAATATGTATCCTGATACTACTTATACTATTCTTATTAGTGGGATTGAATGTGACTCTTTGTGGTTCAATGGTAAATGAGTAACTAGGTTGAAGCACACTGGTTGAGAAGGAATAAATGATGTCTGTATCCTGACCGTCTACAAGTGAATCATTAATGAGGTCGCAATGAATATTAAGAATGTCTGTACCTTGACTGAGATTAGGCACTTTTGGTCCTATATTCTGTTGATTTTTCAATATTTCTTTATTAAACCCAATTAATTCGTTGAAATTGCTTGCAGTTAAATCAAGTTGATAATTCTTGGCTAATATGACTGTAACCCTAAATGTTGTATTATCAAATTCGAGAGTGATAGGATACTCATTATTATTAGCACCATCTTTGACAATCTTCGTTATGTCCTTGATGTATGTATCAAAATCAGTATAGTTCCAGACTCCTTCTGGGAAAGTGATGTTGTTAAATGTTGAACCATTATCAAAGCTGTACTTTATTAGCTGATTGTTGTATGATGTATTTACATTGAACCATGTGAATGACATGTTCATGATTCGGTTCAAACCAACTACATATTGGGAATTTCTATCCAATACTATGGGCTTGTTGAATTTAGTTGTAAAATCCTGAGGAGTATTGTTTCCTTGATCTTTGACTTTGTATGATGATAAAACAATCTCGCGATCCATTTATATAATAACTTTACATAATTATACTTTAAAATACTGATTATACAATTTATTAAATTGTTGTCTATTGATTGTTGACATTCTCAATAATGTGTCCAATCTACTAACTCCTGTATTTCCCATCTGAATTGATGTGTTTCCTGCAACAGTTTCACCAATGATCAATTCTAATTTCTTGAGAAGCTGTTTGGGATCGTTGAAAAACATAACATTCCCACCTCTCTGTTTTCTTTTTCAGCCTTTAATCCCAGAACCTTTTATTGTTTGCAGTTTATTCTTATGATGAGTAATGTATTCATTCAATACAGCTTTATTATTGTTTAACCGTTTGTTTAACAACTGCCTCTCAGCTTCCGATATTTCTCCCTTATTGTATTTTTCTGTAAGAACTGACTTATAACCTCCAAGTTGTCTCCTCCTAAATTCCGCATCCTTTATTATTTTACTTAGATATCTTTTACTTTTTTGGGGTGTCATTTCCGGCTGATTGAGAACCTTATCAACACTCTCATAGTTCGTTAGATTTAATTCCTCCAACGTTTCTCTATTTATATCTTCATCAGCCATTGTATAATCAACTTCTTCATCATCATCGTATTCAGGTGGCTGCTCTTCAGGTAGCTGCTCTTTAGGATCTTGGGGAAAATATTGGGGATCGACATATATCTCCTTTTTTCCTTCCATAAAATCTTGTAAAGATTCTTCATATGTTGGCGGTTTTGGTACTATTTGTTTCTCCTGCTGTGGTGGTACAGGTTGTTCATCGAAAAGATCACCCAAATTCATGTCTTCAACTTCATCATCAATATCAATACCGTAATTTGGAACTTCACCTTTCTTTGGTGGTCTTTTTCTCCTTTTAAGCATCCTTAAATCCAAATTACTGTCAATTACATCATCTAATTTACTTGTCACTGGTTTAAAAACCTTTTCAAATGATGATTGGCTTGTATCCTGACCGATTTTATGCTGTGTGATTAGATCATGGATGTAATTAATTTTATTCCCTAATTTAGTTTTACTTTTTGCAAGTTCTTTCCATTTAAGCAAACTCATTTTTGTTATATTATTACATTACATAAAAATGATAAATAATATACAAAAAACAACGTTTTACACCGTGTTGAACACTATGTTGAACACTATGTTGAACACTATGTTAAACACCATGTTGAACACTATGTTGAACACTATGTTGAACACTATGTTAAACACCATGTTGAACACCAAGTTGAAATAATATACCAATATAATATAATGAGAATACCAAATTATGATGTTGAAGACGATGTGGTCTCAAACTTTAGACAACTATATGATTTCATGCCTCATCAATGTTTTCGGATGCTGATTTGTGGTCCAAGTGGTTCAGGGAAAACAAACACATTAATGCATATGATCTACAATCTGCTTTATTTTGATAAAGTTTATCTGTATGCTAAAAATTTAGAACAGTACAAGTATCAGAATCTCATGGATGTCTTTCAAACAATAAGCGATGAGGTTGGTTATGATGTTATTGAAGCAAGAAATGATGAAATTATTCCAGTTCAAGATCTTGACTCTGACTCACAAAAAATCGTTATTTTTGATGATTATGTATGTGATAAAAACCAAAAACCATTAATCGACTATTTTATACGAGGAAGGCATAAAAATTGTAGTGTGATTTATCTGAGTCAAAGCTACTATAAAACGCCAAAAGACATCAGACTGAATTGTTCTCACTTCTCCATTTATGAGTTTCCAAGTGCTAATGAGAAGAGTTTAATTTGCCGTGAAAACAGTATTTCAAAAGAATCATATGAAAAAGCAACTAAGGAACCATATTCCTTTGTTTATATCGATAAGCCACGAAAATTCACCACTAAAAATTTCAATGAAAAAATATAATCTATTAATATAAATGAGTTATTCAAACGGACTTTTACCTTCATCATCATCAGTTATTGGTAAACGTGGACTACCTGGGTTACCAGGTGTTGGATTCAATTTAACAGATGATGGTAATTATGATATTGAAGGGAAGCGATTAACTAATATTGGTGAGTCTACTGGCGACAATGATGCAGTTAGTTTAAAAGTGTTGAAAGAACATACTAAAGTCAGTCAAAATAATTATCATTTACAACCAAGTTTTCGATTTTATAAAGACTTTGGTGATAGTAGTCAATTAACTATAGGTTCACCACCGGATACATCACCAGACCATTTTTTTCAAAATCATAAAGCGCATAATGATGCATATATAATTGAGAAAGAAGGTTATGATACTGGTTTTAATGGAGAAGCATGGTCCAGTATAAAAATGAAAGGTAATCAATTAGAGAGTGGTACTTATACCTCTGCTTTTGAAATATTCGTTATTGGTGATGCTGGCAGTTTCCTTGTTGATGATACAATAATTTTTAATGTCCATGGTGACAGTCATTTCATCATAAAAACATTTGACAGTGATAAAATTGATGGTAAATACACTAAATCAATCATTCAATTCACAACTGATGGAAGAGCTGGAGCAGATGATGGGATAAAATTCCAAATTAGATATTATGGTTCTCAATACAATAAAAACATTAAATTTCTGTTTTATTCAAGAGTGGTGAAGGGTAAATACTCAACAATTTCGACCATACTATTTTTAATGTCCGTGATGTTGTTGATAATCATATGATTCTCTATTTTGAGAATTTGAATCTAAATGGCAATCTTATTGGTGGTTTAGGTGATCCTATAGCATACGCTAATGCTGCTAATAAGAAGTACGTTGACACTGAAATAGCAAAAGTCCATATTGACACCACACCATTACTTCCAAGGGACGGTAGTAGAAAAATGACTGGTGATTTAGATATGGATAAAAATCACATTCTATCTGAGGAAAATTTAGATGATCATAAGGTTGATGATGCTTTGGAAGTTAGAGCCAGAGATTTGAGAAGCGTTGTTAACAAAGGATATCTGAATGAAAATTTTCTCAAAATGGTGGACAAAGACGGTAAAGAATATTATGATCTCAAACAGAATATAATAAAAAATTGTGAACCATATTCTGATGGACTTTTTGATGATAATAGTTTAGTCAGTAAAGCATTTGTTGATTCTCAAATTGCTAAAATACCACATGCTGCAAATACAGACAAATTTATTCATGTTGATGGCACAGTAGCAATGAATGCAGATTTTAATGCTGGTGGACATTTCATTGATAATGTTAAAACAATTGTTGAAGATGATGGAGAAAATCCAAATAATGAACAAATAAAACATAAAGCTGTTAATTTTGAACTTTTAAAAAGTACACGAGACTATTTAGTCCGTTTCATTTCTGAGATAGATTACTTATTAACAGATGGAAGTGAAGCAATGACTGGAAATTTAGATATGGGAAATCAAAATATAATTAATTTGAAAGAACCAGAAGATTACCAATCCACATATGCTGCTAATGTAAAATTTGTCGCTAATGCAATTGTTAATAATAATAAAATTATGGATAGTATAATTGATAAGAAAATAAAAGCGTCTGAAATAAATTTCATAGAGTCAATCGATAAAGAAAATATCTTCAAAAGAGTGATGGATAATGATGAATTCAAAGAAGATGATGATGATATTCATAAAATAGGAGTTCAGAATAAAGATTTCCATTTGGTAAACAAAAAGACATGAATTCAAGATTGATTATGATTC
>CM042757.1:2921778-2926612 GCA_022496165.2 Catalaphyllia jardinei
CATGTTCAAATTAGTCTGAGGAATAATGGTCTTCAGCTTCTTTCCTATTTTCCCGTCAATGATGCCCTCGAGGATCAAGTCAATACAGGGTGATACGTATTTCTCAAACAGTCTGTTCAGTTCCTCTCTTTCCTTATCACTGCTGCGAGCGTGGTACCATTTCTGCCAGTAGGGATTATAACCCAGATTTTTCGGATCCACGTACACCATACCGCAGCGTGAAACGGTGGCGGGAGAGGCGTAACGAAGATCGGCAACCTGTGAAAAGGGGTTGAAACAGGATTGAGTAAATAACTAGCGAAGACATAAAAAGTTCTGCATCAATTCCAATATTGTCGGTTTTCACCAACGTGATCAACAGCCATGTTTTTCAATGAAAACAAAAGAAAACGTTTGCTTAATAATAAAGTTCAATTCCCGGGAAAATTGGGTGGGGACACCAAAATGGCTGCCATTTCTTTGCTTGGAGCGCCAACATGGCGGTCGTGACGCCACGTGCAAACCGAGAATAGAGGGCCTAATTACTCAATTCTGATTGGTCGATCAAGGGTGCGTTTCCCCGCCTTTATGCGGGGTGGAATTACTGAAATGCTATTGATTGGTTCATTGCTTACAGTTAGAGCACTTGCTGAATTCAGTTTGTGGACAAAATGACTGACTTAGCTTACTGTATTTGACGAAGACATGATAAACAAAAATAAACTGTAAAATAGTAAATTGTCAACCCAGACAATGCGTTTCTAGCGTTCTGATTGCCGCCTCACACGGCAATTTTAACAAAACTTTGAAAACCGTAATTTTATTCGGCCCCGCAAGATTACCTATACAAGCAGCCTTTAGTAATATCAATGTATCGACGAAATCGGAAAGCACAATTTGTTCACGTCATGTCCTACCTCAAACAACAGAGCGCAGTGTTTTCTTTTTGCAAGCGAATTCTCTCGCCATTGGCCAGCGTTAACATCCTGTTGTCGCCCATAACAGAGTTCATATTTTCGACCCACAGAGCATCCACATCGCTGTCAAAGACAATGTACTTGCGCTCATTCTTGTCAGTAGGTTCATTGATTTTACGGAAAATGAAGGATAACAATCCATCAGTCCAGTCCCTTGTGACAGGATCCAGTGTTCATCACGTACAGTTTGGTGAAAATCCCAAGACTACAGGAAGAAAATACATATTGAATGGGTGGGTGCGTGGGTTCGAACACAAGATGAACCAAACCACGTGATGACTACATAAACACTTCTACCTTAGGGAGTGGCGTTAATCAGAATGGAAGTTCTGTTATTTTATCTCCAACTACTAGTATTTTAGGGCGAATTAAATAACTCTGTGGGAGGCGCGGTGGCCTCATGGTTAGTGTGTTCGGCTCCGGATCGAGCGGTCCGGGTTCGGGTCCTAGCCGGGGACATTTTGTTGTGTTCTTGGGCAAGACACTTAACTCCCACGGTGCCTTTCTTCACCCAGGTATATAAATGGGTACCGGCGAAATGCTGGGGGTAACCCTGCGATGGACTGGCATCCCATCCCGGGGGAAGTAAAAAACAAATACTCCTAGTCGCTTCATGCCACAGAAAACGGGATAAGCTCCGGCTCTGATGGGCCACTTGGCTCGTAACAGACTTTTGAATAACTCTAACTATAGCAATAACTCACCCAACAGAAGTAACTTAACCGCTAAATTACTGGAATCAAAAAAGGAACTCGACTTCGACAAGCAACCGATCGGTGGCAGTGCTTCTTAAGACAAGAAACAAGAGACCTATGTTCGCACGGTGCAACTTCTTCAGTTACTATAATCACTGCGACATCAGTCTTAGAAATTCCAAAAGATTGACGATCAAAGCCGGGAGGAGACTCTTAAACATATCCATATACATACCGCACCAATGACAGCTTTGACTTTGAAGAGAATCTGAGTCGGTTATGCATGTCAAGAAGCATATCTTACCGCGTCTGTGCCTGAGCGAGGGTGTTGATGACAACGGTTTTTCCGCCTCCAGTGGGACCTTTGATCATGGTTGTGTGACGCGTCAACATGGTCTCATTCATCTGAACAACTTTATCAGCCTGTCATACAATTACACGGAAAAGAATATTAACTTTCTTTCTAAGTACGCGCAAGTGGAATTAAAAAACGAGGCTGCTGTTGATTTTTTTTCAGGACGTGGTGGATCTTTCCCGCAATGCCGGGTGGAATCGATACCCTGGAAGATGTTAGATGTTTTTCAATCACTTAATTACGCTTTTTAAAAGAAAGTTAAATAGGACTCAGCCACTTATACTAATAAAATAAAAGCTTTCTCACTCTCAAAAAAGTACTTAAGTATAAAACAATGCAAAGAAGTGATCGCCTGGCAAGGGCTGATTCAAGACGTATTGATGACTCTATCCGGCTTCACAAGCAATATAGAATATGTACCATTGACGAGACATATAATATATAGATTTAGGTCAGCCTAAAAGCGTAGCTCCGGGTTGTTCAGTGCCCAATAAAGCTAACCCAGAAAAAGGTAGAATTTTGATTTCAGTTTTGTAACATTACGAAAAGGTCTTTCTGTTTTGAGTTTCATAATCACCATGTACAGAACATAAAGCAGCAAAAACATTTGTATACAAGGAAAGAGGTATAATTCGAATAAATTTTAATCCTGGGCTTCCAGTAATCGGCTTCCGAATATTCCTGCCCTGTTTTGAACAAATTAATCTGACATGAGCCCACGATCCAATCAAAAACCAGCAATTGGTCAGCGGTCGACTTCAAAAAAACACGTGGCTTCGATGAGCTATAGACTTGAGCCCTTGATATGGTCACGTGATACTGGTGAGCAGATACCTTGTTTTGACAGGTGTCAATTGATCATAACAGGGATGTCCAACCAAGGTTGTATTTAACAATTATTCGCCGAAGGCGAGGTGAATATTGTAGAATAATCCCCGAGACGAAGTCGAGGGGATTATTCAACAATTTTCACCGAGCCTGTGGCGAATAATTGTTTTAGTATAATTTCATAGCTAACGGACTAAAACATAAAAACAGGGGCGCAATTGTCCGTTTATATACACGTACGCATCAAAATACTCTTAACAAAAACCTGATATGTAAGCTTACATGGATTGTGAATTAGTTTACTCGTCGAGTTTGGCAGTAAAACAATCAAGCAAAACACTACGAAAAATAAATTCTTCCGGTACCTTTGCTTTATCGCTGTTGACTCCATCCACAGGTGATATCATTGACAGCATCATTGAAATTCGGATAGCGGACCCTTGGACAATCGAGGCCTGGAAACAGGTCAGCAATGGGGCCAAGGAAAACTGGCACGTCTTCAAACACGAACTTGGGAAGGTCCATGTCACGCAATGCCCTCATAAGTACAACATTCTACACGGCAGAAGTGATGGCAATTGTTGTGACTTTTGCCGAGGGGATTGTAATTTATGGTCTGGAGGTTGATAGCTCAACTCAGTCATGCATATATAGATCTGTTAACACTGGCCACGCCGTAACGGGATTCGAGCGAATGTTTGCCTGAAATATGTTGCATGACCCTTGTGACATGTGGCTACAGATTTCGAACTACCAATTTCCCATTCTACCAACGACTCAGGTGGTGTGCGTGACTAAGTTTTATTGATTGTGTTGGGGAGTTGAAAGGGGGGTACTTTTTCTTGCTTATTGTTAATGAAGGACTACTAAAGTTGAAACTCGGAAATAAAATTATTAAATTAATGAAACCACCTGAAAGGAACCATTAGGAAATTATAGAAGGATCGTAAATGCTCAAAGTGTGTAACTGTCCTTAGAAACTCGATAAAAGAATAGAAATAGGGTTCTTTGTTAGACTGACCTCATTCAAATCTGGGGAACCTCTCTTTAGTTCGCCTGCCATCACCAACACCGCCTTCAAGACTCGGAGACTAAAATCGTAATGCGATTGTTTGGAAAGTTGTCCTGATGCCAGTTTATACAGAACTGTCATCTTCTTGGCAAGAACCTATCGGTTTAAACAACATAAAGTGTCAGGAGATGTAATAATCACAAGCTGACACAGAGAAACAGAAAAGTGTTGACAGGGGGAAATATCGCAAATTTACAGTACTAATAGAAACGTTTAATCCTTTCTCCAGTCGACATACTCGACATTACCCAATAACTGCTAATTGTACTACTATATGCCTTGGCCAGTAAGAATCCCTCAGAGAAAAGCATAATCTCGCAGATCTGCTGAAGGTCAGGAACAACACACACAACTGGTCTGAAAAGCGCCTTTACGCTCTCTGGTAGCTCTGTACGACCAGCATAACCAGGGTTCATAGTGATAAAGATTCCCATGCGACCATCCAAGGCTACCTCTTTACCTTCAAAATGTTAAGATAAAACAAAAATCCATGCTAAACAATCCTTTGAAAAGCAGAGGAAGCGACGCAAAAATAAAATGGTTCATTAAATTGAGTATGTCATGCCGTCACACTAATGCCTCAGAGCCCCATTCACACCAACTAAGCACGTTTAATTAAACCAGGTTTAACAAAATAAAAATTTGCAACGGAAGGCTGAAAGACTGAATTTTAGGTAGGGTTCACGTAAGTTCTAATGCGTGTTTTCATTGTGTTGAATTTGAAGTCTACAATGTGTCAGGTAGTAACTTTAACTTTAACTAAACAGCTTTTAAATGTGTTTAAGCTCTGGTGTGAATGCTGTATTAGACTCGAGCAGTTGTTGACGGTACAACAAACTACCGACCCCCTCCCCCACCTTGGCCTGCTATTTCCCAAGCATGACTCTATATTCTGTCCGTCATTGGGGTGATGACCAGCCTGCCGTTC
>CM042757.1:2948615-2968615 GCA_022496165.2 Catalaphyllia jardinei
GTCGGTTGAGCCAAAACTCCTTGTCTATTTTATTTTCGCAGTGTAAAGTTTCACTATGTGAAAGAAACACGCATGATGTTAGTAGCCTTTTGGTCAAAGTTGGTGAAAATTGTTGTAGAATCTCAGCACAAATTAGAAAAAGACAACGGAACAAATCTTTGTCACGATTTGTTGACAATCTGAAAACAACGAGTCGGACTTGAAAGTGCCCTCGCTGCACTATGCAAATGAGCTACTCGTACGCGTCAGACTTGCCCTTCAAAAGCTTTTGCAAACTAGCCAAACGAACAGAAACAAGAAGGAACTATCAAAAACAGGTTTTGGTTATGATAAAGCATTGTTTTGCAAACTCACAAATTAACTCGATACCGGAGTAAACAGTTTTCTTACAGAACTTTTCTCTACAGAACAAACACAAAAGTTTACGCGTATAACTAGCCGGCGAGCGGGGGGACGCGAAATTCTCGACTCTGAAAAACACACCTTTTCCATTCATTCAGAGCATGAAAGTACATAGAAGAGTCTTGGTTCTTCTTCTCTACCTTATTCCCTGCCATCGCTGTGAAAATCGGCAAGAGAATCTCGCAACTCTCACCATTTAATCACGCAACGTGACAACATACACGCCCAAGACACGTGCGTGGATCAGCGCGGATATAATTATGAGGTCAGGATGGCGCAATTTGTTCTAAAAATAGAAAAATTGTCCCATATCATGGGTCCGCGCGGATCCCAAGACTTACGGTCTCCGTCCCTGATTATGGCTCCTGAACCAAATTATCTTGTAATACTCCCACCGACGCAGCACCACAGTTTCTTTAGAAACTTACCCCCTTTACTGCCAGCCAAATCCTGCTCTAAGCTTACCCCACCCCACTGAGAAAATGTTGTCATGGTTACGTTTGTTTGAAATTGATCCGGGACAGCCTCCGGGACATTGTTATTCAAAATGGCGGCAATTAGAATTCACCATTTAATTTTTTAAGTAAAGAACACCTGTTAGCTGTAGGTGACAGTATGGGGACACTGCATGTGATGGAGGTTCCATGGAATCTCAGGCACCCATCAGCTAATGAGGTGAACTCTCTTTACTGATTTCCCCAAACTGTGTATAATTCTTCTTGGGAGAAAAGAGTTTTCAATCATGCTGAGTATTTTTACGAGTTGTGCCGCATTTTTACGAGCTCGTAGGGCGAGGCAAAATACAAACAACGCGTAAAATTTCTCAGCGATACTACACAACTAAACGTCTAATAAGAGATTCATTATCCAACACACAAACTGTTATGTTATGTCCGTGCCGGCGAATTTCGCAGATACTTTAATATTTACGGGGAGTCCATGACAGAAGTATGCGAAGCGGAACGGAATTGTCGCGGGAACTCTGTCATCTAACTACTTTTTTTGTAACTTCAATCCAATTCGTCGTTTGCGGGTTGCGAGAAAACCGGTCTAACCGGTAATCTGAAGAACTGAAATACCGCGTGATATTTGTACTCGTGTTGGGCGTCATTTGTAACCTACGAAGTGCAGTGGAATAGATTAAGGTACAGTCGGTTGAAGTATTGCTGTTTTTGATGTTTGTTAGGCAAATGCTATGGAAAACTTCTTCGAGCGAGAAGTAAAGCGACTTGCTTCTGTGAAGAAGGAATGAAGATTCGAGAACAGGAGAAGAAACAGCTGGACACATAAAAAAAATAAACGGCAACGGCGAGTTAGTGATAAAACCACTGAATAAAACTAGCTTAATCGAAGGAGACATTTAAATGATATTTTACTGAGGTATAAAAACATCTCCCCCAGATAATAATAGACTAAAAACAAGCAAGGATGGTCAAGAGTGCGGACGATTGAGGCAACTTTTTTTACGTTTTGAGTTGTTGGACGAGACTGTTTTTGTATGTTGGCAATCTTGCAAATGTACTCGTGGCCCGGGGACTCGTGGTAACCCAGTCTCTTCTCGTCAGTGTTTGTATGTGGCTGGGACAGTTATCAAGTGTCCGTTCACTTATTTAGTTTTTTTTTTCATAATTAATAGGGGAAATAGCTTGATCCACGGCAGGCTACGATCGAAAAAGCGAGCGGGTGACAAGCAGGCACTCGTCGCCCGCGCGCTTTTTCAATCCTCCACTGACAGAGAGCTACGAAACCAGGCATAGTTCTTTGTTGGATGCTTTTAACGGCTATTTTTGGGGAAGCCCTGCACAAAACTTGCCAAAATTCAAATGGTGGTTATGAGAGCTCATCGGCAACAACTAACCAATAGCAGCATTGTGATTATGTACTGCATGCATAGTCAATATATGGACAGAAAACGAATCTCGGTTTTCATGTGACGTAACCATATTCCAAAATTAAAAATTACCTTTCCTTTCTGAGGTTTTAGTTATACCATATAAAAGACCCTATAGAAACTTGATGTTTCACAACGTTTTAGCTCGACAGGGTTTTCCCTTTAGTAATAGAGCACGTTTTAATTTCCAAGCTTTTGAGTTGCGTGACATAAAAATGGTGGCTCAAGAAGGCTGTCGCGTAGGTCGAAAGATTAGTTATCGCTTTAGTTTTTGCAAACTAAACAGTGCTTGCACTAGAAGAAGCATTTATTTCAACGTGTCTGATCTCTAGAGCCATAAATTTTTCATTTCAACAGCAAAACTCAGTGACAGATGTTTCTGTTACTGTGCGACCGCCATATTTGTGCCCCTCAGAAGGGCACAAACATGGCGTCTCGATACAAAGCTCTATAAATTTGGGTGACACACTTCTGCAAATAACGCGCATGAAAATCAGCAAAGACCTGCTTCTTGGAGAAGTTGTTAATATATCACTCATCTATCGTATCTCAGATTCTTGACTTTATTCATTAAATGGTTACGATTTTTAGATTTCATCGCATGACTGGTGAAAACCGAGAATAAGGACCTTCCAACATAAATCTTAGCCTGGTCGTTTGCTTCTTTGATGTTTACCGGACTACTTCACCACTTGCCACTAATAACTATGTTATTTTGTTACTTTATTTTTTGTTGAATTCAACAGGAGGGTAAACGTCAAGAGGAGAGTGACTCAGATGTAGAGGCTCGACAAAGAATGGTAAGTAACACGACGATTGAACAAGTTCTTGTTGCTACGCTCTATGATTGGTTAAAAAAGACCTCCCGACCCCTAACTGACCAATCAACAAGATCAAACCATAAGCGTCTGGGTCACACGCGTTTCCCGCGCTTTGAACCAGCTACGAGTACTTGCTTCGGGTTCTCGGTAGTCCCGAGTTCAACTCCTCGACCGCTTTGTGTAATTAGCCAACTGGTTAGCCGTGCCGAAGTTTTCAGATCCTCGTCTTTGAACATACGTCTTCCATTTTCCTTGCTTGTTTGTCCGCGGCAAAGTCAAATCCTCGTAATCGAAAATACCCGAGAAGTTTTCAATTGTTGTATAAACCAATCAAAACATCGCACAAGCATTTCCGGGCTCACCGGACGTAATCACGTCAGCTTCACGTCATAACGTTTCGTCATGTTGCCTAGCAAACTCTTAAGCAATCCCCGAGCAGCTTTAGGTTCTTGTCTCTCTATGGTGTTGTTTTGCAGAACATTTAACCTGTCGTTTGTATATATTATCGTTTGGTTTGTCTTGAATTTCGCTTTTTGAAAAATATACTTTTTCAGTGGAGAAAATCAGTTGTTCCAGATGATTCTTCCAATTTAACACGTATTCATAGCTGACATAGTTTTTTTTTATCCCTTTAAAAAATGATAATAAAAATAACCCCATGGATTTCACCAATTTAACACTGTGTAGCTTTCTTTGTGTAACATTCTTACGTTGCTTTTTTCTATTGTTTTCGTTCCCAGTGCAATCATGATGTCCCTACGGGCAAGTGATCTACATTTTCTCTTTTCGCGCGTATTTATACGCATTTATTAGCTACGGTTTCTTTATTTTAAAATTTTTAATATTTTTAAAATTTTTAAAATAGCTACAAACCGTTAGAGCGAATTGTTATTGCGTACGTATCCAGGATCTGTACGTTTCCTACCTGATCATTCTAGTGGAATTTCTGTAAGTCGCGAATGTTATGGTTTTTCTGTATTTTGTCGAGTTTCCTTCACTTATTACTGTTGTATTTATTTTCTATTTGTTTGTCATTTTTCCTAGTCAAACTCGTCTTCGTGAAAACAAATAAAGTCTTACGATGTTTGAAGTACAGAGTCAGTTTGATTCCGACTCAATCAGTGCTACGGCGAAATAGCGATAACACTTTGTTTTGTTTTTTAGACATCGAAGATATTAGTCTTTACCTTTCTAATAAATAGAGACTTGCAAGTTTTTTTAATTTCTGTTTTAATGTTTATATTTACAGGTTAACGCACTCATTGCTCGTGAACAAGTATCGGTATCTACCTGCATGAGTTCACTAACAATGAACGAGAAATTTCAATACCGCACGATTTCATTTTTAGTGAACGAGTGCAGGTAAATCCCGACAATTTACGAGCAATGAGTGTGCTAACATCTTTATTATTCACATTGAATACACTCCTAACTGCCGACCGGTTAGCTCAGTTGGTGGAGCACCGGACTGCTGTGCGGGAGGTCGCAGGTTCAAACCTCGGCTGGACCAACACTCAGGGTCTTTAAATAACTGAGGAGAACGTGCTGCCTTTGTAATGACACCTGCAAATGGTTACACGTTCAAGTTCTCTCGGACAAGAACTATAAACCGTAAGCCTAACTATAAACCGTCTCCCTGGAAGACCTATCGTTTCCGCCTCACACACTTCTCGTAAAGAGTAGGGCATGGAGTTCCCGGTGTTGTGACCTGGTCTTCAGTGTTTTGAATTTGATGGGTTGGCTGTATAGCCTGTTCGTGCCTTTCTCTAAAATGCTTAAAAAATCGTCGAACTTTGAGTCAACCGAAGCCTAGTCCAGTCTGAACTAGTCAGTCTGTCCCTGAACTCTCCTTTCTTCCCGCCTCATATAGGGGCTGAACCCGGGCGGGCGAAAGAAGAATCCAGGATAACTTGCATGCACATGCTCAGAACGAACCAATCAAAAATTGCTAGGCCCCAACCACGCTGCTCGCGTCAACGTGTCGCGCACTGCCTTTTTTGAGGATACTTCCCTTAAATCTCTCAAGCCAAAAACCTCTCACTGGACCCCACCTCCTGGCAAGTTTGGCTCTTTAGATTACTACATCTCCAAGTGCCGGAGTGAAGTGAAAAAGATCAATTTTAAATATCACCCTGTAAAGGACAATCTGACTCAAAGAAGAGGCGGCTGCTCTTATATCATTACGACAACGCACTGACATCGTCATAAAGCCAGCTGACAAAGGGGGAGCGGTGGTGGTCTGGGACAGAGCTCTATGCCTACAAGAGACGGAAAGGCACCTTGCAGACAACACTTTTTACGAAAGACTGGACCGTGACTTCACCATCTATTACAACAAAACGATTCATGAAGTGATTAAGGAGGCTATCACAAAAGGCAAACTTCCAGCATCAGCTTTCAATCTTATCGTGGAAAATCCTCGTCTAGATTTTATATCCTACCGAAAATCCACAAGCCCGGGAACCCTGGAAGACCTATTGTTTCGGCCTGTAACTGCCCAACAGAGCTAATAGCCACGTATTTAGACAGGCTCACTACTCCTTCGGTCCAGAGCTTACCAAGCTATGTGAAAGATACAAATCACATGCTCCGCATTGCCGACTCTTTTCGCTTTCTGGGAACTTCCAACTATGTTTTCCCTATGGATGTGAAATCTTTGTACACTGTCATCCCCAATGGCGATTGCCTCTTGGCATTGACGCATTTTCTCAACAAAAGACCGGTCCTGGAACCACCAACCCATGCTCTGTTTCGTTTGGCAGAACTGGTCCTTACATTGAACACATTCTCATTCAATGGGAATTTTTATCGACAAACAGGAGGGGTTGCGATGGGGAGCCGTTTGGGACCCAATCATGCGTGTCTGTTCATGGGGCATGTCGAGGAACAAATCTTCGCTCAGTACACGGGAACAAAACCAGCCCTGTATAAAAGATATATCGACGACCTCGTTACTGCCACTTCCAGAATTACAGAGGAGATCGAAGACTTTGCGCACTTTGTCGACGGTTTTCATCCCAGCCTCAAATTCACCTTGGTCATTTCGGATGTGCAGCTGCCTTTTCTTGACCTTCGTTTGAAGCCAACATCTGATCGTCTCCTCACCAGTATAAACTACAAGGAAACTGATAATCATTCTTACCTGAATTACAACTCTTCTCACCCTACCCGTTGAAAGAATTCCATCCCTTACAGTCAGTTTCTCCGTATAAAACGCATCTACAGTGAGGAGAATGACTTTGAAAACAAAAGCAAAGAAATGGCGAGTTTTTTTCCGAAATCGTGACTATCCATCAAATGTGGTTCAGCGAGCGCAAGAACGAGTATCAGCTATCCTTCGTGATGCCATCATTACCGAGCGTTCAGATGTACCCGATGCTCAAACTCCCATCCCTCTGGTGTTAACGTACCGAATGTCGGTCGTTTCGCTAACGTCCAGTCAGTCGCTGACGTACTGAGACGATTCGCTAATGTGTTCAGTCAATTCGCTAGCGTTGTCAAGTTGCTTAAGCGTATTGAACTTACTGTTTATCAAATCTGTTTAAAAATATTCAGCTTGGCAGTGGATAAAAGAACGAAAAATAATCTATATATGCATTGACTTTCAGACTAGACGTTAGCGAATCGTCTCAGTACGTTAGCAAACTGACTCGTTAGCGAAACGACCAGCCTACCGACGTACCATGCCACAAACGAACTGGTCAATGACCAGAAACTTCCATTTGCTGCGAGATGACCCAGACACTAGAGACATTTTCCAACCAGTACGAGTTTTGAGTGCGTATCGTCGCAACAAGAACCTGCGTGACTCATTGGTAAGACGCCATCTAAACAACACAGCTGCTTCTGACGAAGATCGTGGTACGTTTCCACGTGGTCGGTCGCGGTGCAATATTTGCGCCCATACTAATGCAATGCTTCACCTACGATCAACACTCCTGGAGGACACATCACCAACACTTCCAAGTACACCTGTACAAGAGACAACGTGGTATATGCCATCCAATGCCGTACCTGCAGCAAGATATACATCGGAGAGACAGGAAGACGTCTGGGGGATCGATTCAGGGAACACTTACGTTCAACACGACAAACCAACACCGTTCTTCCCGTCGGTCGACATTTTGCATCACCAAGACATGCCTCGACCGATATGCTGGTGTCCGTAATTCGCTCTGGTTTCCGGGATACCCAAGATAGGCGCCGTTTTGAAGCCCAGATGATTTTCAAACACAAAACGTTACATCTGGGAGGACTTAATACCGACTTTGCCTTCTTATAAACTCCCAAAATCTACACGCGCTAGAGACATCGAAATTATGTTTGTTTTAAATGTTACACGCGCGCTCTTTACAGTCAGCGCGCGCAAATAACTTCAAAATTCAAATTTTTCGTTATGTCACGCGCGCAATTTACGTATGCAAATTTAAATATTTTTTGCGCAATTATGAACACTTACTAGTCTTTTTCAGCTCGCGCTCTGAAAGAAAACATTTCCTTTGACGTTGATATTGTCGTAAAAAACATAAAAACGTAAAAATCGAAAGATGGGTTACTGTGGTCTGTACTCTTATCGACAACGAATACGCGTCATTACTTCAGTTTCCCAAACATTTTTTCGTACTGTTTATTTATTTATTTTCTGTATGTATGTTTCTGTATGTTGAGCGATTTTGCCAAAGTTTTTGAAAGGAAAGTCTGACACGTACATGTAGCTTATTTGCATAATGTAGCGCGAGCACTTTCAAATCCGAGTCGGTGTTTTCAATTGTCAAGAAATCTTGGTAAAGATTTCTTTCGTTATTTTTGATATTGTGATAAAAAACAAATCGAATGTGGTTAAGCGTGGCACTGGTAAAATTCCACTGATTTGGGATTAATTTACATTTTTTAATCAAACTGAATGCAGAAATTGTTGCTTGTATATTATCAGTCAGAAAATCCGCCACAAGCCAAATCTGAAAAACACTTCCAAATATGGTTTTCCCCCGATTTGGGGGGGGGGGGGGGGGGCAATGGCGGAGTTCTGAGCGTGCGCATGCAAGTTATCCTGGACTCTCCTTCGCCCGCCCGGGTTCAGGGAAGAAAGGAGAGTTCAGGGACTGGACTAGCCGAAGCCATGGTGTAATGACAGTGTGTATTGAATTTACACCACGGCAATTACACCACCGTAATAACTTCAATGAGGTTGTTTCATCCCAACCCAGTGTCACGTGGTACAAATCAACCAATCAGAAAATCAGAATTCGTAAAGTGTATGAAATTTGAATAATAATTTCGATTATTTTATAAACCAATCAAATCCTCGCACGAGCATTTCCTGGGCTCACAGCACGTGCGCACGTCAGCTTCACCTCATAACTGTCTAGCTCTATTTTCTTTGTTTTTTTTCTAACATCAAAGATATTAGTCTTTGCCTTTTTTATTCCTCTTTTTTCATGTTTATATTTTCCTGTGTCAACCTGTCGGCGGGATTGTTATTTAAAACGGTTGTAAATTCAAAAGTCACGTTTACTTCCCCAGCACCATCAATGTTCTTTTGTTCTGTAATAACTCAAAGACTAAACTATGACAAGTTAAATAATGCAAGATTTACAGTGACGAATGGCAATCCAGCAAATTGCTGAGTTTTCTTGTTAAGTGTCTAATACTTTCATTGTTAATGGGCCCATCCACAACGAGATGCTCTGTCAATAACCAAAAGGTGTCTTAATGTCATTTTATTTACTTAATGAACTGTCTATGAAAAATTGCTGTCAAAGCGAGTTTATCGTCGAAAATAAGTATTTGTGTTCGCCACGGAAGAGGTGTTCATTCTTTTCTTTTTTTTTCAATTAAGTCCTTTGGGTGTGTAAAATTTAAAACCATTTGGACGTGTGATTATGCCTTAAGGGAAATTGCAAAAAAATCTAATTACGTTCATGTTTCCTCTCTTATTCATATCGGCTAAAAACTTGTCTAAATATCGCCAACTCGAGAGCAGTTAATCCGAATTGTAAGTTTATTACAAAATATATCCTCGACTTTGTTTAATTTCCACTTTTTATCAGGCTGGAATCAAAACTCGACGACGACCAAAATACTGTAGGCTGTGCTGAATAAACAAGCGATTTTTTCGCAAGATTTTGTTCGTTCTCTTATTCCTCTATAACATAAGACACTACACTGAAATCAACCTGATGTTTTGATGTCCTGATAGATTCTCAAAACGAACATGAGACAGAGTGTGCGAGAAAAAGAAAAGAGAAATCACATTTTTAGCATACGTTTATAGCCTTAAGATTCGGTATACGAATTTCAATGGTGGACAGTTTTTTCAAACGAGTAATTTGACAAAAATAATGGTTTGCTGTTGGGTTTTGTTAAAGGACTGTCGAATTTCGAATCAAAATTTTTTATTTCAGGGATGTTTGACGTGTAGTGAAAGCTTAAATCCGATTTCAGATTTAATTTGCAACACTTGTTTCTTTTACCCCGTTACAAAAAGCGATGAAAAATGTTTTGCCCTATTTTGTGTTGTTTTTTAATTACGCATGCCATCTTAGACAAATTAAATTTCATAGTGGATATTGCTTTTCTATATTTATGTTAAAATTGGTTTTGTCAGTTGTATGAAATATATGTTCGATTTTAATGATTTTTTTTTACTGAAACGCTTTGGCTCATACGATGAGTTAAAATAGTAATTATGGAGGAGTGCTTATTTATAATTTTGGTCATAACTCAGCCATGACAAGTAAACTGTCAATAAACATACAATTTAGTTTCCTTGCCTTTATTCAGGACGCTCATTCATGGCGTTATAATGAAAAATAAACAATGTCGTATTCGATCCATAATGTGGCAGGTGTGTTTGGATCGTGCATCTCGCTTTGGCAAAACATTGTAAAGTTTGTGTCGCTCAGTGAAAGCGACACTACTAGGGTTTAATGGTTTGTACAGTCTTATCTAACTTTTTAAAGATTAGAACCATGAAAAAAGATCAATCGTTTGATTTTAACAGTTACATCATTACATGACTACTTTCCAAGAGTTATCCGATTTGGTTCCCTCGGGCCTTTTGACGTTGCTTATTTGTTGATGGTCGATGTTCGATATTGGCGGTGAGACCTTAACGAGACATACAGATATCCACCGCGTTGCTGGGAAAGCCACTTCATTAATTGGCTGGTTGGTTAAAGTGTGATCGCCAGTAAACCGTAGCTAAAAGTGACTTCATTAAGTTCTTCCACTATCACCGAAGACATGGACGTGATAAACTGCAGCTTTCAAGTCGTGATTCGCTTTCCCCATACGATGTCCGCGCGTGTCACCGCCATCATTACATGTCTAATCAGCGCGCTCGGTTTGATGACTGCTGTTTCGTGCAATATGTTATTTATCCTGGCCTTCGCACGGACGCGGGAACTCCGCACGTACGCAAACCTCTTCCTTGTCAGCCTGTCCTGTACAGACTTGCTAGTTGGTTCCATTGTAGAGCCCCTGTATATAGCGCGAGAAGCTCTAGCGCTGTCAGGAACTGATGACTGCGGAGTATGGGTCGCTTATCTGACCATGGCCTTGTTCTGTACCGGCGCCTCCTTCCTTAACCTCACGCTTATAAGCTGTGAAAGGTACGTTGCTATATTCTCACCGTTGAGCTACACGCAGCTTGTTACCAAACCTCGTGTGTTGAGCATCATTGGAGGAGTCTGGCTGGCTTGGGTTACCCTAACTAGCGTGCGATTTGCTGGAATACCTAATCGCATCGTTTACCTAATTTGCTTCGCAGTAATCGGCTCGTGCTACGCTATAACAGCTTTTGTGTACTTCTTTATTTTCCGCGAAGCGAGGAGACATCATCGACGGATCGTTTCAGAGCAACAGAACTATGATCCACTCGCCCCAACGGTAGCCCGCGAAACTAAACTCGCTAAGACCATGGCATACATTTTTGGCGCCCTGCTAATCTGCTATACGCCAGGTATGATAATTCTACTCATTCGCACAATCAAAGGCGATACACCTCAACTCTTATACAGCTTCTATCCGTGGGCTGAAAACTTGATATTTCTTAACAGCTCCCTGAATCCAATGATCTATTGCTGGCGTAATCGTGAAATACGTCGTGCAGTCTTCCGGGTTATTAACCCTTTGACTAGTCAGATATGCCACCGAACTATCGGATCCCCGATTGATGTAGGATATATCGC
The DNA here is from genome assembly GCA_022496165.2 of Catalaphyllia jardinei. Taxonomy (NCBI): domain Eukaryota; kingdom Metazoa; phylum Cnidaria; class Anthozoa; order Scleractinia; family Caryophylliidae; genus Catalaphyllia; species Catalaphyllia jardinei. The sequence continues at coordinate 2,959,922 of CM042757.1, forward strand.
TGAAAGGAGAACGAAAACTCCGAAAACTGACTACGGAACATGGATAGCCAGAGCAGGAGCTCAAGATTCTCCCGTAACGAAGGACATCGAGGTACAGTCCGTTTGCTCACAAGACTGAGTCGTTTATCAATTCATTGGAAAATGGAACTTATAGGAACATGAATTCAGTAACATCTATTTAAAATTTTATTCAGCCTCTTCACTCGATGACCAAAAATGAGATCAGACGGAAAAAGTTGGTTTTAATAGAAGAGTGTCACAGTGTTTGGCCTTTTCGCGAGTAAATTATTTATTGTAAGAAAAAGTTACTAGAAGAACAGGCGGATACAAATCTTTTATTAATTTTCTCTCTTAGGGCGTAAAGCAAGCCGACCTAACCCTAAAACAATAGCCTTCGAATTTTAATTTAGATCATGATAAACGTACGTGCCTTCTTTAATTGAAGAACCCAGACTAATCGTTTACTCAAATTCAAATGCCTTGTAGGGTAGAGGTTTGTTCGAAACACACATATTTTATGAATAGTGATAGTTGCCAAATGTTGTAAGTACACGAAGAGACGGGTTGATTACAATAAGAGCGTCCTACTCCAATACAATACGCACGCTTTGATGCTGGTGCGATCGATTTTCTCCCCGGCTCAAAAACGAAAAATGAAAAAAAAAGAGAAATTGTTTTTAGTAATTAATTTTCTTTTCAGAACAAACTGTACCTAACTGAAATGCGGTCTCTAATTTCTGTCAATCTTGAAATTCTCTTTAGTCCTTTCAGTAAAGCAGCTACTTCGCGGTTTCACATTTTAATAAGTTTAGCGCAAAGTTTTCAGTTTCGTCGTTTGTAATCCGTGTTAATCTTTTCCATCCTTAATCATCCTTGCTCCTTTATGATTTATTATCTCTTTATGTTTTCCTATCTTAGTAAACTATTATTTTCAGGTTTCCTTCAAGGTAAAGATAACTTTGTACGTCGATAAAATACTCTGACCGAGCTTCCTCCTCAGTCTAACACAGAATGAGTTGAAAATCAAACCGTCATCTGTTTGGTGACGAGTTTCTTTATTCTCACTGGCTGTCTGCTTGGCAATGTATCGATATTGTAATGAGAAATAAGATTTTGATCACTTCAAAGAACTAAGACTTCCTTAATATTAAAAAAATATATATTTCTAATTTGTTTGTGTCTGTTTTTTTGGTTCAGTCACGTTCGTTTATTAAAGTAAAAGCCTAAAGATGCTTTTGCTTGTTTTTATTGAGAAAAATTAATTGCACTAGAGCGAAATCTTTTCTATGAAATCAACTGTGTTTGTGTTGGCAGGAAATTTACATTGTCATTTCAGACCACTCGTAACTGATTGCCGACGGTATATGAATTTACGAAGAAAAAGTTATGAGTTTTATACGCCAAAAGTATTTTTCGGAGGAAAAATAAGGATTATAGACATCCAAAGAGTTGAAAGTTTGTTTCAATTTGTAAAATATTTATTTTCTCAAACCCAAGAGCAACAGTAAAAGGTTTGCTTTTAATGTATTTATTCGATATTTATTTAATCAGCTGCAATTGTACACAGGATACACGACATAAAGAAAAACACTGCTTTGAGCGAATTCGCTCTCTCTTTAAACATTGTCGAGAATCAATATGAACATCCTGGTGAATATGCATTTCACTGCCCAGCGAAATTAATTTGTGACGGTGAATTTTCCATTCCTCTAGGAAACCAACAAGTTATCTCTTTTCCCGGGGTTTCTTGTGACCGAGCTAAGACTGGAGACCAATCAGTTCCAAGATGGCGAACCGCGTGAGCAAAACTGGTAGCAGAGTTGGTTGCTGATAAGTAATGGATGTAGATGACAGCAAGTCAGCTAATCAAAGCAGTAGTAGGCTTAGCTCAAAAAGGAAGTTGGACTTGGAGGCCACCGGATCGAAGCTTTTGCGTGCTGAGGGTTTTTCTTGGTGGACCTCATTATTGTTGGGGCTAGAACCAAGCAATCCCGGGAACGTTGTAAAACGCGCTTGTGTTAACGAAAAAGCAAAGTAACTCTCGATTTTTGAAGTGCATCAAAAGAGGAACAGAAAGCTTCAGAGACGCGTTGAATGATTTTTATCGTGTTATGGCAGCAGTCTATCCAAAAGGAATTGCCGTGACAAGGTTCTCTAGCATAAGCTTTAACTTAGCTGCATAAAACTGTTTCTCACCTTGAAAGCACTCACTTATATTTAGATGTACATTTGGGCAGAATGTGGGATCTGCCGAAGGAATGGTTGTAGAAAAAGCTGATATGAGAGATTTCTAAACATAGAGTCGTTTGGAGTCCCACTGTAAGCTTACTTCGACATCATGTCTACAGCTGAAGGAGTTCCTAGAGAAGACTACCTCGTCTCAGTGGATCTCCCTGAGCCACCAGAAAAGCCTTTAGATAGTGACTGTTGTGGAACTGGCTGTGCACCTTGTGTGTTTGACATTTATGATGAGGAAATGTCAAGATGGAAAAATGAATGTGATAGAATAAGAGGTAGAGCAATTGACACAGATTTACAAACTGGAGATGCTGTTCAAGTGCTTTCCACCTCAGAGTTTCGATCCTTTGGACTGGAATCTATCACCAGACTGACAAGAAATTCATGCCTGTACAGATTTATGATTACTGGAAACAGGAAACTGGGATTAAAAATAGGACAGCACTTAATAATGAGGTGAAGTTAATATATTTTAAGTGGTTCTGTAGCTGACTGTTCGAAAAGAAATACCTTGTTATTTAGCACTGCTATGCTAATAATTTGCGAGCAATTGGTTTCTCCCACACCCAACTTGTTCAGTGTAAGAGAAACCAACTGATTGCAGAGTGGGGACACATTGTATAAATGAAGAAAAAATATTGTGAACTCAACTGAAAACTATTACTACTATTGTCTCACAAAATTGTTCAAAATACAAAACAATGGAAAGTAAAACTGTCCAAAGTGGTTTGAAAAATTGTGTACTAAAGATAAATTAGCACAGTCAATAAAAATTATTTCTCTGAAGTACTGAGTTTTAGAGAGTTACATTTTATTTTGTTAGTTCAGTTACATGACTGATTATTTGAAATAGGAATATCATTATAAAACCAAAATACTTAAATACCTTTTTGAGGGAGGAGTTTGTTTAAAGATTTTCCTGTCAAATACAAAATAGACACGTATGCATTTTTATCTGTAAATTGGATATTAACTTTATTTGCCAGCTAGCTTGTTCAAACTTTCTATGAGCAGGGTCCATACAGGTCCTTGAAAACCTGGAAAGTCCTGGAATTTTATGGCATTTTCCAAGACTGGAATGTTCTGGAAAGTTCTGGAAATCTGTTAAACTCAGCTAAAAAAATATGGAAGGTAGTAAGGAGAATTAACATTGAGATCTTGGGAGTGTAGGGGTTAATGGAAATTTGTTTCTGAAAAAGGGGACAAACCCTGTATGAGACCTGTAGAGCTACCAAGATGGTCTGAGGCTTTAGGTCCAACACCTTACTGTAGTTCACTCTCTCGTCTCTGATAGGCAATCCCTTTCTCCATTATTGCATGCCTCTCTAGGCAAGGACATTAGAGACTGGTACAGGAATTACACATTCCATGTTGTGGTAATGACATGATGATGACAATGATGATGAACATTAATCATTCACAATATTACCAATTATTCTTTTCTACAGAGGAAAATTGGAAGGCAAGACTATTACTCGACAGTACACTCCAGTAAGTGATCAAGACTGTCAAGGCCACTTTGATGTGCTCATCAAGGTATTTCTCTTTTGAATTTTCATGTATGTTATAAACTGTGTTTACTAATAATAATTTTCCTTTTTTGACAAAATATATTGTCAAAATGGCCCTCAGATTATTGTTATTATAAAACATTTTTCATTAGAAGACCAACTTAAACATCAGTATAAGAGGTTGTTTGTTTGTGACGGGATTGGCAGAGCTCAAGCATGGTGAGCCCATGCTTTTAGTCAGTTGGCATCCAAGCATCCTGAGAACCCCACTCAGGGTTCTCCAGAAGCTCCAACCGGCGACCTGCGAAAATTACCATCTACTCGACCCTGGCACACCAGTCACTCAGCGAAAATATATTTTCATTTTTAAGGGTTGGCTAGGCAAGGAAAGCCATTTTTGCCATCTACTTGAAATTTTTCTCCATCTACCTTAAATTGTCAGGAGAACCTTGCCCACTTTTTCAAAGGCACTGTTTTATTTTTCACATCTAAGGTCTTGCTTTACAAATTGTTCATTTGAGACTGTTGTACCATATAGAAGATCTCCACTTTGAAAGCGTGAATGTGAGCTCTAAGTATAGTTCACAAAATTATGGAAACTTGACCAGGACAAGAATTCATACAAGAAAGGTGTCTTGCACCTATGGTTAGAGGACTCGTATCTAAGCTGGTGTTCACAGGTCTTTTCTTCTGTATGAATTATTCTAACAATAATTATTGTAACCAATTCAAAGCAACAAGCATGGGGATTGATAAAGAGCATATGACAGTACTTCACTGTTAAATACAGTTAATACAGTAACGCAAAATCATTTTTTTTTTTTGCTTTTTTAGGTATATCCAAATGGAAAGATGTCCCATTATGTAAGGTCTTGGCAAGTAGGTGACATGATTGAATGGAGGGGGCCTTATGGAAATTTTTCGTACATTCCAAATCAGGTAATTAAAAATGGGGCATATATTTTATTATGATGGAAAAACACAGCAATGCAATCGAAATCAGCAGTGCAAAGTTGTTCCAAGTCTCCTGGCTAAATTGTCCTGGCTAAACAATTTAGATTTCGTGACTGGTATGACGCGGAGTTTCGTCTCGGCCAAGAGACTCATCAGATACTTTTCGAATTCCAGCAAACTCACGAATTCCGCAAGTTCACGAGTTATATGCAATAAAAAAAAAAGTACACAAGTACTTGACAATTTTTTATTGCGTATAACTTGTGAACTTGCGGTTGGGAATCCTTCTGTGATAGAGGGCCAGACTGCTAACATCTTGACTTTGCGAACAGGACTTTGAGCGCGATGCTCAACGAGTTTGCTGGAATTCGAAAAGTATCTGATGAGTCTCTTGGCCGAGACGAAACGCTGCGTCATACCAGCCACGAAATTTACATTCTTCACAAGTACTTGACAATTTTTTATTGCATATAACTTGTGAACTTGCGGTTGGGAATCCTTCTGCGATAGAGGGCCAGACTGCTAACATCTTGAATTCGCGAACGGGACTTTGAGCGTGATGCTCAACGAGTTTGCTGGGATTCGAAAAGTATCTGATGAGTCTCTTGGCCGAGACGAAACGCCGCATCATACCAGCCATGAAATTTACATTCTTCACAAGTACTTGACAATTTTTTATTAAACAATTTAGTCGTTGAAAATTTCAAAAGCAAAATGTTTTTTATCCATGTTTGGTTCCATTTTAGAATATTGACAGAGTAAGCTTCAAAATTTCTCTTTCTTTTACCTTTTAGTCATTTTAAATTGAATCATTCAGTAACTTAATATGTTTAACAAGATCCTTTAGAATTTCATAAATCTTGGGGAAACTGAGGCAAAATCCTATTTAATCTTGAGACAAATCTTACAAAAGTGTTTAAGAAATTTAGAAACTTGAAAATACATTTAATCTTAAAGAGTCTTGGCAATAATTCTGTATAGGATGATCCATGAGAAGAGAGGGTGACCAGAAGTATACAGTTTGCCATGGTGTAACCTGCCAAAATTGAATACCATAATCACTTTTTTGTGTGTGTTTCCAGAAAATATCCATACTCTCCCCACAGAGAGGTGTTTTTTTCATTGAAACCCCTAATCTCTGTATTGTGTTCTTCCAGAACACAAAAGTAATTTGCAAAGTGATGATGGGAATGCTCCTAAGTATTTGACTGATTTTCTAGTTTTACATCAACCAAATAGGCATCTTTGCTCAAATACTACTGACAATCTGCAACTGTGCAGGGCATTGTTTAGGACAAAGAAACATGGTGGTCGTGCTTTTTCATCTTGTGCACCCATGCTTTGGAATGACCTTTCGCTAGATGCAAGTAGCACCCTATCCGTTTATATTTTTAAAAACAGACTTAAAGCTCTTTTATTTAATTTTTAAGCGTATCAGTCTAGTCCTTTGTTTAGCTTTTACATTATAATTAATTGCCTTATTTTTACTATTACTATTATTATTATCATCATCATCTTCATCGTCATTGTCATCATCATCATTATGTTTGTCATTGTTATTCTTTATCATTTATGTCATTATTATTATTATTATCAGCATCTGTAGTATGTTGCACATTTTTGAAGAGTTTTTTCCTGTTGTTTTCAGTATCGTCGTCTTGGCATGCTAGCTGCAGGTACGGGTATTGCGCCAATGCTGCAAGTAATTCAAGGCATTTTATGCAATGAAGATGATGAAACTTTCATCCACTTGGTCTATTCCAGTCGAACATATGACGAGATCTTAATGAAACCCACTCTGGATGAAATGAAGGCTTACTGGAACTTTTCAGTGCTGTATGTGGTTAGCAAGGTGAGTTGTAGTGATAAACTAAATTAATCTGAATTTTAATACAAAGCATGCAGTCGTTCCCACTATGTGTTTACTTTCCATTCAGCTCTTTCCAAAACCTTTTGTTATTTTTTCTTGTGAATATTGTAATTTAAGTCAACACAAAATGGCTGTCTCATTCCCTTTATGAGACATTGCCACAGAAAATTATATAGCTTGCAGCATAGGCATTTGTGCTGTGAATCTTTCGTTCTCACTACTACCCAGCACACTTTTTCTTCTAGCCCCAAGCTTCCCATTTTCTAAATCCAAGATGTACTGTATCTTTGTGATCAAAAAATTCTTACTTACTGGCTAAAATATGCTGTGCTGGCACTGCTGGCTATGAATTTTGTTGGTTATACATATAATTAGTTGTCATTGCCAATTCTTGAACCTGTTCGGTTGAATACAACTTGGTGTTATTTGCTATACCCAGGCTGATATTGTCAGATAGAGCAGTTTTCAACTGAGCATCGAAAGTAGTGGTTTTGGTTTTACTACAGCTGAGCAGTTTAACTGGTAAATAATTTGCAAGTGAAGTATGATCCTCGCAGTAAATTTTCCAATTTAAGCAACTGGAAAGAAGAAGCCTGAAAAAAATCAGGGCTTCAACGGGATTCGAACCCATGACCTCCGCGATACTGGTGCGATGCTCTACCAACTGAGCTATGAAGCGACACATAGGGAGCAATGGTAAATAATTTATTGGTTTTGGTTTAACGACACTCAACTGAAAACCGCTCTAAAGGAATCTCTTTCAGTGGAATTACTGGTTATCCATCACTTATTACCACAAGTACATGTACGTACATGGTCTTCAGATAAGAATCTATAGTTTTTTAGAAAGCTCTTAATCCAAAACCTAACTTTGTTCTAGCAGGAAGTCGAAACCGACCAATCAAAAGTCAAGTACGGAGATCAAGTGTCTTACGGCAGGATTACCCAAGAGCTTGTGTCACGTGAGATGCCAGAGCCGTCACGTGATGTACACGTGTTGATCTGTGGAACTAAGTCATTTGACAAGGACATGATAAACTTTTTAAAAGCGTATGGGTACACATCGGATTTGTATTTTAAGTTCTAAATACATATAGCAGGTAACATACTTGTAAAAAAGGATTTTTTTTATCTATAGACATACGCAATTCGTTTTTAATTGTAAACATATACTTATACTCTGCATCCCGGCTGGGGCATAAGGCCACAACTGTAAACGTGACCATAGTAGAACTGTGGCTCAGTGTTGAACACGGCTTGTGATTAGACGACTAGGGATTTTGCGAGTGTCATGTACGCACGGTCGTAACAACACATTTTGTTAGGTTCCTGCAATCGGGAAACAGTCAGAGATCAACATGGAAGGGACCCAAAAGACATCTCTTAGATTCAAGATCTTACGGAAGTGCCAGCCCAAATTTGACTGCTCAATTTATGAGATTATGACTTTTTATAACAGAACTGGAGCCAACTTTGAACACGCAGTCTGACTCCATCCACGCAAAGTTGTTTTTATAGCGCAGAGTATCTTATGCATTCTTTTGTATTTTTTTGTCTTATTGTTATCAAGCCTTTTGTATTTTAGTTTTTATCTTTTATCTTTTGTAACGCTTTGTACATATTTCCTTATTTTTATCACTTTTCATATTCTCACGTGTAATTTTACTTCTTATATGTTAAGTTCTATTCATTTTTTTAACTTGAAAATGATCTCAGCGAGATCGAAACGTCGTATTTCTTCGCTAGTTTTTATCTTTAAATGTGTTTCGACGAAACTGCTTATTAGGCCTTAGATTAAGCTGAAAATTAAATAGAAAGACACCTCTTTATGTCAAGTGAGTTAATGATAGTTGGAAAGTCCTTGTGTAAATGTTCCCTTGCCTTTCGTAGTATAAAAACACATTTTTCAATCTTGAAGGGTTGAGTCAGTGTAGTTGCTGTAATTGCTGTCTTTATCTTTCTTTCTTTTGATGTAAAGAGACATTAAAAATTGACTGAAACTTCGATTCTGTCTGCGCAACAAATTTTTGATAGTCAGCTGATAAGGGCACGCGGCTGGCAGTCAGGGTCAGTTTTTGACTTAAATTTCAACCATTATTAGCAGAATTGAAATTTGATCGT
>CM042757.1:2973615-2999482 GCA_022496165.2 Catalaphyllia jardinei
ATAAAGACTAAAATAAGCGAAAGGTAAAATGATCCCAAAAAGCAAAAAGAACAGGGGAACTGTGCAACAGGGAGGGACCCAGACCCACTAGCCGAACCAGGAACCCGTACGAAGACAAGTTATAGGGTGTATATTTAGATTACCCTTCTGGACACGGTTAAGCCAGTGGACAGGGAAAAAGAATGAAAAGGAAAAAACGGATAACGAAAATACATGGAGACAACATGGAGACCACAAGTTTTTTTTATTAAGAGACTCATTTACGGTTGACATCGTAGTATGGGCCCCGCTTAGCCCAACAAGAACTAGCGTAATGGCCACGCCTGCCACATGAGAAACAAACTTGAGCCTGACGAGCCCAAGGGAAAGGGCGCGAAGGACCTCCAGAATTAACAGGATTTCCAGGCAAATAAGTCAGCGGGCTTTGCTTCAAGGCTTTCTGAATTTCCTTGGCTACTTCCACTTCTTCCTTGCTTCCTATCAACTTGAGGAGGAGGTGCTGGAACGAGGGGTTGTACAGCAGGGTTCGAGTCTGCCTAAGGACGATGCCAAAACGATTCGCTCTTTCATCGCCTTTCTCACGGGCAAGATCAACAAGCTGTTCTAATGTTGCCAGTGAAGCATGTGGATCAAAAATTGCTGCGGCACGGGTTAGGAGTTGACGAAGAACGCCTAAGGCCGAGTCTACAGTGCCAGCATCGTGCTTTTGACGTAACAAATGCAACTTTTTTTAAGTCAGCAATGGCATCAGGGGCGGCTTGCTGAGAACAAGTAAAATAAAAACCGTATGACTAAGAAGAAAACGAACAGATAAAACTCCAAAATACAATGCCACAAAAGTGAAATATAATGCAAATTGACAAGTGAACAAGCGCGCTATTAAAAACTGTAATACCAAGTGGGCTAAAAACGAGACAAAGGGAACTAAGAGAAATCCGCTTGACGATAGTTCGTAAAAAAAGCTAAATATGACGTCGCAAAAATACAGAAATGCGGATGAGACTAAGGTGATGCGAAACTAAACCGCATTGCATAGAACAGAAAGCTGAAACCACGACTATAAGAAACCAGAACAAACGCGCGCCGAGGCAAAACAAACCACGAGAGAACGAGGGAAACAAAAAACAAAAATCACGACGAAAACAAAGCAGAATAAGCACGCAGAGAATGTGAAAGACAAGCGAATACATAAAGAGAGCCGAACAATAATAAAAAATGGGTAGAACTACAAAACGGCCGAGAAAATATGAGTGTGAGAAAAAACATGCATGAACAAAACGGAAGGTCCCACGAGGAAAAAGGCGCGAGAGATAAAATGAATGGGCAAAGTCCGAAACAGGTAGAAAAGCGTACAAATAAAAACATGAAAATAACAAAACCGAAACCGACCAACACTTGAAACGGCCGAACGCACGGCCAACGCTCGTAACAGCCGAACACACGACCAAAAATTGTAACAGCTTAACACACGGCCAAAGACTTGTAACAGCCGAACACACGGCCAAAGACTCGTACATACATACATACCTTTATTTGTTAATGCAGGTTGGTAAATAGGCAGCCAATGGCTGATGTGGACCTGCCTATATAATTACAATGTACTAAAGTTTAAAATACAAATAAAGCTTGTCAATAAATAATTACATAAAAAGCTGAGTATGTCTATTGCGTATGGGTATAATAAAATAACTAAGGAGTAAGATAAAATCAAAAATAATAAAAATCCTCGTTCTTGTTTGTGCTCAAGCATGATTCTTTATCGAAGCTTAACTTATTTAATAGAACCGGATCTTTTTTGATCTTTTGTTTAAAGCTTGCATAGCTATCTTTAAGTTTATATGACTCTGGTAGGATATTGCAAACAGTAGGCCCTCTGTAGGATAAAGATGTTCTTCCTATAGAGTAATTATACTTTGGAACATTAAATCCTTCCGCTCTTCTTAAATGGTAGCGCCGCGGCTCAGTTTTATGGAATAAGTCGCAGATAGATTTTGGTGCTAAACCGTGATAAACTGAGTACATTAGTGAAGTTAACTTAAGTTTGTAGACGTTCATTAAGGGCTGCCAGCGAATGTGTTTTTAAGTCTCCAAGTTAACATCAGCAAGGCTGTATATGAGTATGTAACAGCCGAACACACGGCCAAACATTTGTAACAGCCGAACACACGGCTAAACGCTTGTAACAGCCAAACACACAGCTAACACTAATAACGGAAGCACGCACGGCAAACAGTTGTAAACGGTCGAACGGACAACAAAGTACCAAATTTAAGCAGAATACAGGACGAGATATAAATAGGAATAGAACTGGCGTGGCGGGCGAACTGACATGCTACGATAGAATAAACAGGAAACGGGACGCTAATAGGCGACAAACGAGAGAAAACGAAAAGAACGCGTGGTGCAAAATGAAACAGACGACTGAAAGTAAAAAAACTAGCGAGAAGGAAAAAACGACGTAACAAGAAAAGTAGGCAGAGTAGAGGAAAAAACTACAAGCCAACTACAAACCTCTTCCTGTTGAACTGGCGCCGCTTGCGCTGCTTGAGCGACTCCGCCGACGGCTGCCGGAGCTGGTTGTGCTGGTGCTGGTGGAAGAACAGGCGGAGCGGCAGGCGGAGCCGCGAGAGCAGCCAGAGCGTCAGGATTCGGTAGCACCGGAGCGGCCATGACGGGCTTCGGCGACGAAAGGAAGAGTAAAACAACACAAACGTTGGACCGCGGTAATAAACGGCGAAATGAGACCGAAATAACCTGAGCCAGGCCATATAAATAGTAGATTTAATGCCCTGGGACTTAGAATAAACGATACCAGCGTGCGATAGCACTTAAACCATAATCACATTGAAAGGAGGCCAGATTCTTGCCAAACGCCCCAGTGAAGATAATGTATTATCATTAATTGGCGTAAAGTAATTCTAATTGCAGCAACCGTGTTCTGGGGTACTACCCTGAAGCTTACGCCCCGTCTAAACTACGCCAGACGAATTTAAAAACGAACCTTTATTTCTACGTTTAGGCCTTCCGTCCACGCTAATATTTAGTCCACACTAATATTTAGTCCACACTTTTTTACTACCAGGCATTATGTATTAGGTATTTCTTCAGCTGACGATTTTTTTCCGTGGATAAATAAAAATTATTTATTACCATCTATCACGAAAACAGAGCTTCCAAACCGGAGGAATGTAAAAAAGTCCGCTTTATTTTTTGTCTGGACTGAAAACATTTTGAAAACGGAGCTTTCTGAAACACGATAACGTCACGATAATCACTTGATTTACCTTTTAAATTCCTCCGGCGCAGTCAGGGTAGACGTGAAACATTTGACGCGTTTTCAAGCAGGGCCTTAGGACGCATTCTCCGATAAAGCAGCTCGCATGCCGCCTCACGAAGCACGGGTCTTTGGTTTTCCAGCCAGCACGAACGATGGCATCAATTTGAAAAGAAAAATCAGATAAACAATAGACCGACCAACAATAAAAAGATTTCGCAAAAGATGAGTCTTAAATTAGGTACCTGTGTCAATATATAGACGAACACCGATAACGACAAATCTTTCAAGCATTTTAATGAGCTCATTGAGCTCTAAAAGATATTGTCACGTATTTAAAGAATATCTCGAGTAATAACAATTCTTTCACATAATTGCACGTATGACATCCAAGAATGTTGACATAAAATCAACCGAAGAGGAAACAAACATAATTTCAATTCATACGTATGAACTTCATGCTAAATGTCAGAACCCTACCTGAGAAGTGTGTCGCATTAACACCAGCGGAGAGCCATATAACACCGACAAAAAAGCAAAATCCTGACTTAATTCACTCAGCTATACTGTAAACGGCAAGAAGTTCTACTGTTTTAAGGCCCAGACGTGAGACATCGACTAAGAAATTTAACTAGCAGAGACACATAGAGCCACGTGCGGTCATTTGACCCAGATCTCAGTCGTGCTTGGGTGTGGCGCACATACAGTCGGTAATTAGACACATTTCAATGGAGTTTAGACTAATTGTCAACTCACCCAAATTTTATCTGTCACCCAGAAAATGAAGGAAATTTTTTACTGTCAAAGGTGACCATCGGTGGTGTGTCAAGCACCAAATGAATTCTATACAAAATAAAATAAAACGCCATGTCAATGGCCAAGTGAATAGGTCTTGATGCTTTCAGACTATAAGGACCAATCACTACCTTTTTCATTGTCATCCTATTGTCGAGTATTCGATACGATCCACTGATCGGATCACCATTACTACACTTATATGGTACTAGCTGTTTCTCGGTGCGGATATCTACTGCAGATCATAAGTCCCGTCTCCTCCAGAAGATTTTCTAAGGATGTGGGTTTGAAGACATTTACATACACGATTTCTGCTTCATCAATATTTTCCAAGCCTTACTACTTATCTCATCTCGCAAACCCATGTTACGTTAACACACATTCTGAAGATAGGTGACATCAATCTTCTGGTTTATGATTAAGACTGGTGCGTCCTAAGATCTAACAAAAAATGTCTGAAATGTTTTCCACGCCACGCTAGGACCGATTTTCACATAGCGACATAAGCCATAACGGACCATAATGGCACAACAACATCGTAGCTCATCTCGCAATGTGAACATCGACGTTAAAGAAAAAGGAAAAGATCATTTTTTCCTTATGTCGTTATGTTCATGCTGTTATATGTTGCTACTATGTCATTATGATAGGATGTTCACACTGCAAAAATAACGCAACGAAACGAAAACTAACGTAAACATAACGTCCTTGTTATATCGTTATGTCACGGCTGTGACACTAGTGTGAACTAGGTAACGTATTTCGTTCCAAAAAATCCCACAGTGTGTACAATGTAGCCGGCGTAGCTTGGCGGTTTAAGCAATTTGAACGCAAACGCACAAAGCGGCAAAGCCGCGAAAACAAGCGGCGAAGCCGTAAGGTGTGTCTTTCTCCTAGGCCCCTCGCGGCTTTGGCGCTCCTTATCGTGGCTTCCTCGCTTTCCTAGCACCCTCAAATTGCTTAAAAAACCGCCAAGCTACGCAGGCTTTGTACAATGGGTCCCAATGAACATACAAACACGATTGGAAAGCCGGTTCCGGAATCTGTTTCTCAAGGACAAAAGAAACCATACATGCGGGAAGACGGTGGGTACCGTTCCATTCCGAGATTTCCGGAATTTTTACCTGATTAGCAGCACCCTTGTGTTCACGGTTCTTCGTCTAGTCTCAAGATTTAAAAATTATTGCCTGTACGTCTAGATCTCCTGCGTTCATTGAATATTTTTTTTTCTAAAACAAATAAAAGCCTTACGAAAAGCGTATTTTAATCACTAAAAGCGAATGTTGACGTTTTTTACATCTGTTTCTTGTTTTACAGTTACAAAAACAATTAATTTAGAGCAGCTACTGTCCCAAGACCCATGATAGAATATGTAGCTGCGTTTGGTATTAAAAAACAGCGTTTAAAACATGTCGACGATTTTCTGTAGTTTCAGCTTGAAATGTACGAAGAACTGTCTCTCAGTGTCACGCTCTGTTGAATAGCGCGGAGAAGTTTACACTTCAGCATAACTAAGAAATATTGGAATTTAATTCAGGCCATCCAGTGTAAACAAGTTATAACATACTGTACGCAGTTAATATTCCTTTGCGCACTGAGAATAAAAGGCTCTGTCAGGACGTGATCTATGATTTAACGTCGAGCGATGACTTAAAAACACATTAAAATAAGAAAATATGCAAATTATGCTGAAGTTACCGAAAAGATTCGCATTATCGCTTAATTTAGGTACAAGATACCATCAAAAAATAAGCCTTGTGGTCATTCAACAACATATCAAAAGACTTTACTGCTGCCGCCATAACCGAATTTAAACATGGGTGATTGAGGTTGGAATACACATTTTTCATTCGGACACATTTGCTTCTGCTTTCTGCCTTAAATTTAAAGTTTAACTGAACGCTGCTTGTCCAGGCTTCCTAACGGGAAAAAAAATCAGTCCTGCCAACAAAAAAGAAAATTACAGTTAAAGCTTTCTTGGTGAAAGAGAAAAACATTATTTCGGCCCAAATTGTTGAATTAATCGATCTTTTGATCTTTTAACGAGAAAAACAGATGCAAACGCAGCCTTAACAGTTGTTTACATTAAATGGTCACCTTTGTCTTTTTCATTTTCCACGAAGCCTGTATACTCCGCTCCCTCTCCCCTAAAAATCTATTTTTGAGGGGGGGGGGGAGGGGGTGGATGTACACAAGCTCTTACCCATACAGTACAGAGGAAGGAAATCGAATAAAAAGAGCATTTGATTTTGATCAAAGTACTGGCATGGATAGTAAAAGGGACGTCTTGTTCCGATCCATGATACTGCTACGATCTTAATGATAATAACAACAAGATCATAAAGTAACAAAAAGATACTGTCACATTCTTCGTATTTTCTCAGTCTGTTGTTACGTCACTTCATAGACTTCTTGGGAATCAACGTAGGAAAGAGGAGAATTTTCAATCTTTCAGCAACTCGACGCTTTTAAGCAAATTGCTCGTGTGGTTTCTATTACATGACGAAATGCCAGTGTATCACAATTCCAAACCATTGCTTAACATGCCCTGTATTGCATCAAACTTGTTTGGTAGCTACGAAGTCTTTGCCCAGTCTTGGAATTCAGGTTTTCACTGAGAACTGAGAGAGGCGATGGCCAGTGTGGGAGAAAGTAAAGGTCTCAAAGCGAACATTAGTTGCTTAATCAACTGATTTTACTGCAAGTGCATACCGCATGCTAAAATTAATTACCTTTTGTTCCTAAATTATTTCATCAAGTGAGATTACATCATTGTAGAAGAGAGGTGTGGTTTGACTATGAAGATGTGTTTCATCACCGCTTGTTTACCCCAAGACAACCGTAACAAATTCAGAAATTGCTCTGTGGATACGCAATCAGCTATATATTATTAGTTTTTTCCTTACCTAAAATTAAAGTTATTGTAACTGGGCTCTATTTTCTTGCCCAAACTAACACAGCCTCTTTAGTTGGTGCGATGAAGCATCGCCACTTTGCTTTAGTTGATACAGGGAGTGTTTGATATCCAAACATTTCTTACGCGCACTTCACACCACACAAAAGCGCGGGAACTCAGCGTGCGGGAAAGGGGTGGGTGATAATTATAAGTTACTTTAACCGAGTCCTGACTGATTGAAACTTGTCCAATAACTATTGCCGTTTTTATTCCAAGTTATTTCGAAACTACTATACAGCTCTTTATTTTTCCTTAAAATGTTTGTTTAAATTAAAGCTGAACTGAAGGAAAGACACTTCCGAGCCATTCCAATGCTGTCAATCATAGGCGAGACTTGTTTACATTTCCGATCGGAAAGAGAACAGAGAACTTGGTCACGGCAGACTTGACCGTTTGTTTTACATCTGTCAGCAGCGAACAAACAATCAACCCAGGCACTCGTGGATATCTACTCATCAGGTGTTTAATTACGCACCTCATCAAGTTTCGCGCAATCTAAACATAACTTGACGTATCAACTGCGGGGTTATCAGGCGAAAAACGAAACGCTCCTCGCCTCTTTATCTTCCGATACTGTTTGCTTTGGCTACGTTTATTTGCCCAGATTTGCCGGCGTAAGATACAAAGCTAAGCTGTGCTGTTGATTAAAAGTTTCCAGTCGCCTGACGTTTTCGACATCATGGAATCATGGCATCACGGTGTCGCGACGTATTTGATTCTAATCCCGTAAAGTTTACAAGCTTTAGGAGCTCGCTGGTTTTTCATTTTATATCCTTCACCGACGTGGTAAGCCTCATCTTACTTAACGTTCACCAATAGATTTCTTTTCTGACGGAAAAAGACAAACAAAGCCCACGCAGAAAAGTGTTTTTTCATCTGCGTTGTCACGGTCCCATTGAAGTTCGGACGAACTTCCTCCGCAGCTAGCAGAAGACACTTGCCATTTGTGAAGCGAATGGAGATGGAAACAGAGGAGTCGGGCTCGGCCCAAATGGGGGATGATTTATCAACAGACGTTTATAATCCAGCTTTAGCGAGCATACAAAGCGCGTGGTACTCTTTCATCCTGACTCTTGGAGTGATAGGAAATATTTACATCATACTAACAGTTTGGTGTCGCAAGGGAATGTCTTCCACCATCAATTTGTTCATTGTCAATCTGGCTGTCAGCGATCTTGGGATCTTAATGATCTCTCTTCCAGCCCAGTACATCAAAGAATACTTCGCATGGCCGTTTAATAAACTGACCTGCCAGATTTTCAGCCCACTTAACGAGGTGTTTTTCTGTGTCTCGATACTTACACTCACCGTCATCACTATAGAGAGGTTTCGGGTGATTTGCAGACCTTTCAAGCCGAGACTTAATGAGAGAGAAGCCAAGATTATCATTCTCATTGTGTGGTTAGTGTCGTATCTAACCGTTGGTTTTCCGATGTCGTTTCTGATGGTAGTGGAAGAGATCGCCAATTATCGCAAGTGTTTTCCAATGTGGCCGAGTGACCTCCTTCGGCGACTGCACACTTGTTTTATTGTTTCTCTAATAATCGTACCTTTGTTTATTACGGCCACGGGGTACGCCGCCATTGTAAAGAGCATGAGGAAACAGAGCGCGCGCATTCGCGCGAGAGCGAACTCCATCTGCAGCGCGACCGACACCTTTCGCAGTGACATGTTCCTCTTACAACAGAACACAAAACTCATCAAGATGCTTCTTCTAATAGTTGTTGTTTTCTGGATTTGTATGCTGCCTCTAACGCTGCTCGCATTGGCGATAGAGTTTGGAAGCACCGACCCAACAACTAAAACAGTCGAAGGGTTATATACCTTTAGCATCGCGCTATTTTTCAGTAACAGCGCTTTCAATCCCATTGCTGTCTACATCATGAGCTCAGAACTGAGGAAGGGAACTTACGCTCTTTTCAAATAATTTCAAACTTTTTCCAGTAGCTGTTTTTAACTTTTAAACCTTATACATGGACAAGTACGATGTGTTATCGTGCTCGAGGACTTCTATTGCTCTGTAACTTGTTCCGGCCTATAGTCGCTGTACCGTCAAGTGTTGTAAAAATTTCCTTCTGCTCGCGTTGTAGTATATACTTAGGTTTGTTGTTACTGTTGTATAAATTCTATTGTAGGAACAGTCCATTAACAGCTATAAACCAAAGCGGCCTATTAATTTAAATTAATGGCGTTTTTTTTCACAAGCACTTATTAATAATGATCGTTCACAAGTGATCAAGCCACCAATTGAAATACGTTTAGAGATTTAATCAAACCGCAAAGCGACCGAAAATTTAAGGGAAAATTGATTATGCCAAGGAGATAAAATTCTTTGCAGGTTTGATTGCCTTTCCCAATCACGCGCGCATTGCGTCCACAGGAGCAGAATAAAGTCGATAAAGGAAATGAAAGCGTTATGACGCTATTCTTAAGCTTTCAATGAGCATGAAGGATATAAGTTACGTCTTTTGTCCTAATTATCCATCAATCAATGAATAGGACCAGAAGTTTTCAGGTGAAATAAAAATATACATTTATAATATGAAACACACAATGCTACGGGCAATAACATCGTGACAGACTATCCTTTTGAACAACTTTAAAACGTTTCAATTGACCTCTCTTGAGAAGAAACGAGACAATTTGTCTTGATCATAAACATCATTTTCTTTACACCAAATAATGAAATTAAATACGAGACGTAAATAATCTTTTACAGCAAAAATAGTATATACGTTCGAATGCAAAAAGCAAAACAAGCCAATGCTAAGATGGGGAGGGAGGGGGGGGGGAGGGGGGAGAAATTGCGCGTTTTTTTCATAAACAAAATTTCTTTTCAGTGTCATATAGTACAGTAAGTTTTGCTTTTGCTTTCTTCTATATGTTTGCTCGTTTCCCACTTTTCTTGGTCCATTGGAGTAATACCTTGAAAGCTTATGTAAACTAAAAGCTAATCCAATGTACTTTGTTGTAGATCAATTATGCTTCGACTAAGCAAACGGTAATATCATTCGCAGATGAAAAGAAAAAAAAAACACAATGAAACGTCGAGTCATGGAGAACTGCCAAGTACTCTTTTTTTCATGGATTTATTTCCCTCTTAGTTTGCATCCACCGTGATATCCGGAAAATCCCGAAAACCTAGAAAGACTCTTCAGGGCTAATAGGTTTTTAAGTGTTTTGAACCAAATATCGTGTTGCCCCTATCATGTAGCAGAAAACTGAAAGAATGCAGTGAAATCATAACCTAAAGAAAACTGTTGAATGAACATGATTTGTCGTGTTCTATAGGTTTTACGATTTCGCTCCAGAAAGACAACAGTCTATATTTTGAATCATGAACAAAACTACAACAACATTGAACATCATTCTCAAACCATTCTCTGCCACAGGTCAGAAGGATCGTGGGCTCTGGGGACGAGAATGCATCGAATATTCGCCAAACGCTCTCGGCTGATGTTATTTCGCCGCTCTTTCAAGTTCAGTCGATCTTCGTCCGAACAGTGACCAAAAGTTTCTGAATTCTGTATCAGTCAGAGGTCAAAGATAAATCTGGATTGAGAAGAAGCAACATAAACATCTTTATATCAAATTTCTGTCTGATCTGTTGTCTTGCGGATAAAGCCAAAAAAAAAAACGTTAAATTCTTTCACGTATATAACGAAGCTTTATATGCATTACGAATTCCGACTTGTTAAGAACTTAACATGAAAATTAAGTGTACACACTCAAGAATTGGACGATGAGATTTGCCCCCGTTTGTTTGACCTGCTTGGACAACAGAGAGTGTACCTAATAACACTTCCGTGACTCTTTATTAGACACTGGTACCAGAGTCGCCATGTTCCACCTTTTGCAAGGCTGATATTCAGATTATCGCGATTCAGTTCTGTCGAGGTACAAATCCCGGATTTACAATCGAAACGAAATCACTTTTAAATTAAACTGATCAGCCAGCTGTTGTACTACAGTGCATAGTAAGCCAAGTGGACTAACATTAGGGAGAAAGTCCCTTCTTCTATCCCCGCTCCAATCTCCGTTACCCTTGTCCAGCGGAACGGGAAAAGGGTAACGAAGGTTCTGGGAACGAGATGATTCCTTCCCCATACGCCCACTGCGTATGCACGCAGGCTATAAGGTCAGTCGTTAAAGCAGTATTCTTCATGTTTCCTTGCCCAGCTGTTTGAGTTTGTTAAGCCGCTAAAAGATTAGCCTTCATGCAAAAATTTGGACTCAGAACGAGGGACTTAACAACAACAAGGGTAGAGTTTAAGAGGTAACATGATTTTAAATCGGACGGAAACTATAGTATGTCTGAAGAATGTGAACCGGCGAAATTAACTAGTGGTTTGAAGGCTTTTTCTTACTAGTCGAGTGCACGTTAACATGGCAACTCCGTATGTTGCCTGTATGAACCAGCCCTTCGCGTTTCCGTTTTTCTTAGAAAAAAGTGTGGGCCGCACTAAGCTACAAACATTCCACAACGGCTAGTTTTTCGTATTTCTATTTGGAACTGAACGCATGCATAGCATATTCCTCAGGAGCAAGTTTTAATATCAACAGACACTCTGGATAGTTCCAAATAAATGTGAAATTCCAAAGTAAAATAGAAACATTTTTTACGAGGCGCCTTTCTCGCAATTAAGTTCTCATAAGACGCCAATTTTTTGAAGACCAAGGACGTTTCAACTGAAACATCAATGATGTTTACTGAATGGGCGCTGATTGGCTGCAAGGTATTTTCCGTCAACCAATCAGATTCGGGGATATTTGACATGCATGACTGACATTTTCAGACCACTAGTGCTTACTTTGCTTTTTTGCGCTGAGTTGATCTAGCTTGAGTATTACAACCCGGTGAGTCCCACAGCCAGCCAACATCTACAGTCACGTATACAAGATATGTAATACTTAATTATTTTAAGGGCAACTCTGAAAGCCTGAAGTAGCCGTTCTTAAACTGATTGATCCATAGATAACGGGGCATCTAGAAAATACGGCTGTAGTCTTTGCTTATCGCATGTCAAGTGTTGCTGCAAAGTAAATGAACCTGCTTCCTTATCAACGCCAGTGTGTACACACGGAGAACGAATATACTCCCATCTTACTTGTTAATTGGACTCTAGGTAAACAAATGGTACCCCAAATCAATTTTCTTGTTCAATGTCAGCGCAAAAACAACAAAGTAAATAGACACTAGTGGTGTAATACTTCCTCATCAAAGCCAAACCCACAGCACGGGCACGCAACATCGTATTGCCAAATGAAACCAAACATACAACAGGCCATTTCCGAGTTGACTTGTGCCTCTGTTTCAAAACGAGCCTTCAAACAAAACCTTTCATGTGAAATGAGTTTGATTTACATGAAAATGAACGTACAGGCGGAATACTTCTTCATATGAATGGTTTCTCGTGAAGACTCGCTTTGACACAGAGACATAAGGCAACTCGGAAAGTGACCTATTAAACTGGATAAAAAGATTCTACAGAGCTATCTGAAAACACGTATTTTGGGTAAGAGGTATAGGATTTCAAGATAGGAAGTGGATTAAGTTTGAAATTGTCCGATTTTGTGTCAATGAATCAAATTGCCATTCTGGTGAAATCTTAACTCTTGTTGTCATTACGTTTTTTACGAGTAGATAATAATGAAAGCTTGCAGTATTTTCCGGCTCTCTTCGATATTTCAACTGGGACACTCTTTCCTTTGAAACAGCTTTAAAACCACACCCTTCCTGAGGAACATGTACTTATCACAGGGGAACACCACTCAATTGTGTTTAGCAAAGCTTGGACAAAATAAGATTAAAACTGAAAACCTTTTTTTTTTATTTATCAGACTGTCTAGTTTTCTATGTATAGGCTTTTTATAGTCGCATCTGATTCGATTAACTTTTAATCTCACGCGGTGTTTTAAGTGAAACGAACCCCAGCGAAGACAAGGGTCAATAAATACTGTTTGCGCGGAGGTTCATGCGATCAGTTTCTACAAGGGACTGAAAATTAGCTTTTCTAAGATCACTCACAGATTTCTTTTCAATTATTATTATTTTTTTCAGTTAAAAAAGCTGGATTCTTAGAAACGATTTTACCCTTGGGCAAATGGCACAAAGCCTGGACACAATCGCTGATATTGCATTTATTTTTCGGCTGGGAGGTCCGTAAAGTGAAAAACTGTACATGTGACTGATGTCTTTAAAATGCTCAGACTGCAAAAAGCGTTACCGTGCTCTCTTGGAAAAAATAATGATTTTTATTTGCTACTGAGATCAAAAAGTATGTTGTGACTTTTTTTAAACAAATTATAAAAACTCCGTTTAATTCACTAACAGCTTTTTTCAGCACTTTGTGACGAAAAGTTCTTCTCGGTGATAATTTTCAATCTGATCCCAGACTACCATTCCTTTCTAAGCTAGTTTCTTCTGTGAGGGAATACACAGATGACAGTCAATAGAGTTTTCACTGAGGTAGTAAAAGTCTGTTTTCCAACATATTAAGGCCTACTGAAATTTACATTGAGATGTTTAAATCCTTTATGGATAAAAAGAACTTAAAAACAGCCAAAGCATCATTTCTTAAGGCTGCAAAAATATTTTCAAGGTCTTCCAATTTCAATGTAATTGCTAATTACTTTTTCATCGTGAATTTATAGAATCGTATTTCATTTTCCTGCTGCAACAAAGAAAATGAATTATTAATCACTTTCGTCTAATTGTTAAAAACGTATTTGGAGATTTCAAAAATTAAGCTTTTCCATTTTTGTAAACAAAAAAAGACAAAACCTTTGTCATATATTATAATGATGGAATCTGTGAAGCGCGTAGTTTTTATCTGGGAATCATTTCTCGACAACAGAGAATCACAGAAGGCCAAATTACCACCTAAGAAATGATCCAAAAAATGGCATAAATAATTACAATTTTCCTTACTGTTTTCCTCTAGTTTTCTCGACAAGGATCCTGAGGAAAATTTTTGTTATATCTTCAAAATCATAGTTACTTTTTATTTTTCAGAAACGCCTTTTCTAACGTGTTCGTCCAGAGCAAAAAGATACTTAATAGGAGCAGAAAAAGACCTTGAGTGGGGGGGGGGGGGCCCGGGGGGGGGGATTGTTTGCCCTGCCGGCTTTTCTTCTCCTTCTGTGATTTCTTCTTTTTTACTCAAAATAAGGGGAAAGACGGGGCACCCGGGCCTCTCTCCTAGATCCGCCACCTCCCTTACTTACATCTTTATGTCTATTTTGTTTACTATTTTGTTTACTGATATAATAGTCTATTTTGTTTAAACTGATAGAGTAGTCGAATTTACCGTAACAGCATCCAACATTTCGGGCAGTACCAGATGGGAGAAATACAGTTGTAGAAGATCCCTTGAAAATTTTATAGTTCTTTGTCACCCACTCGACCAACAAGAATCTTGTTCTCAGATATTTTAAAGTCTAAATCATTTCTGTAGTTAGGTAGTTAAAAGAAAAACGAATATTGGTTTTATTCTTTTAGCACGAATAAGATCTTGCCTTACTCTTAATGCAGCGAAGTGTGTCTACAATACACTTATAGAGCCAATCTTGTGTTATACAGACACCGTGTGGGGTGAATTGTCAGCGACCTCCAGTAAAACCTTACAACGGTTACAAAATCGCGCTGCCCGTATTCTTCTAAGGCGTGACTCTTCTAAAGACACTTTAAATGTTTTAGGGTGGGTGGAGCTAGAAACGAAACGGAAAAGACATAAATGTACTTTAGTATATAAATGTCTAAATAATCTAGTGCCTAAATACTTGAGTGGATATTTCACAAGAAATTTCAATGTGCATGACTACAATACTCGTAGAAGAACAGATCTGCACCTGCCCAAACCCAAACTTAGCCTTGCTAAACGAACTTTTAGATATTCCGGTTCAGCTTTTTTTAACCTCCTACCCCGTAACATTCAAAACGCCAAGTCACTTTCTTCCTTCAGAGTTTTAATTAATACCTACAATTTTTAGATTTTATAGACATTAGATTTTTATGAATTATTGCATGCTTGCTTATACTTTATATTTTTAATTACTGCATGCTTTTTTTTTAAAATCTATACCTTGTATTTCTAAATTGTATTTTTAAATTATCATGATGTATTGTATTTTTAATTACTATATTTTTAATCCAGGGCCCCTCTGGATATCAGCCTCGTTGCTGAATGGGCCACCCTGGTAAAATAAAGTTTACTTTACTTTACTTTACTTTACTTTAAAGTGCACATTGACAGTTGTCATCATTTTTCAATAGAAACCTCTTTAATTAAGTTAAAATAGAAGTAGACTAAACGCTATGACTTTCTTGTTTTTCTTCTGCGCAAAATTTTCTTCTCGCAATTAATTATTTATAGCTCGAAGGCGTGAACTTCGAATCATTAGCTTTTTAGCTAAACAAATACGTTATTCTCAAAGTGAAATATCCTTCATATGTTCCTGACTTATTCGTTGTTAACACTGAATGTTGTATTTTTCCCTCGATCACTTTTATTTTTGGTTTCTTACAAATTCAAATGAATATTAATATTTGAACAAACAAAACTTTCTTGGTTACAATGCATTAAAAATTCATGAAATTAAAGTACTGTCTTTCGTGTTAAAGTGCACAAAGTTTCTGAAAAGCAATCCCACGAAACGCTTCACTATAGCTTGAGAGAAATTCACTATTTTTCTACTGCGACTTATAACGATGTGCGAGAAGTAACGACACAAAATGTGGTTTACCGTTTTTATGGTAAGTATGAGCTATGTTCTGGGTAAAAAGAGGATTTTCATAGACTAATTTTTTGTGACGAAAGTGCGCTGAAACATAAGTCTTTTAAGTACAACAATTAAGTTAATAACAACCAGGTTTTATAATTTTCTCGTATACGATAATAATAGTTGGATAAGCTAGTGACAAAATGATTTGAGACAAGTTTTCCCAGATGTAATTGAGAAGAGAATTGTAAGTACTATTGTTTTTTTGTTCAGCACCAATAACAAACGAATTTATTTGCAAGAAGGGAATTATAGTGCTTATGATTAAGTTGTGAATATGTTTGAATCAACAGATCATTGCGGCTGGAAATACTTGTACTTGTAAAGGAACTGTTCAAAATGGAACGGAAGACAATATTTTAAACTTAAGCTGCATACCGTCAGGTAATACTGTTTTTTTTAACGTTAGTTTTTTAACGTTTGTTAGAGTAAAAAAAAAAATACTCGGCCCTACACTGTGTACTTATAATAAGCTTTCATTCCGAAATTTTAGGGCAAAACATAAATCCTCCAAGTGATTCTTACTAATTGTGTGGGAGTTTGAGATGTTCCTAGATCGATATGTAATTGAAAGGTTAAGAGATTATCGACAATCGGCATTGCTTTGACTGAGGGGGTATGGACACGGGTCACTGTCACAGGCTGAAACTGACCTGTCTTGTGGCAAGACGATATCAGAGATGGGTGGTAACTTAGCTACAATCCCCGACAAAAGTCTTGGCACACCATTTCCTTCCCTTCCCCCAGTTCAATGTTGTTTATCCTGATGGAGTTGTCATTGCTCGCTTACAACATTGTTGCGGAGGGTGGGGGGTTAAAGGGAGTTGCCTATTCTAGTGATGCAATTTGGTATTGTTCCCCAAATACCTTGTCAGCGTTTTTTTATGCGATCTGATTCAGGTGTGCCAAGGACTTTTGTCGTGGATTGTAGGTTGTTTTCTGTAACAAATATCATATTGTCCTTGGTGATAAATGATGCATTCTTTTTGTAGAAATCAAAGGAGTTTTACAAGAAGTGTGGAAGGATAAAATACAAGTAAACAACTTGAGCTCGTTAACAGAACATCCTGATTTTCCAGAGAGTCCTCGTTCAACTAAAATAATAAACAGCTTTGAATCAGCTTTACACGCGACTCAGTATGGTCAACGGCGTCGTGCCTACTTTGCAGCACCTGAGAGTGGATTGTATAAATTCCATATATCATGCAAGAGCGCATGCGCACTCCTGATTGAGGCTCAGTACTACAAAACATTCATGACATGTCACAATATGTGAGATAATTGTTGTAATTTACTATTTACTATATTTGACTTTCATACATTATCTATGCATAGAGTATATTTAGATTATTCAAACGAACATGACTAAGTGATGGGTCTTTCTGTGAGTCACGGAAGTAACGAAGGGCTGGACACATCTGTTCCTCACGATTTGAGACAAGCTCGTTCCCAGGGCCTTTTCCCAGCCAGGGAAAAGGCCCTGGGAACGAGGTTGGATTTGGGAGTGGTTGTATTTTCATCAAGAGATTATCAAGGTAAGAGAGCAAAACCTAAGTTAATTTTAGACATTGTACCCACTTCTTATGGGGATATTACTCGCACTTTGCGTGGATGTTTTCCTGTAGGATCTGTTGATTTCGTTTCATTTTGTTTCAAAGCAAAGGAAAAAACTCCAACGCTGTGGGGGTGTCTTCTTGGATATTTTGATTACAAGTAAGGGAGCTTTGGCTGTCGGTATGTTTTAATACATTTCGAAACATTTATAAGATTTTAAATAAGAAGCGGATGTCCCCTTCACAAACAATAACAACTGAATGAACGGTTTAGACAAACGACTGCAAAGCAAGCAAGTGCTCAAACACAAGCTACGCAACCGAACAAACAGATGATCGAATGTGCAGGTAGACGCTCGCTGCTCATGCAGCCAGAAGAAGTTTAAGCAGCAACGAAAACAAGGTCAGAAGACAATGTCGATTAAAAAACGACTTAATATTAAACATACGTATACGAATCTTGAGAGGGTCTCGGAAAAAAAAACTCACTGTTTCCCGCGGGGCTAGTCATTAAGTGTTTAATAACGCACGACGTTGCCATTGTCGTTAAAGTTTGTTCCCTAAAACCGAATAAACCAAACGAGCAGAAAACCAACCCGGTCGAACAAGGAGACAGCTGAGAGAGCAGGAAACATCTCCACTATGAAACAAAATCAAAACATATACAATGACGTTCCCGCCATTTCGCCCTGGGTAGTTTCGATAAAGTCGCTTCGGCTGTCCATGCATCGCGCGAGTAATATCTGGGGGAGAACTCGATAACATGTCTAAAAATAACTGAAGAGGGAATACCTTGGTTAGAAGGCCTATATGGGGGACTCACTATCTTACCTTGATAATCTCTTGATTTTCATACATTATCTCTAAGTAAGTTTCATATCTCCCACTTTCACAGAAACTGCTTTCTATCTTGTTTGGAGTTTTGAGTATTTAACATACCACATGTGAATGGACGGTGAAGGGACTTCCTTCTGTTACAGTAATAGACCAATTTCGATATATTAATATTCAGTCTTAAACAAAAGACCTCAGAACGAGGCTCTGAGGAATTAACCCCACAAACTCTGTATTAACGAGGCAGCAACAAACAAAACAGTAATACGAAGACGGCAACAATATATTGAAGATTTTTGCCGCATCCTCGAGTGGCAAATAAAACGTGACGATGGTAATGATAATGATGACAAAAACTCATTAATAATTCATGAACCTAACAGCCTATCAAAACACCGACTAAACGTCACATGTATGAGCTTTATATCCTGATTAAACACTCTTCGTTGGTATTTTTTACATAAAGAATGCTAATAAGGCATAGCTTGTTTTTCTTATATGCTAATATTCACCTCTCACACTTTGAACCATTGTTTTGAGCCCAGAGGGACACGCGATATTCTGGATTTTTCCTATTGTCCCTTGTCACGCGTTTTGCATGTGACATTAGCCAATGGGCAAGAATTTGGATTTAAGTTTCATCTGAGGTCATCACCATCTTGCATTTAGTGGGTTTGTGGATGTCAGTCGAGCAGCTGATCACTTCACAACTTGCTACGCCGTGCTGACGAGACCCAATAAGGTCGAAACAGCTGTCCACGGTTGCAATTCATGGCTTTCAGTTTGGACTCTATCGTGTCGTTGCCCCGTTAAGCTCTCTACGTAGTATCAGCCTTGCATCATTGTTTTCTTTGTAGAATGTTTTTGAAGCCGTTCAAAAAACTCGCAGCTCGTGTTTTATCGGGTCTAAAAACACTCGGCTACGCTGCGTGTTTTTAAACCCCGATAAAACAATGCTTCTCGTTTTTCAAACATTACACAATAATGATCAAAATGACTTGGATAAACTGATTAGTGCACGACACTACATACCTTTTTCATCCTTATTTAGAACCAGGGGCGTAAATATGACAGGAGGACGATTTTACAAATTGGTTGTACTGCACGTTGGTGAACGTGACAGGGAGGACTTGTTGGTTTCCTTTACAATTCCAAACGGAACTAGAGAAAATCCAATACCTAGAGAATACCTTGTGGCCTACCAAACAGGTACTTACGGGCTTGTTATGTAATACCAAACGAAAGAAAGGTGGAAAATTGTCTTGATCATTGTCCCACAGGAATTTATATATATCAGATCGAACTGACGACTACGTGTCTTTAAAGAAATTACGCATAAAAAGTCAGGAGAACATTGGTGTTGATATCTCTTTTTTCTGTGATTGGCAGATGGGAGCCTGGGAAAGTTCACGCCAGGAAACTGGGGAGAGTGGCAAACATGTCAATCGGGAACACAAACTCGACGACGGCTCTGTCAGAATTTTCCGCCAGTGTACAGCGGATTGAATTCATCTTACCAACTGTACGACACCAGGACATGTGGTAGGTGGCCACTGAAGGGGTGGAAAGGGAATGTGGAGCAGAAAAATATGAGGTTAAGTCTGAAAACGAATCAAGTGGTCCATCAGACCGGAGCTTGTCCTGGTTTCTGTGTCATGAAACGTCTAGGAATATTTCTACTCGCCCCTGTATGGGATCCTAGTCCATTGCAGGGTTGTCCCCAGCATTAAGCTCACTGGTACCGACTGGTACCTATTTGAACACTTTGTGGAGAGAACCGCTTGATCCGAAGACAAGCGCACTCACCATGATGAGGCCACCGCCCTTCCAAACTAATAAGACCCACTGAATATTTGTCCTTCCTTTGAATTTTAACAGAAACGTGTCCAGCAGGGTGGTCCTTATTCAAGAAGTATTGCTACAAGACAATCAACTTCACAGTGGGAGAGAATTGGAGTGATGCTAGGGAAACATGTCTGAATATCAACAGCGACTTGGTCTCTATTAAAAGCGAAGAGGAGAACAGGTTTGTGGGGGGTACTTTCTTCACAGGACAACTGGTTTGGATTGGACTAAGACACGGGGCAAGGGTCTGGAGTGACGGTTCCAATGCGACGTATTTTGGTTTACCTGCAGCGTTTAATTCGACCCCGAAAGAAAGAGATTGCTATATGCTAACCTTTGGATTACGATGGCTCGCCATGTCTTGTAACACTGGATTAAAGCATGCTGTCTGCAAAAGAATGGGTTTGTATAGAGCACCTAAAGCCATTTCATCACTCGATCAGTTATATGTCATCATCATATATTAACATCATTCCTTCGTACCCCTCCCTTGATTTTAATTCTGTGACAAAAAAACACGCAGAAAAAAACACTCCGATCCGTTAGTTGACGAGTGCTGCAACCCGTGCTGCAACCACTGGGCTAGCTAAAAAAGATGCCTAACTGGTTTAAGGTTGCTCGAATTATTAGAGATGAAATCATGCATCTAATTTTTCTTTTTTCTTCAGTGAGGAATTATTAAACTAATGTAACAAAAAGTAACAAAAACATGCTAAAAATGGTACGGATCACATGTTGCCAATTTGACAATTTAACAATAGTTTTAACAATATTTTTTAACAATAGTTTTAAAAACATTGGAATTCTTCTCTTGTAATCACTTTTTGAAAAATTGTTATCTCTCATTCATCATAATGGATTAACGACATGTACGTTAAACATTATTTCTCTCCGGAGCTAACACACGTTGATGAAAAGTGATTTTGGATCTTAGTCAAGAAATTAAAAACCAATATTCCTCTTACTATGAGTGTGTAAGACCACTGGTGAAGTGTGAAGCAGGTTGCAATATTATATACCGAGATTCCGTATTTTAAGACTTTCTGTATATCAGTGTGTTCATTTATTTCAGTTGAAAAGTTATCCATCTTCGAGGTTTTAAGTTTTGTTTTAGAACTGGGAAAATGCAAGGAAGATCCAGCATTCCAAGAGGGTTTGTCACCACAGCGTAGCTAGTGCCTAGGTTGGTTCGCCCAAAAGCTACAATAACTGAGAAAACGAGACAAATCATACAATTACGCAAGTAATAAACACTGTATGTTTTTGATATTCCAGCTTTTTTCGTTGACAATGAAACATGTCTGAGCTCTCCTCTGGGCCTGGAAACGGGTTTGATAAAAGACCATCAGATGACAGGAAACTCCTGTTATAATTCCACAACTTATGCTCACTTTGGACGACTCGCGGGGCCTGGTGCTTGGTGCGGAAAGAGAGCCTCGTATCTTAATATTGACTTAATTGTTCTTCATTACATCTGTGCTGTTGCCACTCAAGGGTTCTACGAACAAGGCTATTTTGTTACAAATTACACGCTTTTACTTAAAACGGA
Organism: Catalaphyllia jardinei; assembly: GCA_022496165.2. Taxonomy (NCBI): domain Eukaryota; kingdom Metazoa; phylum Cnidaria; class Anthozoa; order Scleractinia; family Caryophylliidae; genus Catalaphyllia; species Catalaphyllia jardinei. The sequence continues at coordinate 2,995,203 of CM042757.1, forward strand.
TGGTCAGCATGCTTTGTACGATGATTCTAACGGAATCAGAGTGAGTAACTGCTCACTTTGAAGAGACGTATTTAGAGCAGGTGGCCCGGGGCCGATTATCAGAAAGAGGGTCAAGTGTGAACTTCACTGCATGTTAGGGTAAAAATTTAACCAGCCACACGCACTTGGTATATTTCCAGGTTACGACTAATCTCGGGATAGACAGCAGGCCAAATGATTTTCTAGAAAGTAAAGCCTCTTGTTCTGTCGCACTGTGTAATAATCGTTGCACTTTGTAATACCTGTCGCACTTTGTAATAAAATCGTCACACTTTGTAATACCTGTCGCACTTTGTAATAACACTTGTCGTACTTTGCAATAAAATAGCTGTCGCACTTTGTAATAACAAGTTGTCGCACTTTGTAATAAACTAAGCTGTCACACTACGTAATAACAAGTTGTCACACTTTGTGATAAGCTTTCAAATTTCCTTTGAATAGAATGTTTGGTAGAAATTATTTGACTTCACTACTCCCCAGGGTACAAATACTTTCTTCCTTGATATTTCGCTCTGCATACTAAACTGAGGGGCATTATGCAGAGAACCACGGAGAACACTACATATGTGTGGACAGCACAGTGTGGCTAGAGGAGGAAGAAGAAGAAGAGCTGAAAGATTATGAGCAGGAGAAAAGGGCAGAAAAAGAGGTGGAAGATGATGAGCAGGAGAAAAGCGCAAAAGAAGAGGTGGAAGATGGGGCGGATTTGTTACCTACTGAAGAGGATAACACACACGGCCAGTATATAGGAAAGGAACGAGAGGTGCTTGAACAAGATCATCACCGTATACAAATACCCATCCACTTTGTTGAGAACGAGACCGTTGAAATGGTATCCACGAACGGCGGTACCACCCTCATAGAAAGGATTCCGAATGAAATTTTAGAGAAAATCCTTTCAGAGGCTTTATTATCTTCAGGTTTCTCGTGGCCAAACCATGTATGCCGTATGTCAAGTCAACGTCCGTTTTTGTGATATCACCCATAGACTGGTCTCGATGCCGCCGAGTATTTACCTCTCTAGTGGTAGTGAACTTGGCATCGTCAGCGTCAGAGGCCTAATTCAGTAAAAAATTCGGATCTTCGAGTGGTGTTGGGCTGGAGGTACGGCGAATAGTTGCCAGCCGAAATTGGACAAATGCTTGGCTGGATCTACGATTTCGTGGTTTGGGATGGTTTATCATCTTCAACATATTCTGGCGCAAAAATCACAAGTAACATTTTGTTAACATCTGCTTTGTCATACCCATCAAGGACAGAATCACCCATGGTCTTTTAATGACTTTTTGCTTAAAAGAAAAAAAAAACAGTTTCTTGAACTGAAGAGAGAGGAACACTCTGTTCGTTTAGCTGTTTATTAAGACTTCTAAACCACTAGTTTTTTTTTTTTTTTTTAATTTTTAATATTTATTGCCACACTTATAATATTTGCAATACATATACAGACATAATTACAATTCTAAAACAACTACTTACTCTTCTAAAAGTACTACATTAACTAACACTAAATTAAAAAAAAAGGATATAACAACTTACGCAACGAAATTACCAACTGAAAAGAACCATTATACAACGGTCACAATTACTGTCATCGAGCAAAATAAAAGTGCTTTAAAGGTTAACAAGATCTCGAATCTTCCTTTTGTCTGTCCCGAGCTTGTTTTTTAAAAAAGCGAGGGAGGAATTAAAACAGAAGGGGTCTTCGTTTTTTGCCGAAATATAAATGTAATTTCTAGCCACAAGCAAACAGTAGTTAATGCCTAAAAAGGATTGTTTTCCAGGATAAAAAGCAAATAGAATATCGCGCGGTTGGAGCTCAATTTGCGTGTTGTTTTTGCAATTCCACCAAGAAGTGAAATCAATCCAAAATACTTTACTAAAATCACAATCAACAAAGAGATGCCTTAATGTCTGACTGCCACGGCAAAGATAACATTTGTCATTATCTGTTATCTTATCCCTAAAGAGTCTACTTTTTGTGTACAGAATATTGTGGTTAATCTTAAATTGAAACACTGACAACCTGACATCAAGAGTTAGTTTGAAAGGAAGCTCGTAAATATGCGAAATTTGGTCCGCAGTAAAACCCGCCATTTCAAGCTTTGCCGCTGAGGTGGGCTTCTCAAAAAGTTGTTTTGTCAGAATGTTTCTCAGCATCTTACTCGAAATATTTTGTAGATCAGTAATCATATTTTCGCAGTTGTTGTTTTCATTCTCCACGTCGGTATTCTTTAGTTTCTTTTTCCAGCTCGCTGGAATAGCGTTTAAAAGCCCTAAATACTGCAAAAAGTGAGTTTTAATGCCGAAAGTATGTTGGAAAACATTAAGAGTCATTAAATTTCCATCCTCAGTTGTCAAGTCTTCTATGTATTTAACACCGGCTTCATACCACGATCGATAGAATACAGACTTTCCTGCAATTGTAACAAATTTATTGTTCCATACAATCTCATTTTCTAACTCATTCTTGCTCGCGGGAGTGTGACTCACAATCCTCTGCCATGCATTCAGCACGTCTTTGTAAAATAGCGGTAAACCAGAAAGATGCGGAAGAGTTTTCAGCGAGAAATTGCAATAAAAAATAAGTTCTCCTCCAACGGCTCTAAGGTACTCAAGTGGCAGTGATTTCCACGTAGGACATTCAGGAACGGATATTTTAACCCAAGCTGCTTTAAGCGATTTGTTAATTAAATCAAAGTCAGGCATTTCTAATCCCCCCTCCCTTTTTTCACCAATCATTGTTGTCTTTTTAATCTTGGGGTTCTTATGACTCCAAATAAACTCCACAATCTGTTTATTAACAATTTTTATAAAGTCGTCGGGAATTGGAACAACGGCCGCGACAAAGATCAATTTAGAGAGTGCTAATGTTTTTACAATGTTGATTTTCCCATACAGAGTCAAGTCTCTGAAAGACCACACGTTAAGACATTTCTCTAAGGAAAGCAATCTTGGTTCTAAGTTTTTGCTATAAGAAATATTCTGATCTGTTGTAAAGCATATGCCAAGTGCGTTGACATAATCCTTAGGCCGGCGAATACCAAAGGGAGTATCGGTTCTGTTCTTGTTTGAACCTAACCATAATGCCTCTGTTTTAGACCTATTCAGCTCGAGCCCCGAACATAGTCTAAACAAATCCACCTTTTCAAAAAGTTTACTAGCCGATGAAGTATCTTCAACCAGACAAGTAGTGTCATCCGCATACTGCGATAATTTGAATTCTTTTGAATCAAGCAATAGGCCTTTTATCGATTTGTCGCTTCTAATGGCGCTTGCTAGGAGCTCCACACCTATAACAAAAAGAATTCCAGAAAGGGGGCACCCTTGTCTAACACCACGTTCAAGGGGGAAAAAAGGAGTGGCAAAACCATTGTTAGTAACGCAACTTTGTGGATTTGCATAAAAGGTTTTGATCCATTTTACTAACATATTTCCAAAACCAAATGTTTCTAGTGCCTTGAATAAAAACGACCATTCAATGCTGTCAAAAGCTTTCTTAAAATCCAGAAATAACGCGATGCCAGGAATCTTCAAGTCTTGGCAACGTTCAATAACATCTGAAATCAAGCGAATATTCTGCCCAATAAAACGCTTTTTAACATAACCCGTTTGGTCATTATGAATGATGTGCGGTAGGATTTTGGATAGTCTCAAGGCTATTGCTCTAGTAGCAATTTTATAGTCAGTATTTAAAAGCGAGATTGGTCTCCAGTTATCGAGTACAGTTTTATCTTTATTCTTCTTTGGAATAAGAGTGATGATTCCTCTTCTTTGAGAAATAGTTAATTCACCGCGTTCGAAAGCACAATTTAGACTCTCAACTAGTTCTTGCCCTAAACTTGAAAAACTCTGGTCAGCTGAGTGGGGAGGCAAAATGTTTTTCTGTCACGGTTCGAAGCATAGCAAGGGAACAGTGATCATGTTTAATCCGTCTCTAGATGTCAAAATTATCGAGTGCACAACGAGCGAAAAAGGCCGAATTGTAATATTAGAAGCCCGATTTGATGATACGAAGTTTATTTTTGTAAACATTTACGCCCCTAACGATTTAACTCAGCAAGTGAAATTCTTTGACAGTCTCAAGAGTAAGCTGGTGAACAGGTCTTTGCCAAGTTGATACTGCGTTATAAATCTTGTGTAATAGACGCTGTATTAAAAAAAAAAACAGGTGAAAAACTAAAAAGCACAGTTATGACGAGAGCTTTTTCCTCATATAGCCTCAGTAACAGCAAAAAGCCTCA
>CM042757.1:3008690-3016190 GCA_022496165.2 Catalaphyllia jardinei
TCCTGGGTTAGCTTAATCGAGTTTTGAACAACCTGTCTCAGGAGCTCCGCTATTAGGTTTGGCTAAATCTATAAATTATGTTAGCAGTTCAATGCTCAAGCAGCGGTATTTTTCAGAGCAGATATCTCACGAAGCAAAGAAACTTACTTCTGTAGATTCAAAGGGTCATATCCTTTGGTTGTGATTTGTGGTGGTGTAATGATAAAGACACTTTCTGATGTTCACCACTTACTGTGACATTTGACAGTGTCGCTTTAACTAATTCTGTACAGATTTAACATTTTAGTAAGTCATTGAGACAACGTTATTTGTCTCGCGAGACGGAATATTAGTGTCTTGATTGCCTGCAATACAAACATAAAGCGGTTATCGATTGCTGAATTCACTCGTGAATGTAGCTTTGGACCAGTCTCAGAGAACGAGGTGAATTGGGGCGAGCACTGAGGAAACCATTGGCGTGGAGTGGTCAAGAGGTCGAACGAGGGCAATGACTAAACTTCATCCCATCTCTTTTAAACTCTAATGATATAAGTTCAAATGTTTTTGCTTTACGTTTATGTAGCTCAGTCCTCTAATGTCTTAATGTAGGACGATGTCGAGGAAGAGACCGTGACCTTCTTTGAGCCTAGAAGTCCATATTATCTTGCCACCAAGTACACCACTTTAGCTGGCCTAGCTGTGCTTCTGTGCTGTGGGATTTTGTATCAGGCCTTATGCTACAAAACATTTGGATGTAACAGTAAGTTGAGGAGACCTCAGTACAAATGGGATTACAACAATCTTTTAAGCCTCTATCCTGAATAGAGGCTTGTTTATAGATTTTATATTTTAAATTTCATTTTAATTTAAGTAACTATTTGCAATCGAGTGTTCGTTCATCCTAAACAAACTCCGTGCCGACCGTGCGTCCTGGTTCAGTTCACTCTTATGGATCTTGCCCTCAGAGTACTCTTCCACCTATTCCAAATAATATTCCAGCGGATACGACTAACCTTTTCTGTCGCAAATTGGAACTAAATCAACAAATGCAATCAAATACAGCCGTAGTCTCCTTCGCAGCCGTTTTTTGGGATGTCACGCAACGCTCCCGGAACTACAGCTGTTTCCACAGTTAACATCCCAAAGCCTAGGAGATCGTGTTCGTGTGCATATAAAATAAACAAGCTCTTCGTGAGCCCGAACGAACGTTTAAATAACATCATACTATTGAATATAATACTACTCAGCCTCAATATTCCACGGCAAAAGTACCCACGCTACCTCTGGCTGCGATCGAGTGCACATGGAAAGAAAGTCCAAAGTCTACATGGCCTACTCACGTGCTCACATGTTCGTCACATGTATTATCGAGTGTCTCAGTTACGGTACCAGTTTACTGGCCGTGACCATAGTTATAATAACAAGCAGGCCGACACGTGAAAGAAAACGTGAGACAGACAAAGCACGTGGTCGATTGCAATGACGTCATTTGCATCTGAAGAATTTGCCCCTGAAGAATTTGCCCCTGAAGAATTTTTCGGGAGGGGGGGGGGGGCGAATTTGTAACGATGAATAAACGTCCAAAAATTCCAAGAATGTCGATTTCGATTGCATTATGAAAGCTTCTTTGACGAACGCAAAAAAATAAACTGAACTGTAAGTTATAGCAGGAGTCTCTGCGAAGGAAAGGGCGCGTTGTCCGTCAGAATGGACGGAACACGCTAGAATCGATAAGCGCGATTGCTTTGCAACACAATTGAAACATTTTTATAGCGAGAGAGTGTATATTTTTATATTCTTGACCAAATCATCAAAAACCGAAACTAAAGAGCAAGGGTATTATCCTTTCCTCTGACCCTTTCAATCCCAACATGTCTTCCTCGTACAAAAAACCGAACAATTGTTGTTGGAATAGCTTTGATGGTTGTTTTACAAAAGCAAAGCGCACCCTTACTTAAGCTCCAGAAAAGTTCTCGAAGTATAAAAGCACATTCAGCCAGACGTTTTCGTGCATCGATCCATACACTTTGCTTACTCGCTTACCGTGCTACCAAAAATCAAATTCAATCCTTGCCGCGGCAGGCAACTGTATAAAACATGGCTTTATAACGCACAACTGCATGCCCTTAAGATGTTATAGTGAAACGCAACAATTTGCTTCTTAAGGACATTAGTTTTCTGGTAACTTCTTTACAGGAATCAGCCCTGACGCAGTCGCACCTGAAAGCACAATCACTAAAGCTAATATGGAGACAGCCGTGGAGGAGTTTTACAAGTCCTTTATTGCGACATACCAAGAGTTGCGGAGAAAGAGCAAGACTGAATTAAAACAGCTGGCAAAATTGAAGCGACAAGGAGGCAGAGGCTTGATATTTAACGACGGATTCTTTGAATCTCAAGCATGATTTATTTTCTAAATGTCAACAGAAAAATTTTCCATTTCGTTTGGCAGTAGTTTGAGGAATATTGATAAATATATGAACTGATGGCTGAACTCTCCTGAGGTTTACAGTGTAGCCTCTAGTTGGAGAAAACTCTGCAGAAATTGAGGAATGAAATGTCTATGGTAACAATAGATTTCCTGATCTAAGAGAGCAGCAAACTAAGAAATCAATAAAGTTATGGTATTTGTATAGTTTTCATACCTCAATTGTTCAATTGGCAAAGAATTTGCTTGGGTGGCTTCAGTGAAATTAATAGTCGCACTGTGACTGCAAATGTAAATGGTTATCTGAAAAGCCTTCTGCAATTTCCAGGATATTTTGTACATCAACATTTCAGTCTTTACTTGTAGTAGCAGCAAACAACATTGTAAAATGATTATTCAAGTATAGTTTTAATTAACTGAACAACAGAATTTTCATAATACGACAGCATTGACAAGAAGTGGAAATAACTAGAGTTAGTACGGTTACTAATGAAAAATTTCCCTCTTTTTGGGAGGAGGGGATGGATCTATTGGATAGTTATCCGAAAAGAGAATTGCTTCCCTGTTCCTTAAATATTACGTATCATTCTCAGGCTGTCTCCTCAGAAAGACAAACAGAGAAAAACAAACTAATAAACAAACAAAAAAAACCCCGTGTGACCCCCCCCCCCCATGCGGGAGATTTCATTTGCAAGCTACATTTGTTGTTTGGCGCGATAGACTGGGTGTCATTTGTGTTAAGTAAAAGGAGCTGTACATTGTAAATACTCGAGAGCTTATGCAATGTTTTGAATTCTGATTATGTAAATAATCGCACTGAATTTGTAGCTAAGATCAATTAGTTTTAACATTGCTTTTACAACACTATTACACGACTTTAGATTGTGCAATTACCGTTTCTTCACACGTCAAAAACGATTCTGTATTTTTTTAGCTTTTGATAGTTTTTATAGTATCTTTACAGCTAAAGTATCCTTAAATTATTTTATGTTCACCTTACCAATTGCAGCGGGTTGTTACATCATGAATTGTCTTGGCAGTGTTTCAATTTGTGACGTTATTAAGGTGATTTATGAGGTCGCAATCGACGCGACAGTACTATTAAATTGTCGCATTGCATACTGAACACACAAGTTTCATTTCTATAGCTTAAACACTCTTGATGATAAAAATGGCGAGCGGGTTTCCGTCTCCGACCCCATGAACTTTAGTTAAGCTCAGAAGAAATAGAACGAACATGCAGAATTTGATTGTTGCCTTTACAGAAGGTCTCCATTGGGATGTTCGCCTTTCCCGTATTTATTGTTCTCCTCTCTTTTCTTTTCTGTCGAGCCAGTTCCAAAAGCTCTTTTCTATGTTTCTTTCTCAGCATTCCATAAATCTTTTGAAGCGAATGACGAAAGTCCTCAACCAAGCTTTCAAGCTCTCGCCGGGTTTTCGCTCGTTCTGTCACATTTACACCTGCAAATTAAGGTACAAAACCCGCTACCGTAAAGAAGCTTTACGACGAGTCTTCGGTTTTGTATTCTGGGATGGAAACTAGTACGATTTTCCAGAAGGGAGTTCAAGATACCGTAGGATCCAGAGCATCATCTCGCGGAAAATTTTTAAGATGGAGGTCCTCGGAAATGGGACTTCTGGTATTCCGAGGCCAAGTCAGCGTGTTGTAATGTCTCACTGTTTTTTTATTTAGGGAATTCTATCGAGCAACCCGACCCTCCACCCTCTAGTTTCGCTCCAAGTATTGCAAAAAATCCCATCTTATCAAAAGACGTAACCTTCACCATGTTCTAGTACTTTACAGAACAGGAGGCGAGGATACCCAGGGCGGATGGCATTGCCGGATGTCACTGAGGAAGGCAACGTGAAAAATTCGGAAACTTATTAAGAAAAAATACTGTAAATAACCTTGCTGTCAGATTTAAATGTAAGTTTGTTACAAAAGGAAAATACCAACATTCTAAGTGTGTTCTTCTTTTGAAGAAGAGCACTTGATACAGCACTCCACAGAACAAGAACAGGCCCAAGGCTCCCAGACTGGCATACAAGATTTGCTGGAAGAATGGACTGCTTGGATCGAAAAACAGAGACTCGTTTGATTTCACTTCCGTTGGACCCTGTTCGAAAATATAAAATATTTGGCATGGCAAGTTTTCTCTTTAGGTAGATTTTGCTTCCAATACTCATCCGGACGCACGTGATTAAATTGGGCACGTTGGACAGCCAAGCCGCCGTGCCATTTATTCAGTGTCAATAAAAAGTTACAAAGATCCGATAACCAAGCGCACCAAAGCCGGACACGAAAACCCAAAACACCAGCAGGTGAAAGAAAAATAAGGGAAAGTTTGCCCCTGGCCAAGGCAGTGATGCCACCCTTGGGATTTTAGGGTATCCTAATTAAACGTAGTATACATAAATATAGTAGATTACAGTGATGTAATAAAATGACAGGGCTAAATGATAACGTCCACGCATAACCAAGAAAATTGAAACAAACTCGACAAGTGGACACGTTGAAGGCTGACCGTAGAATGACTCACCCTGCTAATCGTACTAATTTCAAACTCCGAACCCACTTAGCAGGGGCCCCTCGAACTCGCCTCCAAGCCTCTGCTCTGTGCCGGCAAAAAAGTAATTTATGCTAATTTAAGATTATCACAAATTACATAGTCTATATACCAGTGAAGTGGCCCATCAGGTCGGAGCTTAACTCAGGTTTCTATTAGTATTAATCGACTAGGAGTATGTCTATGTCTATGATGTCAATCTGAAAATTCTGACCGATTACCGTAAAACTGTGGATACCCGGGCATGGATGTGCGCCTGCATACGCTGTATAGGGAAACCCTGAGAGGTGAGAAGATATTCTGTAAAGAACAACTCAAGCGGATTTACCTCTTCAGTGTCGCTGTCCTTGAGAAATTTAGTTTGCACATTGTTGTTCGCAATCATCTCTTCCAGTGTAGAGGCGAGTTTTAAGGAGTCGCCTTGGAGGATTACGCCGTGGAACACTTCTGTCTTGAGCAACGCAGCAATGTCAAACCAAGAGCCGTTGAACAAATCTCGCCGTTTTACAGGGAGGTACATGTCAACAAGAATATAGTCAACCTCGCCTTCCTTTAACGATTGAGCTAATCTTTCAACGGTTGGGTACGTTTCAGCTGAAAGTAAATAAGAAATTAAATAACGGCTAAGGGTGCAATAAATATTTAGAGACGAAGCCACATCAGCATTATCTGGTTTTCATGTGAGTATTCTGTCCGGGAAGAATTGGAATTTGAAGATGTTGCTTTTCTTGGAGGGAAGAAAACCGGAGTAACCGCAGAACAACCCTCGGAACAAGGCGAGAACCACAAGAGAGCTCAGACTGGTGGGAAGGGAACGCTTTCACTTCTGCTTCATCCCTGCTCCCCTCAAGGGGCTCCAACATAAAAATAGTTACAAGATGCTCTTGCACAGATCCGGCTACTGTCCGCATACCGCTCTTGAAAGCGCGGAACATAATGATAATTTAATAATCAGGTCAACTTGATTCAACCGGTTACCGGACTTCCAAGTTATAACCTCTGGGATCTGTCGACTGACTGTAGTCAAGAGACAATGATCTCGATCATCATCTTGTGGTATAGTCCACTGCTATACTTTGTTTTGTCACATTTTGTGATTGCAAAGCGTGACAGCTAAGTAAGGGCGACGAAACGTTTTTAAGATGGACTAAATATGCTTTCTGCTGCGAAATTCTGTTCCAGACTGAATTACCATAGAATATCTTTCTGGGATAATCCAACAAAACTATAATTAATACAATGTAATGAAAACAGATCAAAATCAAAATGTATATTACCAATTAACAGGGTAGACTACAGAAGATCGAGAAATACTCGAAATACTCCATCCCAACCCTCCCACGACTCTTGAGGTCGGGCAGCAGGCTTGGCGCAGTGGTGAGAGCTCTCGCCTCTTATCAATGTTTCCCGGGTTCGATTCCTGCCCGGAGCCATATGTGGGTTGAGTTTGGTTCTCGCTTTTCTCAGAGGGTTTTTCTCTGGGTTCTCCAGTTTTTCTTCTTCCACAATAGCCAGCATCTCCATATTCCATTTTGACTAGGATAGAAGACCTGCATGAAAACCAACTAAGGCTGATATGGCTTTCTCTCTAATATTGTACTTTATGTAGGTTATTGATACAGCACGTCTCGAAAAAGTCAAGGTCAGAGTGGGTTCTTACACAAGAACGAAAGGCTCATACTTAATTTGAACTTGCTGCTCAGAGATCCTAACGCCAGCTTTTCCTCTGAAGAGTTAGCGATTGCTGCTGCCTGCAAATGGAAATAATTGGCAAATTGTAAACAACTCTAACAGCAATACAGATACAGTTATCACGTCTGTTGTGGTTCATTTTACCTCTGGCGCAATTTAGTATTTTCCTTTGTTTTTTTACTGAATGGAGGAAGTAGAACAAAGAACAGGTATTCTGTCTCTCCAGACCGTATCATTAAAGGCATGCGATAAAACTTAAGAGGATTGAGTTTTACTTAAGACTAGATGAAAAAGTGGCGCGAGTATCTTAAGCCAATTCCGGGGAAGGCGGGGTACTTAACAAAGTTTAATACGGGGAGGCTCTGCCCCGAGTTCCAACCCCTTTACCCTTTCATATACCATTTTGGCCTTTTCTATACCTTTTATTGAGAAAAGGTACCCCTTTCACATACCTACTTTAGAACACTGCAACCCCTTTCTAAGCCTTTGTAATGAAGTTAATGAACAATATTACGGGCGAATATCAAGCATTACCAGAAGAAATGTTAAACGACAAGTGTTATTATTTATTCAGTTCACGTTGTGGGCGGGAGTTAATATACTCCGGACATTAAAGTTCCCTACCCTTTGATATACCTCAACTTGTGAAATCCTTACCCTTTTATATACCTAAAGCCTGAAAAAGGTACCCTTTTCAAGCGGAGCCTCCCCGTATAGGCCATTGTAGGGAGTACGTCCCCCCCGGGAGCTAATCGTGTAGCTGTAACAACCTTATTTCCACCGCTGCTAAAGACTGTTGTCCTTGAACGCATCACAGTAACAGTCAAAATAGAA
>CM042757.1:3021190-3023690 GCA_022496165.2 Catalaphyllia jardinei
AGTCAAAAACTTGACAAATATTGTTTTTGCCATCTTTTGTGGTGAGATATGCTGCAACAGTTTCGCCAACGCTATCAACATAGTGAAATTTTATAATGGGAAAATACATTAGACAGGGAGTTTAGAGAACTCAAACAACAAAATCACCATCGTTATTCGGATTGGTCAAAGAAAGCGCCACCCGGCGTAACTTTGCTGATTATCTCTGCTGTCTTCCTATATTTCCAGCTGCACTTTTAATATCCTCTCAAACATTAATCAGTCTCAAACGCATTTAAAGCTAGAGTTGTTTGAGTTCAGTGTACGCTTTTACACGAAAGAGCGTAATTGAAGTTCTATTTGCCATGCTTAGCTACGAAACACGTGTCGGCGAGCGCTCTTCTTCATCGATAACTCGGAGCGATTTATTGGATTTTCACACAAATAAGGTAAAGGTAAAGTCTGCTTACGAGCCAAGTGGCTCATTAGGCTGGAGCTTATCCCGGTTTCCTTAGCGTGAAGCGACTGGGCGTATTTCTACTCCCCCCTAGATGGGATGCTAGTCCATCGCAGGGTTACCCCCCAGCATTAATTTCGCCGGTACCCATTTATACACCTGGGTGGAGAGAGGCACTGTGAGAGTAAAGTGTCTTGCCCAAGAATACTACACAATGTCCCCGGACCGCTCGATCCGGAGACGAGCGCACTAACCATAAGGCCACCGCGCCTCTCACTCACACAAATAAGACTGAGCAGTATTTACAGACGAACTTTTCTGTCTTGATGAAACATCACGTGTTGCTTGCAATTCAGTCGGAACTAAAACTCGCAATGTGTTATTAGTTTTTGGTTGCGATAGAATCTCGGGAAAAATCCTGGTAAACGTGTGGCAAGAGTGGGGAAACTTTGAAGTTCTGAAACGCTGCTATATCAAAATATATCAAGCTGATTTTTTACTATGTTATGTAAAAGCTATCGATCTTCAACATATGTAAAATTTGGACTGGAGTAATGTGGAGTACTCTTAAAAGAAGCAGCGGAGCACAACTTGGTCATGATAAGCGGGACATTCCTGCATTCGACACTGTTTTATTTCACTCAAATTTGAGCAGCTTACGACGAAAATACTTAAGTGATGTTCCAACAGACAAAATAGTATTGAGTTCTGGGCCAAAATTGTCAAAGAGGCCTTTAAAAGGAGGTCACTGGTGGCTTAAAAATAAAGAAGGAAAATTTCATTTCCGGTTTGCCAAAAGGAGATTTTTGGCAGCCATTAATTGCACCGGAAGCGCGGAAGGAGCGCTTGTGGCAGTCCTACTCCGCATCAAGGACGTACGCTCTGGTTGGCTCTGGAAGGACTTTACGTGTTCTGGTCATACCATTGATAAACCTTTTGGGCAAGTGCACGAAAACAACATGTGTTCAGGGCTCAAGTGTGAGTTTTAATGTATGAAAAGTGTTTCAACGCTCAAAAGTGCCTTACAGGATAAAGGTAACTTCCTCATCCTTGATCTTGTTTCCAAATCCTCGGCTCTTCTAGTAAGTATTGTGAGGACTGTCGACAAGAGATGGACTTACTTACCATCTTCATCGGTTGTAACATTGAAGCAGCTACTTTTGTTACCATCTCCGATTCTTGTGAATCCAACCAGCATTACGCAGTACTCCGTGAACTTCTCTAGGTTGGTCAGACTGACTTTTGACTGATTAGTTTTAAGGGTTTTGTACTGAGAAGGAGGTTCACTTGTTTTCCCATAAAACACTTTGTAACCAAGAAGTATCCCATGAACGAATTTTGTTGGTATGGCATCCCACCTAACAAAAAGGCTTGTAGAGCTTGTATTGTATGCCGAAAAGATTACTGGAGGGTGACTTGGTACTGTGAAGTTTAAATATAAGTTTATACTTATCAGTAAAACGTATATATAAATGGATAATTCGGAGCTACTGCTGTGAATTATGAGTTTATTTTATCAGTAGAAGGTATGGATGGATGGAGAATTCGAGGCTGCTTTAAAACATTCCGGCTTGACAGAATAAGCTAAGCTTGGCCGATAAAAGATCTTTTACAGTATGTGGCATAACAAGAGAAAATGGTCTCTTGGGCATAATAAACACCATTTTCTAACGGAAAACAGCGGTCGTCGTTAGTAGGCAAGATAACGCTATTTCGCAAAGTCGGGTTAGCAATCATAGAGTAAACTGTAATGCAAGGACCACTCGTACAAACAGCAGCGGAGTGAAGCATCAGCATCAGGAGTGAAAAAAAATCTATAAATAAACCAATTAAAAGGCTGACCGGACGGCTAAAAATGATAAATTTAATACCCAATATTTCGGTTAGACAGAACTAACCTTACTCAGGGGCTACACTGAAGCTAAGTAAATATGGAAAAAAACGATTATGTGCGTACCGTCTTCATCTGTTCTTCTGCAGATAAGGTTGGTTGGATTACTAGCTCCCTTGCTGTTGAAAGCTTCAGCCTGCACACAATAGTTTGTAAATTTTTCCATTTCGACT
>CM042757.1:3038318-3049621 GCA_022496165.2 Catalaphyllia jardinei
TGTTACATCATTTGTGTCCATAGTGCTACGCGGCACAACATTCATTTATTTCCACAAAATAGCCTGTCCTATAAATAGTGTAAACACTTGCAAAAAATGATAATGGTACATGTCTGGAGATTTTGTTATTCTTGAAGCTGATATTAAACACGTTTACTCGCTGATGTTACTGACACATATAATCACTTAGAGCTTACGCAATGCATTTGTTTGTTCACGTTTTAGCAAAACACCTGTTGTCTTTGAACGGGGGGTTAATTACTCAAAGGAAATGACTGCAGAATTTGGTTTGCAAGAGTTTAAACCCTTCCAAGCAAGAAGTCGGTTGTTTTTGCGACCTATTAAAAGTGCTTTGTCACTTTAAGGCTCAATTTTCACCAACTAGTAAATTACTTTATGAAATGCTTGTATTTTGTGGTGAAAGTAATTCTATAATTTTCTCACATGAAGTTTTTTACGCGTTAAGAATGAATAATTTACGAAGGTTTCTTTTAATTTATGATCTCCAAGTACTTAGCAACTACCGAAACTGTTTAGCTTTGAAAGTGACTATTCTGGGTTGTGAATGCAAATAATGTTCAGTAAAAATAATAGTACTAATAATAAAAAACAGGATCGAGGCGAAACATAAAAAATTACTAAAAAGAAATTATCCTATTTCTTCCTCAATTACAATATCTTTACGTCGTGAAGACTGAAAGAGAAAGAAAAAATTTAAGGAAATCACCAGTCAGGGAACGGTGATGTCTTTTGCACTTCGCAATTGTCACTAAAAGTCAAAATAGAAACATGACTATTTAAAAAAGTACTAAATTTTTGGAATTAATTTGGAATTGTAATGTTCACGACAAGCCTGCGGTAGAGACGGCGATGTCTTGGAAAACGCTAACATTAATGCAGTCTCTAGTTATAAAGTAACGGTAAAAACCACCAATCGGAGGCAGCAAAAGAATGAACCCTCTGTCATGCTTAATTCTTCCTAATTAGTGAGTGTAAAATGGAATTCTTAATCAGTAGTTGTCATAATCATCTCATCTTTAAGCAGGTGTAACAAGATGAATCGTGCGAGCAGTGACAAAATTGGTTTAAAAAAACCCAGCAAACTTTAGAATAATGGCACGAAAAAGCTAACGTAATAGAATGAACCCAAGAGAATAATACTTTTGACTTAGACACGAATGTTAAATATGGAAAGGTTTTATGACTTGAGTAGAATTCTGCAAACCCTCCGTTTTGGGACAGCGTACCTCAAAACCGATTTAAAATGTCAATTTTAGCTGCTTTGTTCATACGAAAACAGGGTGATAAAGAAAACGAGCTTGCTTCTATTCTTGCTGATACGTACAATCGTTTTTGTTTTGCTTTAGTTCAGGTTAAAAGATTCGCTGATCTTTAACTTCATCACAAAAGCGATTAAGATTATTTTACCTTCAGTGGGTCATGCCAAACCAATATTCCAAGAAACGGACTATGTGGCTAGATAAATATTTTCTTGTCATGGTAGGTACTCGTGCAATACCCGTTTGGTATTTTGTAATTATCACAACGATGGTTATTTCGTCTGGTAAAGATTTTACCTGAGGACGTTAAGTAACTCAAGCACCGGCCCGTGTGAGAAATCCTATAAATGCCGAGGCTAAAATGTGTTGAAATAACGTCATGAACAAGACATACGTCTCTATACACATTTAAAATGATATATCTGAAGCAACATAACATCGCAGTAGAATGCAATAAAACGAATCCAAAGGAAACTTATTTTGGATCTAGTTATCTGGAGTGATAAGCGTCAGTGGCCGTAAAAATGAGAAGTGTAAAAGTAATATAACTATAAGCTGGAATATTAGCTTAATGAAACCATTCTGAAATAGAAGAAAATGTATTTATTGTTCATTAAATTGTTTTAATATATTTCGTGCTATGCGAATTGTTGTGACTGATGTTTTTGTTTCCTTTTCAGATGCTGCTGAATTTATTTGCAAAGTACGGTGCCCTTCGCTACAACTCGTCATGCTTGCCAGGTGAACAACAACACGACTGTAAATAAACGTATTTCGCTCTGAATATATCTAATGGTTAAAACACTAAATAACTTGATACTTAAAGGAACTTGAATTGTTATACCGAAAAAGCTTCTATCCAGAGTTGTTTCCCAGGAGGGACGCCTTAGAATTAAAAGTGATATTTTTCAATGATGTGGAAATTGTAACATTCATTTATTCGTTTCACCAAAGACTGTTTTCATTATTACTGTTACTGTTGTTGCTTTTTTTGATTCCATTCATAACTTGTGCTTAGCAATACGTAAATTGATGAATACCTCGAATATTTTTGAGTCTTTTAAGGGAACAGCATGATATCAAATGTAAGGATATGAAGTAATAAATACAAACTCGGAAAAAGCCGAGTCCCAGAATATTTTTGGTCATTGCAATTTTTCGCTAGACGATCTCTATTCCTTTCGGGTCTAAACCTGATCACTGCAGCTTATATTATTCTTGAGTTGAGAAAGAGTAAACAGTTTGTCATACAGTAAAACTCAAGCTCCAGAACAACCTGACCTAGCTTAGTCCGACCAGCCTAGAAAGGCTTACTTTGGCAAAGAAGAACTGATAGATCCCTTTAACTATTTTAAAATCCAGACGCAATTCAGATGGGCGTTTTGACCGAAATTTGGAGTGGTCTTTCTGATGGTGAAGATGTTAATGAATTGAACTGCCTACCAAGCTACCCAGCCAGACAGTCAAATCCAAGGGGCGACGTTCGAATTTGCCGACAACCTGCACTGAAAACATGGTACTCGTACTCGCGCCTACTTCCGTTGCTCTATGAGTGGACATCACACATTCTCCATCAAATGCGATGATCAGTGCAGGTTTACTGTCAAAGCGGACGAAGATCTCTCCGAGAGTCTGGGCTATCATGACGTCATTTACTCTCCTAGTTACCAAGAGTAAGTACAATTTGAAATGTTCCTCACCCCAATCAGGAAGGCTAAGATGGCTTTATCATGAGCCCCTTGCTCGGGAGATTGGACAACCACTCCCTACGCTTACGACTTAAAATAAAATTTCCTTACCTTACCTTGGAATTAGTGGCTGAATTAAGGCATGCAGAAATGGTGTAAAATTCTAGGGGTACATTCCACACATATAGGTTGGGATATTCTACTCGTTTTCCCCTTTCCGTTTATCATTTTAGACCAAAATATGTATTTTCTCTACCCTCCTTTGGGATCAGACTCATTAACAGGTGTCGTAAAACCTAAACCAGAGTAATGACAATGTTTAACTGACAACACCAGAGGCCAATGAGAACTTGAAAACGAGTCAGGTCACCGGGGCCAAACGCGGGAAAACTCTTTGGTTTTGATGTTGCGTCTGACTGGCTGAGCAGAAGTCGTAAGATCTTTTTGAGAGCGTTGTGAGGGAAGCAAAAACAAGGCACTTCTAGCTATCTGTGGACTACTTTAAAAAAACTGAATTGAAAACGGCTCTTAAATCAAAGCCTGATTGATGTTTTCTCAGCCTAGGGTCGATGTATCTGACGGAAGGAAAGCTATATTTCTTGGAAGTTCTACAGGGTCAAAAGGAAATTGGAGGATACTTTGCTGTGGGTGTTACGCTACCCAACGGGACTGTGATCAGACCAATTACAACTGAAAATCTGGTTATGTACGTTCCAGGTAAATGAAATCCGTCACACAACAAGAATTTATAAGCCGACTAACTTCGATTCGCTCAACTAAAAGCTTTAACTGATCTGTAGATAAATGAAATCATTCAACACTGATATTATTAAACTCAGCTGTCTCAAGACGTGAACGCACTTCTGCCTTTTGCATTTGCTGTTCTGCATAATTCTGCACACGTTAACCAGTAATTTTTTGTGAAAAACAGAACGAGCGGTTGACTCTTGAGAGCCATTTTCTCCTCCGATATTTCTCCTAAGCACTAAAACTGAAACGAAGATATTACTTCTCATTGGAATTCATATGTACTTTATTACTAATAAAGATAGCTTCCAATAAATTATATGATGGTGACACATGATGAAGATGACGATGACCATGATGATAATGATGATGATGATACTTTATTATTTTAAGCTCGAGCAATTGGGGCTTGTTAAGCCCCAAGTTAAAACAGCTAAGGAGTCGAGCCAAAGAGAACTTAAAATCAAACTAAAAAGACTTTACGTTAATACATGAGTACATGTATTAAACTTAATTTACATTATAGATAATAACTGGCTAATATACAGTTTTACATAGTTTTCATATGTTTAACTTTACGTATAGATTGCAAAGGAGAGGCTCTTGGTATGGAAAGCGGTGCCATCTCTGACGCACAAATTAGTGCTTCTACAGAATATGCTCAGTCTCTTGTCGCCAGTTGTGCCAGGCTACACTTGTGATATGGTGGGTGTCATGGATCTTGGGCAGTCGGAGTCAGTGATGCTAATCAATGGCTCCAGGTAGATTTTGTCAACCAGTACACTTCGGTGACAGGTGTGGCAACTCAAGGGCCAGTGGGTGACGATGTATCACCTGCAGTATGGTAACGATGGAGTTATCTTCCATTACTACAAAGAGCAAGGACAAACTGAAATCAAGGTGAACTCATGGCATTCACTACACCAACAAGTTGTTATATTTTTTTAAGTTTTATATCAGTTGGGACGCTTTTAAAGCAAAACTGAATTCTTCTTGCAACAACTGGTATTAGAAATTGGACCGAGTGGAGTACAATACAGGGAGTAATCGCGCGAGTAATTTGAAAATGGGACGAAGCGCGAGGCTTAGTCGAAATTACGAGCACGATTTCTCCCTGAATTGTACGACACGAGGTCCAATTACTAAATAATCGTATCTGTAACAAATATCGGAATTAAAAATGTCTTTTGAGAACTTCTTTTGAGTGAAAACGTCTGTAGCACTTTTAGCTACTTTTCATAACTTTTGAAAACTGTAGGAAACAGTGTGAAGGAAGCCACTAAAGCGCGTGTAATTGACGTGAAAATCACCGAACTCTGATAATTTTCAATCTTACTTATTTAGGAATTTACTGAAAACACGGACCATTCAACCGTTGTGCCACATGACCTTAACACCCCAATCATGACACGTTATATCAGGTTTGTACCAGTGTATTGGAATAACCGTATATCAATGCGGGTGGAGCTATACGGTTGTCAAGGTAACGTAGAATGAAGCTCTACTCATCCGATGTTCCATTCGATATTTAAAAATTTGCTCTCCAATAAATGCAACACATTTGTGTGGTAAATACATTTGGAGCTATGTCACATGCCTCTGCAGCTTCATTGGTCTTAGTGAAGTGGCAAGGTAGAGGTGGAGAAGGTCTCAGCCTCCGACGCTTGTAAATGTTGTTGTTGCCATTGTTGCTGTTGTCTACACTGTCTTTTTCCCCTGTTTAGAAAACTGGTGATAGGGTGCATGTGGAAGCGTTCATTAAGGAGTTGAAATATAATTAAGTAAACATTCTCCAGCAATACCTAACTAAAGTTTATCAACATGAAAATCACAAGTGAGTGACCACTCATCTGACCCAAGAATTTTTTTAAATAACACCACGTGTAAATTTCGTTATAAAATCATTCACTGTTACAAAAGAAAATTATTACTATTATTATTATTATTATTATTATAATATTATTATTATTATTATTATTACTATTCGCTACGCTTGCGTTATGACTTGCCCTTAGTTGGTTTACCAAGTCATTGCGTGTGTGGGGATAAATTAACCGTTGGTCATGCCCTCTCTTGTAAAAAGGGGGGGGGTTTGTACCGCAGGGACACGATGGTGTACGGAACTTGTTAACGACATTCATTGACAAGATCTGCAATAATGTTGAAATCGAACCACGCCTTCAACCCCTGGACAACGAGCGATTTCGTTTGAGGAGCGCTGTTACAAGTTCTGAGGCAAGGTTGGACATCAAAGCGGGAGGGTTCTGGGCAAGAGGAGTTACGGCATTTTTTGATGTCAGAGTTACGCACGTCAACTCCAAGTGTTACCAGAGCAAGCCAACATCGGAAGTGTTCAAGGAGCAAGAAGAAGAGAAGAAGCGCAAGTACCAGCAGCGGGTGTTAGATGTAGAAATGGGTTCGTTTACACCTTTAGTGTTTGGAACCAACGGCGGAATGGGAAACGAGTGTCAGCGGTTCTTAAAGCATCTCGCAGACAAGATAGCTCAGAAAGATACCGAGCCTTATCATATTGTAATCACTTGGCTCAGGACACAGATTTCGTTTGAACTCTTAAGATCGGTACACGCATGCGTTAGAGGTTCGCGAACGCCGTTTCGTAGCAAGATAGAGCAATCTTTAGACTGTAAAATAAATGTAGCTAGTGCTTTTTGAAATAATAGGAATCCAACAAAAAATTACCAAGTCTGTTGTTAACGTCCAGTTCAAATCATTTTTACTTTATAACTTTCTAGATTTTTAAATTTTAATATTCTTTTTATACTGTGTTATCATCTTGTTTGCAGCTGTTTTGACTTCTTGTAAAGACACATAGGTACAAAATTATTTCAAGTCAGAAGAGTTTAAATTCGTAATTGTATGATTATGATTATTATTGTAAATTTAAGATTCTTTGAATTTCTTAATAAAGTTTTGTTGTTGTTATTATTATTATTAAATTCTACTCGTATAAGCGAATAGTTTTGTTAGGTTCAACTCAATTCCAAATCAATCATTATAACTGACTCTTCTTTCAAAGGATCCGTTAGTGCCTTGGCCGAGCCTGGTCCATGGGGAGGCTGGAGTGAGTGTAGTGTCACATGTGGTAATGGCCTCCAGAGTCGCTGGCGAACCACTTGTACGGATCCACCAACTGGAATCTTCCAGAGACTGGACCCTACATTCAGTCTCAAAGAGACAAGGCAATGCTCTTTGAACCCTTGCGCTGGTAACCTATAAACGAGTTTTTACATTTAGTGGTTGCTTCTTTTCAAATACAGGAGCAGGTTATTCGGGCAAAACTCAAGGGTTCCTTGAATGCTCACTTCCTCTTCTTATTGTTGCCGGTGGCTAGCTAATGTCAGGAAAATGCCAAAGAATTACAGCTGAAGTGCCTTTTCCATAAAGAGAAGTTTTCACTGACTTGAGTGTCAAAAGTCGTTTCGGATTTTTCTTTTCATAATGACTTTTAGCGTTTAATTATTTTTTTTAGGATGCCTTCCATACTGGTCACTGTTTAGGAATTCATGTTACAAGGTACATACGTCACCGAACACCTGGGATGTTGCTGCGAAAAAATGCTTGGATTTGAATTCAAAATTCGTTGATATTACTAACAGTGAAAAGAATGTATTCGTCGCGAGTCTCGTGGCACCTGCGGACTTCGACCGCGCTTGGATCGGTTTGTCTGACAGGCAACAAGAAATTATTTGGACGGATGGTTCTTATGGTGATTTTGAAAACTGGGGAACACTCGAACCGAATGGAAAAACAAGCGAAAATTGTGTGTTTTTTGACAGATATAATTCCGGATGGGCAGATGTAGGCTGCAATAACAGCTATAGATCCATTTGCGATCCATTTGGTTTAACGTTTCTAAGTTTTTATCTTTCATCATTATCTCTACTTCAGACGTAGCCACTGACACATAAGACAATAACAGGACTCTTCGATCACTGTCGATCCTTAGCAAGTCGTGCGACTTGCTTCCAGTTAAGGTTGAGGACCTGAAGTTCTGCTTGTGCAGTCTTCCTCTAATTCCCTCGCCTTTCATTGTCACCAAACATACCTTTTTAAACATTGTTTGAATATGGTCCTTGGTTTCTCATATAGCTCATGATAATACAGCTCATTGTAGCAACACCCCTATTGGCATGGAAAGCGGAAGTATCCTGGATCAGGCTATAACGTTTAGTGACACACACGGTAGCTATAGGGCACGTAAGGGTCGGCTTGGATATTCTCATACCACGTGGTGCGGTAGAAAGGAACAGAAAAGGGATACATACACATTGATCTTCAGCATCTTTATCGCATTTGCGCAGTAGCTACCCAAGGAGGTGGAAATTCCTTTATCAAACACTATGTTTTACAGCTATCGGCTGATGTCGCTACGTGGGACGTTTACAAGGAGAACGGTACTGTCAAGGTAAGCTTTCTTTAAAATTACAAACTGTTACGAAAATAGATCCGAGTGGCCTTGAGGACACTGACCCTCCAGGGGTTACAGAACGCCCTTGCAACAAGGTAATGGGAATGTGCATTTCATGACTGGAACGACCATAATATATGATTGGGTCGTATTCATTTCACGGCTACTTGGTTAAGTGAAGAGATTCGCATATTATGTTCACAAGGACAAAGCGGCTAGAGCTGAAATCTTAACATTTTACTTTTGCAAAATAAAACTGAACTTGATTAAGACATAGGCTGTATAAAAGTTTACCTTATAATGTTCTTAAAAGGGTTAAGTATCTAAGAGGATCTGACCACTGCACCACCAAAACTGATCCACGTAGTCCGCCTTTCGTTCGAGAGAATCTTCTCTGCTGGATAGCCCTTATATGGTCCAACATGACTTTCACTCGTCTGATGCTCATTGAGGTTACGATTTATTACATTACAGGTGTTTGATGGTAATGTAAACCCATACGCCGTTAAGAAGAATACTTTGATACATGGAGTCGTATCATCAGTAATTCGCCTTTATTATCTGTCAGCATGGTATTATAACCTCCTGCCGTGCATCAGAACTGAGATTTATGGATTTCGAGAAATTGAACCAAGTGGTAAGAAAAAAATCTCCTTAATTCAATGGCAACAAGACGAAAGGGAACAAACGAATAGACAACCGGACAAATAGAAAGATAAAGAAAAAGACTCGGAAATAAAGTCTGAAAGACAGACAGACAGAAAGAGAGACCTTTAGCCCGACAGTCACTCATGATCAGTCGAACAGACTTGTCAATTAGGGCAGCCAGTCCAACTGACAGCCAGATGAATGTTGTGCCGCGTAGCACTGAGAACACAAGTGGTGGAACAGAGAATTAACTCTGAAGTGTAAATTAAAGTGAAACCCATGAAAGACATTAGCCCTTGTAAAGGGAATCAGGGATTTTACATAGCACTTTAATTTACACTTCAGAGTTAATTCTCTGTTCCACCACAACTGACAGCCAGACTATCTGGCAGAGAAAAAGGGTAGCAGGCGGAAAGACAGACTGGCGGTAGACGGGTTAAAAGAAACAAAAAGACAAAGAGCCAACAAGACAAATCCGCAGATAGACAGGAAGGCCAGTACATCAACAGACAGATAGACAGACACATAGACAGAAAATGGCCAGAATAATACAAATACATAAGATACAAATTGATACAACCTTTATTTACCCTCGGCAGTGTTTATAGCACAAGTGCTAGTGGGGCCGAGCAAACAACTGAAACAAATAATTCAAACTGAACATAAAATTGTAAAGAATCCCAACTGGCCCGAGGCAAACCAGTTCGCTATTTAAAGCGTGGCCGAAGATTTGAACTCGGGGCTTCCGAGAAACAAATCCAGGTAGTAGTCAGAGCGCGACTCGAACCCGGGGCCGCCAGATTGCAAGTCCGACACGCTGAACACTCGGCCACGCTCCCTCCTCAATTTAATTAAACAGTCAATCTAATAAAACACAGGCAGAGACTAGGAAGGCAAACCAAACAAACAGATGGACAGAGGCAAATAGACAAACAAAGCATCGAAATAAACGCAACAAATCCAATGAACCAACAAACATAAATTAACAAAAGCCGCGTCAAAGTGTAAAACTATCACGTGATCGACTGCTACTCTTCCTTAGAACCCTCACAACCACCGGCAGCCGTCAGAGTGTGGTTTGAAAAACGCAAGTCACTCAATGCCACATGGTCTCCTATCCTTGCATACTACACATACGGGACTATTCAAGGATATCAGGTGCAATACTATGAAGATGGGAGCCCCGAGCTGGCAAAGACTTTAAGAACAGTGAATACCTCAATTCATATTGACGGTTTGAAGGACTATACCAGGTACTGCATTTCAGTGTCAGCAATTAATGAACACGGCATTGGGAAAGGCGCCAATAATTCAAAATGCCATAGAACAGATGAAGGAGGTGATCAGAAAATAACTTTCTGATCCTTCTGATGTGACAATTAAGATTGTTTGAATGAAGGCTGAAGTTGCATTAAACCACTTTTTCCATGTAACCAAATCATTAAAAGCAGTAGAACAACAAGAAGTAGCTTTCTTTGCATGACCATAAATACGTACAGCTAGTACAGTGTTGCAGTATGACCTACCGGGCGAGCGAATAGCCTAAACTAGAGTACCAAAAAAACTCAATAAATTCTTGTAAAACTACTTTTTAGAATCAAATTGCAAAAACTATACTGTTATAAATCTCATCATAATTGTCATAAATACCAATAGGATTCTCATTGAAATATAAATGTCTAAATATAAATGTTTATGTAGTTCAACACTTGTCAAAAAGTATTACGCTTTTTTCAGACAGAATCAGCTTAATGATCCTAGCGTGACTGTACGTGAAATAGCATTGCATTTTACGTTTTAGTCCCAACGATTCCTCCAAACGTAACTGCGTACAACACAAGTAGTTCTTCATTTCGAGTCAAATGGGTACCTCTAACACAGGAGTTTGTCCCTGGAGTATTGACGGGGTATAGAGTGAGATACCGCCAGCTCCCAAATATATTTACTGGGGACGTTTTTGTGAGCGTTGATCAGCATGGGAGTATCGTGGTTTGGACGCACAAACGCAATACTGTGTGCAAGTGTTGGGTGAAACCAAACATGGTAGTGGACCAGAATGTTACCATGAATGTGTGAATGTAACCACGGATGTAGGACGTAAGAAAAGTTAATGAAATAGTTATTTATTAGCTAAATCGATCAGTGTAAGACCTAATGACAGAATAGCCTTTGAAACAATACTTTACTCTTAAATGTATGAGATACTTTTTTATCCAAGAGAACTGCAATTTCAACAGGCTTAGGGTTTTGTGTTATGCACGGTCACGACGACTTAAAGGAGAACAAATATAGGTGGTTTGCAACCATTCCCGCGAGATTCAAATGACAAAGACCCTGGCGGCCATGTTGGATGGTAGAAAGAATAAAACTTATTAGAATTCTTTTGTTCTTGGTCATCCAACATGGCGGCGATGACGTCAGTTGCAAACGATCTATAATAAAGTTGATGTAAGAGAGAATTAACTCTGAAGTGTAAATTTTAGTGCTAATTTAACCCATGAATAACCCACT
>CM042757.1:3051809-3063182 GCA_022496165.2 Catalaphyllia jardinei
TTCAACACTTGTCAAAAAGTATTACGCTTTTTTCAGACAGAATCAGCCTAATGATCCTAGCGTGACTGTACGTGAAATAGCGTGCATTCAGTTTAAACATCGCATTTTACGTTTTAGTCCCAACGATTCCTCCAAACGTAACTGCGTACAACACAAGTAGTTCTTCATTTCGAGTCAAATGGGTACCTCTAACACAGGAGTTTGTCCCTGGAGTATTGACGGGGTATAGAGTGAGATACCGCCAGCTCCCAAATATATTTACTGGGGACGTTTTTGTAAGCGTTGATCAGCCAACTTCATGGGAGTATCGTGGTTTAGACGCACAAACGCAATACTGTGTGCAAGTGTTGGGTGAAACCAAACATGGTAGTGGACCAGAATGTTACCATGAATGTGTGAATGTAACCACGGATGTAGAACGTAAGAAAAGTGAATGAAATAGTTATTTATTAGCTAAAATGATCGGTGTAAAACCTAATGACAGAATATCCTTTGAAACAATACTTTATTCTTAAATATATGAGATACTTTTTTATCCAAGAAAACTGCAATTTCAACAGGCTTAGGGTTTTGTGTTATGCGCGGTCACGACGACTGAAACGAGAACAAATATAGGTGGTTTGCAACCATTCCCGCGAGATTCAAATGACAAGGACCCTGGCGGCCATGTTGGATGATAGAAACAATAAAACGTATTAGAATTCTTTTGTTATTGGTCATCCAACATGGCGGTGATGACGTCAGTTGCAAACGTTCTATAATAAAGTTGCTTCAAACGTTCTATAATAAAGTTGTCAGCTTCTGAATCTCTTTACGGTGGCTAATTCACATTATCAACTCAGTTGATAAAACCAAATTATCTTGTAATACTCCCACCGACGCAGCACCACAGTTTCTTTAGAAACTTACCCCCTTTACTATAGTAAAGTTGAACCTGTTGAAGAGGTATCCGACAGTATCAATGTCTGTGCAAGTGCGGTCGTATGACTGAACAGAAATCCACCAATAGACGGATTCGACTAACGTGTTTACAACCTTTTTGCCTCTCAATTAAGATCACGTAATG
This sequence comes from Catalaphyllia jardinei, assembly GCA_022496165.2. Taxonomy (NCBI): domain Eukaryota; kingdom Metazoa; phylum Cnidaria; class Anthozoa; order Scleractinia; family Caryophylliidae; genus Catalaphyllia; species Catalaphyllia jardinei. The sequence goes on from CM042757.1 coordinate 3,052,876, forward strand.
ATTCTTTGGGAGGACACCATTGTTCTGTTTGAAGATACTTCCAAGTAATCAGTTGCCTGTGGTAAATTTCCAATTGGGCAATACACTGATTCAGGAGATATTAAATTCAGCTTGGCAGTGAGGCCTGGAGGAATCTAACAAAGAAAATTAAATAAGATTTTCATTTATTCCTTTTGTTTGTGTTCTCTAGGCCTCACTGTGAGGCTGAATTTTAATGTATCGTGAGTGCATAGAACCATGGTAATTAGATTCATCATCTTAGGCTGGATATTTTTCTACGATGAATACAACTACCATTATTCCCTACAGGCGTGTCTTATACTGAGACGTGCCTGCAAGGAATCATGGTAATTGTATTCATCATCCTGGGCCGGGTTGTTCGAAAGCTGGTTAACATTAACCCAGGATTAAACGTTAACTGAGGGATTATTTTTCCTTGTTTAAAAGTGTTTTTCACTTCTAACGTTTGGTGTAATTTGAGATTACCACAGCTCAAAACTGAAGGGCAAACAATATAAACGGATTACCTAACCAAAAAGTTACAAAACTGAAATCAAAATTCTCGCTAACCCTGGGTTAGCTTAATCGGGCTTTGAACAACCCGGCCCTGGATGTTTGTTTTGATCAATACAAGTACCATGATTCCTGTGTTTTATAGTGAGATGTGCCTACAGGGAATCTTGGAGTTGTTAACATCATCTTGGACTGGAGATTTCTTTTGATGAAAATAACTACCATGATTCCCTGCAGGCATGTCTTATAGTGAGATGTGTCTGCAGGGAATCATGGTAATTGTACTCATCATCTTGGATGTTTGTTTTGATCAACACAAAACACAAGTACGATGATTCCCTGCAGGCGTGTCTTATAGTGAGAAATGCTTGTAGTGAATCATGTTAGTTGTATCTTAAATAGGATATTTGTTACGGTGAATACAACTACCATGATTCCCTGCAGGCGTGTCTTATACTGAGACGTACCTGCAGTGAATCATGTTAGTTGTATCTTAAAAAGGATATTTGTTACGATGAATACAACTACCATGATTCCGTGCAGGGGTGTCCTATTGTGAGACGTGCCTGCAGGGAATCATGGTAGTTGTATTCATCATCTTGGACTGGATATTTGTTACGATGAATACAACTACAATGATTTCCTGCAGGCGTGTCCTATCGTGAAACGTGCCCGCAGGGAATCATGGTAATTGCATTCATCATCTTGGATGTTTTGATCAACACAAGTACCACGATCCCCTGCAAGCGTGTCTTATAGTGAGATGTGCGTGCAGGGAATCATGCTAATTGTATTCATCATCTTGGATGTTTGTTTGGATCAACACAAGTAACATGACTCCCTGCAGGCGTGTCTGCATTGGGTGATGCTGCGAACGAAGAGGTTTGCCGAATTCTAGTATTGTAGCCAATCATGGCACCACATAAAATAAAGTGCAATCCGTAGACAGGGATACAATATTTCCCAGTCATAGTCTAAAGCCATACTTAGTACAGGAGCAACTAAACCATCTCATTTACTATTTTAACAGCTCCTTCTATGCCACCGCCCAACATAACGGCCTAGAACACAAGTTGCACATCATTAAAAATAACATGGCAAACTATCCTAGAAGAGTTTGTAAAGGCAACTTTACTTGGTTTTAAACTATCCTACAGAAAAGCGAACGAATCCAACGTTACCACGGTTGATTTGTGCCCAGAGGAACGTAGATTTTCTCTGCACAATTTGACGATATTTACAGTTTATTGTATTCAGTTTTCTGTGTTCACAAGAAATGGGAATGGCAACATGAGTGACTGTGTGTTCAGTTTGACTGATGAAGATGGTAAGTGACCGCTGACAATTTGCTGTTCTTAAAACCTTTTAACACATCTTAGAGCCATTTTCAATTGAGTGTCGCAAAAACAAAACCAAACCGGCCACCAACCAGACTACTCAGCCAATCACAAACCGCAGTAAAGCCAAAACCAAAACCAAAGTAATTGCCTGATTACTTTCGACACTCAATTGAAAACCGCTCTACTAAGGTAACCGAATACAGTTCATCATTGGATAAGGAAGTTGGTTAATAAATGAAGGGAGATCTAGAGGGAGTGAATCCACGAAGGAAATAAAAAGGCAACGCAAGACCGAAAGAACGAACTACTAATAGTAGACTGATATTATTTTAAAAACCCCAAATATGGGAGAAGTAAGAAAAAATTAAGGCAGAACACTATCGCACCGTGATTTATTGCTGATACATAGCTAAAACCTGCAATCAAATTGATTTGATTATCCTCTGTTTAATTTTTCCATTAGTTCCAGAAAGTCCTCCAGCAAACCTAACAGCTTACAACACCAGTTCCACATCGATTAGGGTGTCATGGGATCCAGTCCCTGCTCCATTTAGACAAGGTTTTATCTTAGACTACCGTGTTTACCCAATAGCAACGCACGGCCAGCCGGAGCAAAATCGCAGAAGAATAAAACGAACTTCCAGGCCAAACGGAAACGAAATATTCATGGACACAGCAAATCTCACAACGGAATTCCAAGGCCTTGAAAAATATTCCAATTACTGTGTGCAAGTTGTGGTATACACGAGAATCGGAGAAAGTAACAGAACAAATGTTACGTGCGCGTTCACAGACGAAGACGGTGAGTACTCTTAGATTACTCGTTGATTTAATTCAGGTCGCTTCAAACTGTCGCCCATGAACGAGTCACCTCGCAAAAATCTGACTGACTGTTTCCGTCAGGGCAAAGAAGGTAATCGTTTCCAATTAAGCCAACACTCTGTTTCCTGATGAACTTAGGTGTTTAGGGATCTAAATTCATCGACTATTAGGGTACATTGGGTACATATTGGTAACCACTTAAGTCACACTTGCGCGATGCTATTACCAACCCAGCCAGGAGTACAACTATGAGAAAACACATTAGTGGATTGCTAAGGTAAACTTAACCATCCAAGGGAGAATTGAAGAATCCTAACTTAATACTTTACAGCTGAAGGAATTAGAGGTGTGCCAGGGCAACGACCATCAGTCTGGTTCCTCTCACTGTGTTAATCTTGTTCATCCTTAACCATCCATACTCCTTTATGGCTTATTATTATTATCTCTTTGATGTTATTCTATGATAGAAAACTACTATTTGTAGGTTTTCTTCAATGTAAAGGTAAGTTTTTATGTGGCCGAATTAATTCAAAATAATGTGACTGAGTTCCTATAAAAGATCATTCCACTATATTTATTTCAGTCCCAAGCAAAGCACCAACAAACTTCACGGGACACAACACAAGCTCAATAAGCCTGTTTATCAAATGGAGTACAATTCCACAGGAATATATCCACGGAATCCTATTAGGTTAAAAGATATTTTACACCAGAACAGGCGGATCTAATATCCCTTACGAAACACTTACTGTGTCACGAGAAACCCTGTCGACAGAACGGACTGGTTTGTGGAAAAATACCGAGTACTGTGTTCAAGTTGCTGGCTTTACCAGGCGTGGCGATGGTAACTTGACTGACTGTTTGAACGTAGCCACTGATCAGGATTGTAAGTAGAGTTATATTGACGTATATCTAATTTTATCACATCACATCTCATGGACGATGCTACAAGTGAGAGGGATGCAACGCCCGTTCTGTGATGATACACCCCATTCTCATGCAATTTTGTTCCCAGGTCTTTTTTACAAGCTGTTGCTTCGAGGCAACCTTTTGCCACAATACAGTGCTGTAAAAATGTTTTTATTAGAAATTTCATACAATAAGGCCTTACCCACGGCTCCACGTGCACATCAAAGTAGAGCATGCAATCATACAGACATTTCATCTAGCTGAATCAAACGTCATACGTTTTGTGCCCCATAGCGTCCTTTTCAATCTTTCTAGTGCTGCTCTGTGTTGCTCCTCATCCTGTCACCGCCTCATTTCACGAAAGTCCACACCAGATCACTTTCTCATGGCAGCCCCTTCCTCAAAGTGAGCTCAATGGACAGTTGCTTGGTTACAAAGTTGAATATCAGATAGTTGCTGTAGGAGGAGTCAGACTAGTAACTAATTCGGAGTTGTTGACAGAGATTGTGCCGCCGGAAGAAAATGAATTCCTTCTGATTAACCAATCCGTTTACACTTCGTTCCGGTTTAAGGTGGCAGCAGTGACCACAGCAGGCCAAGGAAACTTTAGCGAGGAAGTCATTGGAGGTATTTATTGGCATTCTTACGAACTGCGCTTACATAAAAACAACACCTGGAAATTTGTATTTTTCCCATTTCGCATTCCAGGAAATCCATAGCAATAACACGAAGTGCAAGACAGAGACAGGCCAGGGATAGCTTTACACTGCGGGCATTCCATATTTCTGTAAAATCTGTATAGCATTATCGACGAGAGACTTTGAACAAAAGTTCCTCCAGTTTCACCAATATTTGGCCCTAGAGCTTGCAATTCACATAGTGACGTTATGCCAGATTAATGTCTCTGTGTCGACATTTATGCACCAAGGACAAGATATTGTTGTCGAGGTCGTGTCGTGGCGATCAGTTTACTTTTTCACCTCCAGGAATTGAACCCATGTCTTCCCGAACACCGGGCGGGTGATCTATCAGCTGAGCTACGAGAGCTTATGGAGAGTAAGGTCATTTAATTGAGTTCATATGCCACAGACCTCCTGCATACTGCTAGGATCAGCACTGTCGATGTGATGGTGAGTGAGCTAAGTGTCTTGCTGATCAGTTCAATTTTCACGCTTAAAATTCACCATCGTTATTGACGTCGATAGTGCTGATCCTAGTAGTGTGCAGGACGCCTGTAACTTATTTAACTCAGTTAAATGACTTTGATCTTAACTCCATGAGTTCTCGTAGCTCAGTGGATAGAGCACCCGCTCAGTGTTCGAGTGGCCATGGGTTCGATTCAACAACAACAACAACAACAACATTTTATTATTCCTGCCAGGGACTCAGACGTTTCTTTGTCCCACGCTCGTGTCGTGTTGATCAGTTCACTTTTTCCCGACTTTTTCACATCTCCCTTTTCGCAGTTTCTCTCTCTCCATTTCCCTTCCCTGTAGATGATCTTTTCGGATGAGAACTTCAAACAACGACACTCAATTTCTGAACCAACAAAAATATTTTAAAAGAAGAATAAACAGGATATTTGCAGTGTATTAGTTTTATGTATTGGTTACTCCTTTGCCTATTCAGTTACGGAGACCGCTGCCCAAAGGGCGTCTTAGCTAGAATGTTCGCCGTTGTGTGGTTTATTGTTGGGTTTATTATTTACACATTTTTCGGTGCTGCAGTAGCAGCCATGATGACGGTGACTGTTGTCAATGGAGGTCCAACTTTAAAACAGAAAGAAAATAAGGTAAGATTAGCAGTTATGGATAAAATTGATGCAAATCAATCAGAATGCTCAACGATGTGTGAGGCGTACTGGCTTGAAGCGGGGTACACATGAATAGGAGTGAAATTTGAAGTAATAATAAAAGGGAATTGTTAGGATTAGAATAGGTTGGAAACACTACCAGACAGTTGACTCCCCTCCCACCCCCCTCCCAAAAAAAAGAGAGCCCCAGGCTGGTAGGGGACTGTTTGGTGTCCATCTGCTAATTCTTCACTTCAAATTTCAATTTTCCAAATCCATCAAATCTTAAAACATTTCATATTTTCCTCAATTTCACCTATTCTTTCAGAAAAAATATATCTTTCCCAAATGGCCCAAAATCACCCAAACATTTATACCAAACTGCCACATAGTAGTTAATAAGCTGAGCAGGGGGATTTGGTGTTGCTTCAGTGAAACGTGACCGAAATATTGGCAGAAAGGCCCTGTTAAGCTACCTGAAAACAGCCCTCACGTGTACTCCCGCCTTAGTGTGATAATGCGCGTTTTCTGTCGGTATGTTCTTAGGTAGGATGCTACTCTGGAGTACACGATTATTTATGAAACTTTCTCGTTTGTTTTTAACTCAACTGAATATAACATTGCAGTAAAGAGCCTAAACGGAAAGTGGGAGATAGGCAAGAGTTTTGACACCGCAGAGGAACTTGTGAATGCCTTGAAATCCGGCGAAACCGGTGCAATTTTTGTTGACATGTATCTGCCGTCAAAGCGTTCAGACCTGTTTAATGGTACATGGTTCGAAGTAGCACAGTTTGTCGAAGTTGATATCTCACACGGGATTGTTCTTCGAGGAGAAGCTATGAAAATGCATAAAGCTTTGGAGGATTTCATTACGCAGAACAACGTGCAATCGAATTATCTTGCATCTGGAGATAAGGTGGGCAGATTAACTGCTCTTATCTTTAGTATCTGCAGTATTAAATGTGCCTGCAAAACTCTTATTTTCGGTTGGCACATCTATACCTGTTGTTAAAAATAAATGTTGAATGCTTATAGTGGTCGATGTGCTTAGCTAAAACTATTTCTAGTCCTCAGGGGGCAAGCCACTTCAACTGAGAGAAAGAAATATTTCAAATAAACGTAATAGGCTCAAATCTCAACTGGCGAGAGGCAGACCAATTTGCCATACAAGCATGACCGAGGAGTTGAACTAGGGCAACTCCAGCTTAGTGATTAAAGCAGCGCTTGAACGCGCGATTTCAAGTCCGGCGCCCTAGCCACTCGTGTCACTCGTCCACGCTGCCAATCCTTCCATTTTGGCATTGACGACTAATTTAAGATTGATCTTGCTATATTCATTTTGCCAGTCAAGCTTGTTCCCTTCAGCTCAGTCAATACAAGCTGTCGTCAGCTTAAGAAAAAGTTAAGCAAGACGATGATCTTTTGGAAAAAAAGGAAATTCCAGTTACCAATGACTGACCTAGACGGACAACGGCATTGCTCACTCTTGTTGTTATAATTTATGCGGGGCACGGCACCAGTTCACTCGGAGGAAGCCACTTTCTTTGAGATTAGCAGCCCTCATTTCACGGTCACGTTGATTGCTGTTGGTTCTCTATTTTGTTGTGCAGTTGTTTGTGGACTCACCTTTGAGAGTTTGCGTCGAATAAAAGGAAAAAAGCAAGGACGGCTAGGTAGGCAAGGATATCCGATGATGGTGCCTAGCAACATGACGAATAAAAACTGCGAGCTTAAAGGGATACAGTCAGCTGGCGCACAGGCCCATTAGACACCATTTTAAAGCTAATATCCACTGCCCGGGTGATATGGCCGAGCGCATGCGTTAAGTACTGGCCAGACCATGGCTTGGTGTTCGAGTGTGTCACTTGCTTTTATTGTTTTTTTTTAATATCACATAGACACGATCCATACTGTTTTTAACCAAATATGATAAAAACAGCATTATAGGATGAGCAAAAGCACACTCAAACACAGGTTTTTAAATAAACGATTAAAAATCAAGCAAAACACTGCGAAGATTGAAGCGGAATACTACATGTATTTTGATTTTAGGTTGAGGTGAACTCTTTTCAAAGTGAGGAAACTAGTTTCCAGGTCAGCGCGGTTCCAAGGCTGACTGTGTCCCTTTAAACCGCGATGGTTGTCCAATAATAGCTTCTTGTTCCCGCTCAAACGACAGATTTGACGTCCTACACGAAACTCTGTCTGGAAACCATCCTACCATATAGAGCGTATGCACATGACGTCATGGCAGCCATATTGGTGATTCAAAGCAATGAAGAGGCGACAATGTTGGTGTACCAAACCAATCCTGTGGGACTTCAACTCTTTTCTTAAGTAAACACTTTCTTTTGTTCCAATAAATTCACATGTCTGCGGGGCACCTTGCACCTGTAATTATATTATATAGGAAAAACAACGGAAATTGTTTTGGCTTGTGAGATAATCTTTTCGTGGTTACCTATTCATAGCTGCTTTAAATATTGCCCACGTTTTAAAAATCGCGCAGTTTTGCTAGAATTACGTAACACCTAAAAAAAAGCATTCAAGAGCCTTCTGTTGATATTGAATTTCGATGCAGGGCGGAAAGATCCAGAATTGGCAAGGTTTTAAAAATAATAGTATTAATGAACTTTTTCTTAAGTCTGCATTCGTCACTTCCTGTTATTCCTAGATTTCAGTTTCAAACAGTACTTGCTACGTAATTTTACGTATTCATTCTTATTTTTTTCTGGTCAAATGTGAAAGCTGGTTTTTGATTGGTGCATAAACTAAGTATATAAGCAATTGAAGATAACCGAGAGTAAAAGAGAACAATGCTCGTTATTGCAAATGCTGGTTTTTCACACTAGCAGATCAGGTCCGGATTATTTAAAAGGTAGATAACGCTATCCGCTGGAAAACGCACTATCCTGTGGATAGCGTGGTTTGTTTTGTTAGCACTGATCCACTGGATAGTGATTTATCCAGCCGGGTAGCGTTATCCAGCATAAGACAGAATCGTGAAGATGGACAAGAGTAGTATAGTAGTTGGGGGTGCAAGCTCATTTTTTCAAATTATCTCATTCCTCCCAACTACAATGCTATTTATCCGTCATCAAAACCAAAACCATAAACCAAAATCTGAACCAAGACCAAAACCCAGGACATCGGTCTGGAACCAAAACCTTGAATCATTATTGGGACCAATATATAACATATAAATTATTTCATTTATCTAATATCTAATGAATCTGTTTAAAAGAAAAACAAAAAATGTGATATTTGTAAAAGGATATGTAGAATCTATCATATAAAGTGTCGATGTGGTGGTAAGTTTTGTATGGCGATGAAATGTTTATTAAAACATATTAAAGATTGTGGAGCTTATGAGATGACTATAAAAGGTAAAGGATGTTTTCCAAGAAAAGAAAAGTTGAGTTTTGTGAATGTAAATTTGGAAGAGTATTAAATATAATCTCATATAATAATATAAGATGACTTGCAACACTGATATTCATGATGAAATAAAGAGTATGGGGGACTCAACATGCCCCTTTTGTGATCAACAATTAGAAGAAGTTGACAAAGTGGTTGAGCAATGTTGTAGTGAACAGGATGTGGAAACTGTAAATGGTATATCTGTATGAATTGTGGTTTAGTTAATGGTTATGATTTTGTCACAGAGAACTTCAACTTCTATGATAAAATGCATATGATACGAAAAATATCGGTATATCATAGGAAATACCATATTGAGAATTTGATAAATAGTATATCTTATAAGAATGATGTTCAATTGACTTACCAACAAAAAGAGAAGATCCATAAATTATTTATTGAGATTGGTAGTGTTCTACATGAGGTTGATGATGGACGTAAACGGATGATCAGTATTAAATTTATTATAAAGCAATTATTCAAGATGATCGGACTTCCTCACCATGATATCAAAGTGACGAAATCAAAAAGAAAATTGAAAGATTATAAACAATATTGGGAAAAGGTTATATCATTGATAGGTGATAGAATCCAGCTGATAATTAACAAGTAAATGTTTTATCGTATTTACTAAGATACTTATCAACAATAGGACTGTTGTCTGTCACATAATCATCAATGTACTTCATTGTATTATGAATTTGAGAGGAATTGTAATTTACACTTCTCATCATATCCTTTATCTCATTCAGAAGATGTTGATAGCTTTGGTAAGCATAAGTACAATTTTGGATCTTAAGATCAAGGGCTTTATGAGACATCCAACCCTGAATCAAAAGTGACAACGCACTGACAGCAATCAAACCAATACCACCAGTTGCAATGCTTGAAGCAATACCTCCGGATGCAAAGATGATGGACAATGAGTTGCCAAGTAATTTGTATTTTTTGAAACATTTCAATGCTTGTTTGTAGGCCCAACACTTTTTGTGATATGTGTGGTAGTAAGATTTTAATTCTTCAACCTGTTCTTCTGTTAGTTCATTTGAAATGTGATTGCAATTGAATATATTGATGTGTTTATCTGACATATATATTAGTTATATATTAATCTTCTTTGATGCACAACATATTAATCCAGATATCTGACCACACAATGGAGATCTTTTTACCCATTCTGGTGTTTTATTTTCAGGTATAATATATGTGTATCCACGGTCTTTTGAATAACGATCATAAAATCGACCAAATGCATCATGTAAAATGTTATGTGAGTGTAATATGTCAGATTCTTTGAATATTTTTTCAAGAAAGTGTGTGAAGCATCCATTTCCCGGACCAATTAAACCAATTTCATTGTCATTAAAAAAAGAATTTCATCTATTGATATATTTTTCTTGAAATTTTTGAGATATAGGTGTTGGTATACTAATGCAGACTTAAGTATAACATCATCTACATTTGGATGATGTTGTTTTGTTTCTTTGAAAAAGCAGTTAACATAATTAATT
>CM042757.1:3063282-3065782 GCA_022496165.2 Catalaphyllia jardinei
ATGCTCTACCAACTGAGCTATGAAGCCACACATTGGGAGCGAGGTCAGTAGTATAGTAGTTGGGGGTACGAGCACATTCTTCAATACTTGAGAGGCTATGACACTTTTTATCCGCGCTTTTATTCTGTACTCTTTCTCAAACAAAAAACATAAATCAAAAAATCGAATTCAAATTTTAGAAATATAAAATCTGAACCAAAATCTGAACCAAAATCTGAACCAAACCATAAACCAAATCTAAAACAAAAAATCGGATTCAAATTTTAGAAATATAAAATCTGAACCAAACCATAAACCAAATCTAAAACAAAAAATCGGATTCAAATTTTAGAAGTATAAAATCTGAACCAAACCATAAACCAAATCTAAAACAAAAAATCGGATTCAAATTTTAGAAATATAAAATCTGAACCAAACCATAAACCAAAATCTAAACCAAACCATAAACCAAAATCTGAACCAAACCATAAACCAAAATCTGAACCAAGATCAAAACCCGGGACATCGGTCTGGTACCAAAACCTTGAATCAAAAAACGTCATGAAGTAGTCCATGTAATATAGGAATAAAAAACTTGTTATGTAGGCCGACACAACTGTGTCGTGACGTCATGACCTTGGTTTGTTAATAACCGTACGGTACTGTGTTGATATAGTCTTCACTAGTTTGAATAATGTTAGCGACCGACACAGCTGTGCTGTGACGTCATATAGTTTTGGATTTTTGCGTTGGAGTTTTTATACCTAATTTTTTGTCTGCGCTGAAATTCTCTACTCTTTCTCCAACGATGAACCAAACTAATTTTTTTCATTGTGTGACTTTCTCGGAAAACCAGCTGTTGTATTGGGGGATTCCCCACTGACAAGTATAGACATGTCTGGAAAAAATAAGAAATGACTCATCACATATCCTATTGTTTCAGAATCATGAGATATTTCTTACGCGTAAGAAATACATTCGTGATGTTTGTATGGTATAAAAAATATTATCTTATATAATATTATAAGATGAATTGCAATATATATATTCATGATGATTTGAAAAAGAATGATGAGCTGATATGTCCTTTTTGTGATCAACAATTAGTAGAAGTTAATAAAGTGGTTGAGCAATGTTGTAGTGAACAGGATGTGGAAACTGTAAATGGTATGAATATCTGTATGAATTGTGGATTAGTTCATGGTTATGATTTTGTCACAGAGAACTTCAACTTCTATGATAAAATGCATATGATACGAAAAAAATCGGTATATCATAGGAAATACTGTTGAGAATGTGATAAATAGTATATCTTATGAGAATGATGTCCAATTGACTTATGATCAAAGGAAGCGGATTCACGAAGTATTTGATGATATTGATGATATTATGCATGAGGTTAATGATGGACGCAAACGGATTATCAGTATTAAATCTATTATAAAGCAATTATTCAAGATGATCTGGCTTCCTCATAATGATATCAAAGTGACGAAATCAAAGAGTAAATTAAAAGATTATGAACAATATTGGGAAAAGGTTCTGTCTTTGAAAGGTGATAGAATCCAGTTGATAATTAACAAGTAAATTTTTCATCGTATTTACTGAGATACTTGTCAACAATGGGACTGTTGTCTGTGACATAATCTTCAATGTTCTTCATTGTATTATGAATATGAGATGAATTGTAATTTCCACTTCTCATCATATCCTTTATCTCATTCAGAAGATGTTGATAGCTTTGGTAAGTATAAGTACAATTTTGGATCTTAAGATCAAGGTTTTCATGTGACATCCAACCCTGAATCAAAAGTGACACCACACTGACAGCAATCAAACCAATACCACCAGTTGCAATGCTTGAAGCAATACCTCCGGAAGCGAAGATGATGGACAATGAGTTGCCAAGTAATTTGTAATTTTTGAAATGTTTCAATGCTTGTTTGTAGGCCCAACACTTTTTGTGATATGTGTGGTAGTAAGATTTTAATTCTTCAACCTGTTCTTCTGTTAGTTCATCTGAAATGTGATTCCAGTTGAATATATCGATGCGTTTATCTGACATATATATTAGTTATATATTAATCTTCTTTGATGCACAATATATTAATCCAGATATCTGACCACACAATGGAGATCTTTTTACCCATTCTGGTGTTTTATTTTCAGGTATAATATATGTGTATCCACGGTCTTTTGAATGACGATCATAAAATCGACCAAATGCATCATGTAAAATGCTATGTGAGTGTCATGTGTCAGATTCTTTGAATATTTTTTCAAGAAAGTGTGTGAAGCATCCATTTCCCGGACCAATTAAACCAATTTCATTGTCATTAAAAAAAAAGAATTTCATCTATCGATATATTTTTCTTGAAATTTTTGAGATATAGGTATTGGTATACTAATGCAGACTTTAGTATAACATCATCTACATTTGGATGATGTTGTTTTGTTTCTTTGAAAAAGCAGTTAACATAATTAATTGTTTCAGTTATCATATATATTAGTTTATATATTT
>CM042757.1:3070782-3093282 GCA_022496165.2 Catalaphyllia jardinei
TCAGCCGGAAATGACACCCCAAAAAAGCAAAAAATATCTTAATAAAATAATAAAGAATGCAAAATTTAAGAGGCAGCAAATCAAAGGTTACAAGGCAGACGTCACAAAAAAATACAATCAGCGGGATATGTCGGCAGCTGAGAGGCAGATGAATAACAAACGGTTAGACAATGCAAGAGCTGTATTGAATGAATACATTACTCATCATGAAGACAAATTAAAAACAATCAAAGGTTCGGGGATTAGAGGCGAAGAAGAAGACAGAGGTGGAAATGTTATGTTCTTTAACGATGTAAAGCAGCTTCTCAAGAAATTAGAATTGATTATTGGTGAGGTCATTGCAGGTAACACATCAATTCAGATGAGAAATACGGGAGTCAATATATTGGACACATTATTGAGAATGTCAACAATCAATAGACAGCAATATAATAAATTGTATAATCAGTATTTCAAAGTATAATTATGTAATGGTCTTATATATATGGAGCGAGAGATTGTATTATCATCATACAGCGTCAAAGATCAAGGAAACAACACTCCTCAGAATTTTATAACCAAATTCAACAGGCCCATAATATTGGATAGCAATTCCCAATATGTAGTTGGCTTGAACCGAATCATTAACATGTCATTCACATGGTTCAATGTAAATTCCTCATACAACAATCAATTGATAAAGTACAGCTCTGATAACGGTTCAACATTTCACAACATCACTTTCCCAGCAGGAGTCTGGAACTATACAGACTTTGATACATATATCAAGGACATAACAAAGATTGTTAAAGATGGTGCTAATAATAATGAGTATCCTATTACTCTTGAATTCGATAATACAACATTCAGGGTCACAGTCACATTAGCCAAGAATTATCAACTTGATTTAACTGCAAGCAATTTCAATAACCTAATTGGATTTAATAAAGAAATATTGAAAAATGAACAGATTATAGGACCAAAGGTGCCTAATCTCAGTCAAGACACGGACATTATTAATATCCATTGCGACTTGATTAATGATTCACTTGTAGACGGTAAAGATACCGACATCATTTATTCCTTCTCAACCAGTGTGCTTCAACCTAGTTACTCCTTTACCATCGAACCGAAAAGAGTCACATTTAATCCCGTCAACAAGAATAGTATAAACAGTATCAGGATACACATTACGGATGGAAAAAGGAGATAAATTGACCTAAATGGAGCTGATACATCTTTTTCATTAATTCTAAAAAGGATAGAATAATATAATATAATGATATATAATGAAACCTTTGGAATTCACTAGGGTCCAAAGCTTGGTATTTTTGTGGATAAACATGTAGGATCGGGGATTATCGTTGATAATATTTTCAAACCAATGAAGAGTGCTGCTACATCTATCGTAAAAAAGTTCGCCAAGAAATCAGGTGAAAAGGCATTAAAATCGGGTGTTTCACATTTAAGTGAAATGGCAAATAAAAATAAATCTGAGAGGTCAGTAGACCTGATAATGAAAAAGCTAAGGAATATGAGAATTGGTGATGAGAGACAGCAAGAAGAAAGTACAGATATGATCATCGATAGATTGATATCAGGATCAGGTTTGAAAAGAAGGAGGTAGAGTAAAAATTATGTAATATAATAATATAATGGCTTTCAGAACAAGTGAATACTTACAAAGATATGAGTTGGTTCGATATCAACTGAATGATGTTATTGATATCCCACAGACCAACAATCAACACCAAAAAAAAAAATGGGTATAAGTTTACCATCAATGACAGGTCTGCGTTCTATGATTTGTACAATGCTTATTTTGAGTTGCAGTTTCAGTTACAGGCATTGGCTAATGGTACAGGTATTCCAGATGCAACTCGGTCAACAGTTATTAATGGAGCTCATTCATTAATTAACCATTTGACGATAAAGAGTGCTGGTAAGATTGTATATGAAACTGATAATCTTCATAAAGTAACTTTTGTCAAGAACCTCTTGGAATACAGTGACGATTTCAGTCGCTCGGTAGCTAAAGATAGTTTTTGGTATCTGGATGTAGAAAATTTGGATGATGTGACTGCTGCTGGAAATACAGGATTTGAGGCTAGAAGGGAGTTGACGAAAAGAATTGGTGAAGGTGGTGGAGCTGCAAATGCCGCCAAAGATGTCAATGTAATTATACCTCTTAATCGATACGGTTTCTTTGAAGAGTTACTGTACATGATAAAATGTTGGTCCCAATGCAACTCCAGTTCGATATACAGTTGCAGAATGACACAGAATTGATATATAAGGCAGCTGCAGCAGCTGCTGGTCGAGTGGTTGTCAATAGATTCTTACTTTGGGTCCCAAGACTAGTACCAAAGGACAATTTATACGATAAGTTTATCGAATCCTTTTTGTTCAAGAAATCTTGGACGTATAAAAAAGAATTGTATACGGCTTCCAATCCAACACAGAGCAGTGGATTCTTCCAGATCTCACCTAGTATTAACAGTAGTTGCTACCGTCTTTGTTTACCTCCAACGAAATAAAACAGACAATGAAGATACAAATCCTTGCCACTTCGATACTTTCAAACTGAATGGGGATAATGATAATAGCAGTCTCACGTCATGTAGATTGGAATATGGAAATGGAGTATTCTATCCGGAAACTGAATACGATTCAGAATCAAAGGTAAGGATCTTCAACGATGTGATGTCATATGGAATGAGAAAGAATAATTACAATAGCGGTACCCAACTCAACATGTCTAATTACAACTCTCTTTATTCTCTCATATATTTTGATTTGTCCTATCAAACAGATAAAGTAACTAGAGACCCAAAGCAGTTGATATTCAGGTATAAACTGAGCGCAAATATTGCTGCAAATTTCAGTGTCCATGCTATTGTCCTATATGATGAGACCATCGTCATCGACAAGATAGAAAATGAATTAGTAATAGTATAAAATATTCCTTGTAATCAAAAAATTATATAACATATATTATATACGAAAAAATGACTCAGAAAATCAGAAGAAGAATCTCAGTGACGCTTACCATAAAAAAGAAACGATTGTCATAAGGCTCACGAATAACTCTCTTCATGGGAATGACACTCTGTACGTTCCAGAGATGGCGAAGAAGAGATTGGAGAAGAATCGGAAATTGAAGAAAGGTATGGATATTAAGCTTGCTAAGACCAATATCAGAAAGCAACTTGGTGGTAGTTTGTTGACTTCAGCTCTAGCTCTTGCAAGTGCATTTGGACCAACCATTGCGAAAGCCATGGGATTGGCAGCTTTAGCAGGGGCCTCCAGTGCAGGAGCACAACAAATTGTCAAAAAGATAGCTGGAAAAGGGGTACAGACAGGAGGTTTCCTTATTCCACAGAATAAGATTGACAAACTCATCGCAAACAAGCATCTTCTAACCACAAAACAAAAGAAAGATATATTGGATGCCCTTCAATCAGGTTCAGGTGTCCGTATAAAACCGACAAAAAAACAATCAGGTGGTTTCCTTGGCACTTTACTCGCCAGTATTGGGATTCCCATGGTGTTGAAAGCTTTGACTGGAAGGGGTGCCCCCAAGATTGGATCACCTACCCAACCTCCTCCAAGGGGAAGAGGAGCTCCGAGAATAGGTGTATACCCCCATAGTCCGCCACCTTTTTGGGGAACATAGAAACAGGTTGGTAGAGGAAAAAAAAAAGACAAACAAAAAAAAAGGAAAGGGGCTAATGTTAGGACCAAACAGCCCATTCAATCAAATTCCACTTCTGGGGGCAATACTGTGAAACCGAAATTCCACGAAGATATCCCGATGAGCAATCATGATCTGATGAAATGGTGTAGATATCTCAACATCCCAATCAATGATGTTCTATCAAGGGATAAAAGAGTTCCACATGATCATAACCAAGCATTATTTATTTACAATCTTGAACCGTCATATATGAGTGGAAGCCATTGGGTAGCAACTTTTGCAAAAGACAACATCATCAATTATTTTGATAGTTTTGGTATGCCTCCTTTTCAAGAAATGGTAAATCATGCGAAAAGAAAGAATGTAACTCTGCTTCACCAAAATAATCAGATTCAAAATATGAGTACAACAACATGTGGCTACTCTTGTTTATACTTTTTGAATGAAATGAATAAAGGGAATTCATATTATGATTTATTAAAAGTATTCAATGAAAAATGAAAGATTCATCAAATATTATTTCAAAAATATCTAATTTATATATATGTAATGGTACAATCATATTGTGTAAAACAGAAGAAACAAACTGAATGTGTTCCAGGGAGTGAACGATACGTCAAAGCTAAAAATGGTCAAACTATGATGAAATGTGAGTGTGCTGAATGTGGGATAACGAAGACCAAATTCGTCAAGAACAAGGGAAACTAAATGAGCCCTCACAAGCTGGGGGCTTACTTGGAGAGGCATTGCTCAAAAGTGGTGTTAAAGGTTTATTTAATCTCGGACGAGCTGGTGCTGCAAAGACGGTTAAATCAGATATCGTCAAACAAAAAATAAAAGAGACGGCCAACCAATATCTTGATCAAGCTTTGGATCGTTTCAGATCTGATTTATCTAAAAGACTTGATCCAACACAAAGTGGCAGTGGATTACCAATACCATTTCCGTTTGTTGATTGGAAGAAAGCTTGGAATGTTGTCACTGCACCTGGATTGTTCAAAGGACCTGAAGTGAGTGCAAAAGAGGGTAGAGCCTTGGTTGCTGAATACAAGAGACAATACAAGGCTTACAAAGATGCTGGATGCAGCAGATCATACAACTCATTGATCAAATGGAAAGGTTATGGTGGAGGGTTAGACATCCATAATGCCATTCTCAAGGTTGCACCCAAAAAGGGTTTTGTGATGCCTGGACATAAGTATACGGGGCCTGGAAACCCTCTTGAAGAGCAACTGAGGTATGATCCCAAAACTGGTCAGATATATCAACAACAGGTCGAACAGATGCAGTTAGTATGCAGCATGATGTTGATTACTCAGTTTGTGGTAATAAACCAAAAGGTGATCAAGTGAAGTGCAAAAATGAAGCCGATCGTAAGATGGTCAAAGCTCTCGATGCAATTCCTTGGAAAGATCGACAATGGGGTCATACTGTGGCTAGGAACGCCATAGCAGCTAAGTCCGAATTAGGTATGGGTGTTAAGAAGCCAAAAAACGGGAAAAGCCGTCGAGTGAGGAAAACTGGCAAGAAAAATTAGCAGATGAGTTATATACACCCATAAAACGCAACTTCACTCGGCGGCGTGTAATCACAAATCCAATCGATGAAATATGGGCAAGTGATCTAGTTGAAATGCAACAGTTTAGTAAATGGAACAAGGGTTACCGATATCTTCTAATGGTTATTGATGTATTCAGCAAATATGGTTGGATCGTTCCATTGAAAGATAAGAAAGGCGAATCTGTCACTGAAGCATTCAAAACAATATTCAAGGAAGGTAGAAAACCACAATATCTATGGGTTGACAAGGGAAAAGAGTTCTATAACAAACATGTGAAAGACCTATTAGAGAAAAATGGGATACAAATGTACTCAACTGAGAATGAAGAGAAGTCATCAGTAGTTAAAAGATGGAATAGGACAATTAAATCCAAAATGTGGAAACAGTTCACAGTTCAAGGTAATACAATGTATCTAGACATGTTACCTAAACTAGTAAAACAATACAACAACACAAAACATTCAAGAATAAAAATGACACCAGTTGAGACTTCAAAGAAAAAGAATGAGGGTACAGTTTACTTCAATCTATATGGTGATATGGAAACATCAAAACAGAAACCAAAATTAAAAATAGGTGATAAGGTCCGAATATCTAAGTACAAACGGAATGTGTTCGACAAGGGTTATACACCAAACTGGACAGAAGAAGTGTTTACAGTTGATAAGATCCAATACACTAATCCAATCACATACAAAATGAAGGATCTCAGAGGTGAAGATATTCAAGGGAGTTTCTATGAACCTGAATAATTGAAAGCCAAACAGGATGTTTTTCGTATTGATAAAGTCATTCGGAGGAACTATAAGAAGAAACAAGCTTTAGTGAAATGCAAGGGATATAGTGATGATTTCAACAGTTGGATTCTAATGAAAGATTTAAACATACTATAAACAGATATAAGAATATATTGTGTAAGTATATACTGTATAAATCAATACAGTATATACTGTTTATCCGCTATCTATCGGTAGCCAAAAATATTATTACTTTTGGCTATTTACACACCTTTTTTATGGGCAGACTTGTAGTTATTCTTGTATACTTTATCACAGTTTGGACATCGGTATTCCTTGTTTTGCAATTTTTTCACAGCTTCCATTTGGTGTTTCTTTTTATCCTCATCTGAGACTCTCCGCTGTCTTTTATTAGCCGATTTTTTGTAGTCATCTGGTAAGTCATCTTGTTTTATATACTCAAATGAATAAGAATGACCATCTTTCTTTGATACACCTGATTTACAATTGTTGAGACCTTCACATGCCATTTTCACAATTCCTGCATTTATTTTAAGATGTTGTTGGATGGCGTACATGCTGTTGAAGAATGTCACTTCGTTTGTATCTTTGTTGGTGGCTTTTATACATTTTCTATTTTGATGATTTTTGGCAGCAAATGTGCAATCACGATCTTTTGCTGACTTTTTACAATTCTGTTGCTGTGTAACAAGTTGTAAATTACATAAGCGATTGTCTTCCTTGTTATTATTGATGTGATCAATCACCTTCCCTTCTGGTATGACACCGTTGAAACATTCCCAAACAAATCGATGGATTTTACAACCTTTTTGACCTGATTGGCCATGCTTTCTCACACAAACATTCAAATAACCGTTGTGAGTCTTGTTACCCTTGTGAGGCACTTTCTTAATGATATTCATGATGTTTCCATCACTGTCTGCAGCATATAAGTCATAAGTCGGATGAACAGAATAAACGCGCTTGTAAATTGTAATTGTTGTCATTATAATATACATTACATAACATATCTTTAAATCTCAATCAAAAAATTTCATCTCCATTAAGGCTTAAAGAGATTGTATTTTATATATAATATAGAATGGAAAAAATTATCTCAGCCTATAGTATGAACACCTGCGATCTCTCAAAACTAACCAAATCTCAGCTTATCAACTTGTTGTTGAAGCAAAATGAGAAAATAAAACTTTTGAAGCAAAATGTTAAACAACAGCCTAAAAATAACAATATAATTATTCCACCATTGGAATTCAGGGATGATTACAAACCAGTCCCATTACCAAGGAAAAATGTAAAGCAGATGGTGCAGGATTATGAAGACAACATCATTCCTCCACCATCAGAGTTCATAGATGATTACAAACCAGTCCCATTACCAAGGACTAAAAAACCAATTCCAGCTCCAAGGAAGAATGTAAAGCAGACGGTACAGGATTATGAAGACAACATAATTCAACCACCATCACAGCCATCAGAGTTCAGAGATGATTACAAACCAGTCCCATTACCAAGAACCAAAAAACCAGTCCCATTACCAAGGACTAAAATAGAGCAAGTTGCCAAAGCTCTGAAAGGCTACACAAAGTCCTTCGAAATCAGCATCAATAACAACAAAGACCCGCTTGAACAACTACAAAACACCAGAAAAGCCATCGAATATCATGTCACAAACATTCTCACATCTGTGAAAGGTCTGAAATTCGTTGAAACACTAAAGGTGATATTCAAAAAATTAGCAAATAATGAAATAGTGTATAAAACCGCGCACTTCAATAGCAAACCTCAAACCATCATCAACAACACAGAAATCCATGAAGCATTACAATTATCAAAACAGCAAATCTTAAACATGATAGCTCAATGGGTATCTGAAGATTCCGGTTGGACTATTGAATCTGTTGACAATCATTATCTTAATATTGTACAATATCAACCAATGAAATGCTCATCATACATCAAACTACCACAAGAACTCAGAAACAGCGCAAAGGGATTGATCAACATGAAAAATGAGGATAATGAATGCTTCAGATGGTGCCACATCAGGCGCTTAAATCCTCAAGATAAAAATCCGCAGAGGATCAAAAAATCTGATAAACAATATATACAAGATCTTGATTATACTGGGATTGAATTCCCAGTAACCACAAAGCAGTACAATAAAATTGAAAAGCAAAATGAGATTAATATTAATGTATATGGATATGAAAACAAACAACCATATCCCATCTATGTGTCAAAAGAAAAATATAACAAACAGATGAATTTATTATTGATAACTGAAAATGATAATAAACATTACATACTCATCAAAGATTTTAATAAGTTTATGTTCAACAAAACAAAACACAAAGAAAGGAAGCATTTCTGCATGCATTGTCTTCAGTGTTTCAGCTCCGAAAGAGTCTTGAACAATCACAAAGATAATTGCATTCAAGTAAATGGTACACAAGCAGTAAAAATGCCTAATAAGGATAACAACATATTAAAATTCGACAACTTCCACAAACAACAGCCCGTACCATTTGTGATCTATGCAGACTTTGAGGCCATAACAGAAAAGATATCTGGTTGCCAACCTAATAATGATAAATCATATACAGAGGCATACCAGAAGCATACAGACTGTGGATACGGTTATAAGGTTGTCTGTTGCTATGACGATAAATACAGCAAACCTGCTAAAACGTATAGGGGTAAAAAGGCTGTGTATAAATTTATGGAAGCTATGTTGGAGGAAGTCAAATATTGCAAGAAGGTTATGAAAAAAGAATTTAATAAACCATTGAGAACGATGAAAGATGATGAAGAGAAATTTCAAAAAGCTGAAGAATGTCATATTTGCGATAAAAAATATACTGATAAAGATATTCGAGTTCGAGACCACTGCCATAGCACCGGTAAATATAGAGGCTCAGCCCATCAAGAATGCAATCTAAAACTCAGAGTAAACCCAGAAGAAGTAAAAATACCTGTCATATTCCATAATTTGAGAGGGTATGATAGTCATTTTATAATGCAAGAGATTGGAGCCATTGTTAAGAAGCATACATATACAAATAAGAAAGGAAAAGAGACGCAGATGAATATCAATGCCATACCTAATAATATGGAAAAGTATATGGCTTTCATGCTTGGCAACAACTTAGTGTTCCTTGATAGTTTCCAATTCATGAGTTCCAGTTTGGAAAAACTAGTGAGTAATATACCAAGAGAATCATTAAAATATACCTCTCAAGTATTTGAAGGTCAAGAGCTTGATCTAATGGCTAGAAAAGGAGTATACCCATATGACTGAAAAGCTACCGCTGGAAGAAGAATTCTACAGCATACTAAACAATGAACATGTATCAGATGAAGACTATGAATATGCTCAAAATGTATGGAATACATTCTCTCTAAAAAATATGGGTGAGTACCATGACTTATACCATACGTCTGATGTCCATCTGCTGGCTGATGTATTGAAAATGAAAACTTCAGGAAAACATGTTAAGAATACTATAAACTAGATCCATGCCATTATTTCACATCTCCTGGTTTGTCATGGGATGCAATGTTGAAGATGACGAACATCAAATTAAAGCTTATGACTGATATTGATATGTTCCAGTTCATTGAAAAGGGACTGCGTGGTGGAATTAGCTATATAGCCAATCGTTATGGAAAAGTAAACAATAAATACACGAGAGAATACGATGAGAAGGCGCCCTCAAAGTATATCATGTATCTTGATGCTAATAACCTTTACGGTTGGGCTATGAGTCAATATCTACCAACAGGTGGATTCAGATGGATGACACAAAAACAGATTGACAAGATAAACCTTGCCAAGTACAAAGAAGATAGTAAGAAAGGTTTGATACTAGAAGTTGATCTTAAGTATCCAGAAGAATTACATAATCTTCATAATGATTATCCACTTGCAGCAGAAAAGGTGGAAGTAAACAATGATATGTTATCTGAGTACTGCAAAAACATATCTGAGAAATATAATATATCAACCGGTCTGGTCCACAAGCTCATACCAACCTTAGGGAAGAAAGAAAAGTATGTATTGCATTACAGGAACCTCAAATTATACATTGATCTCGGTTTGAAGGTTACTAAAGTCCATCGAGTACTAGAGTTCAATCAATCCCCTTGGTTAAAGCAATATATTGATTTCAATACTGAGAAACGTAAGAATGCTAAGAATGCTTTTGAGAAAGACTTCTTCAAGTTAAGGAACAATAGTGTATTTGGTAAAACGATGGAAAATCTCAGAAAGCGAGTAGATGTTAGATTAGTTACTGATGAGAAGAAACTGTTAAAATTAACCAGTAAGCCAACTTATGTCAGTAGTAAGATCTTCAATGAGAATCTGGTGGCTGTACATAAGATCAAAGAAACACTCACCCTTAACAGGCCAGCATATGTGGGTATGTGCATCTTAGATCTTAGTAAGAAGTTAATGTATGATTTCCATTACAACTATATCAAAGAGAAATATGGGGGCAAAGCTGAAGATGTATACCAAGACTTTTGGAAAGATAAAGATAAATTCGATATCTGAAAGCTCACCGATATCTGAAAGCTATCCTGAAAGCCGATATCTGAAAGCTATCCTGAAAGCTCATCGTATTTTGACAAGACAATAAAGAAGTAATAGGTAAATTCAAAGATGAAGCCGCAGGAGTCCCCGTTTGTGAACTCATTGGTCTACGATCGAAAATGTATAGTTATATTAAGGATAATCAAAAAGGAGGAAAGACTGCCAAAGGAATCAAGAAGAATGTCATCAAGAAGAACATCACACATGAAAACTACAAAGAAACACTACTCAACAACAAACAGATGTATCATAAGATGAAAACAATCAGAAGTGAGAACCATCAATTAGGAAGTTATGAGATAAATAAAGTATCACTCAGCTGTTTCGATGACAAAAGATATATACATGAAGATGGAATAACAAGCTATGCATACGGACATTATAATATCAAACATTAGTCACATTCCTTAATTCTCATATTGGTCCCAGTATTAGTCCCAGTATTGGTCCCAACTCTTATTCTCATATTGGTCCCAGTATTAGTCCCAGTATTGGTCCCAATAATGATTCAAGGTTTTGGTTCCAGACCGATGTCCCGGGTTTTGGTTCAGATTTTGGTTTATGGTTTTGGTTAATGGTTTGGTTCAGATTTTAGTTTATGGTTTGGTTTAGATTTTGGTTTATGGTTTGGTTCAGATTTTGGTTTATGGTTTGGTTTAGATTTTGGTTTATGGTTTGGTTTTGATGATTGATAAATAGCATTGTAGTTGGGAGGAATGAGATAATTTGAAAAAATGAGCTTGTACCCCCAACTACTATACTACTGACAAGAGATGTTAAATGCAGAAGTATCGACAAAGAAAGAAATTAAAGAAATAAAGTAACACGACAGACTACAAAACTGCTTCTAATTATTTCTTGGTTTCTTTTTTTTAATAAAACTTCTGCTTTTCTTTGTATTCTTGGAAATGTTTCTCGGCTTCATAAACCGTCGGTGGATCGACTAAATCTCTCAGAGCCAGCGACCTATCTAGAATTCGATTGTCTCAGTGGTAGCCGAGTTCAATAAAAATTTCAATAACAGTTTTTCAAGTGAATATATATTATATATTTGAAGTGCGGTGAAACATATGAAGACATAACTGATCCCCACAGTTATAAACACAACTCAAGCAGTTGTGAAATTAAAACCTGAAAAAAGCAGGCTTGAACGGGATTCGAATCCATGAAGATACCGGTGCAGTGCTCTACCAACTGAGCTATCAAGCCAACTGGGAGCTGGCCTCTTTGTGTTGACAGGGAGTTTGTAATATACTCATAGACGGTGAAGAAACAAGTGAATATATTTCCCATATTCGAACATCTACATCTACATTTAATTTAGTCTGTAAATACCAGAGAAAGAAACAAAGAAACCCATATCCATATCTTGGCGCTTTAATCATGTAGCGTGACTTTCAAAGTCTTTTTTTCTGACTTGCAATAAATTGCAGCTATTGTTATGCTTAAAATATCGAACTGTTATTGAAGAAGTTTGAAGTCCAGTTGCGGAAAAGTTGACTGAATTTTTCGTTTCTTTTCTTCACAAAAAAATAACTTGATCCATATCTTTCTCTTCGCATTTAAAAATAATCACTATATTTTGTATCTTAGCCCAACGAACTTGGTAAATAAGATTGCTATTATTTTTTCTAAACTACAAAAAGGCTGCTTAAGAACGACTAGCGCGAGAGTAGGAAAATTCTAGATCGCCAGTTTACCAACCAGACGGCTCGAATCAATTCACGCTAGCGCGTAAAGAAAAAAGAATTCAGTTGAGTTAAAAAAAATTGACGTTGAGACCAGAACCTTTACGAAGCCATTGGTTTTCACGGGAATTTTTTGTTTTAAAATTGTCTCTGAGAGAATATTTTACGAAACCATCGACTTTTCACGGCACAGGAAGTTGTACTGAATTACCTCAGCAATAATGAGGATCGTGACTCTAAATGGTCGATTCGAAAATGTGTGAAACAATATTGTTATAATGTAGTACATGATGTCAACGTGACATAAAATGTTTTCTGTTTACGAACTTGACGATCTCAATCTTGATGCTCTCGTTCTCGTTCACATTATTAAAAATTAAAGTAGTCGTAGTGTCGTTTTGAAATTTTTGAAGGATTTCATTCCCATTGGAGCCATTGCAAAAGAGCTCATTAAGCACCTGCTGTGTCGTAATTATAAGTTTGCTTTGAAACGGAGAAGTGTTTCGTCTCATATAACATCATGACTTGTTACTCAGATTACAGTCTTAATGATTTTCTTTGGTAAATTGTCGTTTCTAATGTGAATTTCCTTCGCATAGTGTATTTGGTAGATAACTATTCCAACGATGAACACCAAATTATGGATCTCAGATTTTTATTTTTCCATCGCAGTTGTCTTTATCATGCAGGTACGTTTTATTTTAATACAGTCCTTAAAGATAAATACTAGAATAGCGAGAATACCACTATTGTCTGCGTTATATTTCTCTAAGGAAGTATAAATTTTTAGAGTTGTTGTACTGAGTGCTTACCATACGGTTAAAGTAGTAAATTCTTTCTGTCAACCAATAACTGTTCGCATTAACATGCAGAAAACATCTTTAACTAATAACTGATCTTCGCTATAATTCATCTCAGTTAGCTCGACTCTGCAATGTCCAAGATTAATGCCTTAAATCTGCTCGGTTTTATTATTCTTATTGTCACTTCTTGGGTTGTTTTATTTCCACTTACTACGAAACAAATATCACAACAGATAGAGCTTTTAAAATTCAATAAACTTGTTTTCGGATAGTAGGATAACATTGTCGGAACTAGTTGCGGGTAAAACAATTTGACGCCAGAATGTCCAACTGTTTCATGACATATGTCAGCCTTGGTTTGTGTTCGAGTGCTTGTATTCCCCTCCTACGATTAAACATTTTCATGGCAGTAGTGTAGCCTGTTTAGGTGAAAAGAAAGGAAAGTAGAAGTGAGGCTTGAAGTCAGAAGTAACTTTTATTCTCTTGTATTTTGTCTTTTTCTACAGGCACACTATGGCATTATTACATGTTCTTCAAGTAAGTGCTCACGATTAGAATACCTAACAAACTTACTGGTTATTTTAATCCAAGTTAAAAATGAAACTTTTTACCCCAATACAAAATCGTATACATTAAGTCCTTTGGACGCATTGGCGCTAGGCGAATACTAATCGTAAAGACAAAACGAATTTTCACCCCAGTACAGCCACTTAACGGGTATAGGTAGCGTTTTTCTCAAAACAAGTTTAAAGATCGACAAATTGAGTTTGATATTTTTGAAAAAGGTCTTTCTAGAAGGTGAATTGTTAGTTAGAGAACAAAATAATTGGCTGAAGAAACCTGAGATAACGATCCATGAACGGAGCGAGTCTCATCGTCCATCTGATTTAAGTTATCATTCGTTCTGTGGAAAACAAACATGTTTTTAAATTCATGTCTCACAGGTGTAGTATATTTTGGAAGAGGTTTAGAAAATGTCAACTTTTCCTATAGACTTATATCTAAATCTAGTAGAATTGTTGAGACTTTATCTCAGGTCAACTGTCCTAGAGGAAATGGTGTTAATCATTGCGTTCCCAAATTTAATCTTAATTTTATGAGGAACTCTTTTACATGCAAGTGTGGCCAACTTTGGAATAAACGTCCAGATGTCAAGTTGGCCGATAATGTTAATATTTTTAAGTCTAAGCTAAGATCGATTCAGCTGTAACGTTTACATTTTATATCTACATCTTTTTTGTTTGTAACTTTTATAATTTTTTTTATTCATGTGTACATAGATTTAGATTATAATTTAATTGTAGATTTAATGCACGTTCGTATTTTGAACGAGCACTTGTGCTCTTAAACGTTAACGTGGTTAAATAAGTTATTGTTGTTGTTGCTGTTGTTCAGTCTACCCTATTTTTTTGCTCCTTGTCTCCACCCACTCCCCCATATACTAGCAAAATTTAAATCTACCCAACCTACTTACAAGAGTGTTCTCTCCTCCCCGTCCCTGCAGTGGGACAAGGGACGAGTGGGCCCCAGGGACGGGATTAGAATCTGGACTGCGCGAAAGACGTACCCAAAATAGAAAATATAGAAAGAGGAGAGAGACAATGCGTTAAACGTGGGTGATTGGTGATTACGAGGTCTTGGTGCGGTCCTCTTCCGCGGTCGTCCTTCTCTTCTTTGAAAGGCCTAAAAATGTCTTTCTCTCTAAGAAATATAATTAGTCTCAGACTGATCGAACTGGCAGTTCGCAGTCAAATTTTCTCAAATAACATGTTATCAATATTTTACATTTCATGCCTGTATTTTACATTTTATGTTTGTATTTTACATTTTATTCTGTAAGTAATGTTATCACTATTTCAATTTAGTTTCATATTGTAATTATTTCCACACGACCCCACAAGCTCTAAGCTTTAAACCTTATCGTGTTTAAATAAAGGATATGATGATGATGATGATCATTTTTGTTTTCTCATCTTTACAGATTGCTCAGATGGCTGGGTAAACTTCGGAAAGTATTGCTACATCTTTAGTAACATACGCCTGAATAGAACAGAGGCGGTAGCCGAGTGCGAAAATTTCGACTCACATATTACGGTTTCAAGGAATAAAGATGCAAACGATTTCTTGATGTTACACATGCAAAGTTCGTCTTCTTGGCTTGGGCTAAGTGACGACGTTACCGAAGGGAACTTTGTATGGCATTTTGGCAATTATTCGTACCAGAACTGGAACGATAACCATCCTAAAACGGGTAACGCTGGTGAAAATGTCGACTACGTTGAAATCGAGAAAAGCACTGGGAAATGGAATAACATTCGTAGAAGCGAGTCTATAGGAAATATATGCGAGAAACGCGGTAAGGAGTTATGTAAAGTGTATGTCGGTATTCCTGGGTCATAACATTCTTAAGTAGGTATCTCCTTATTATTCTTGTTTGCCATTTATTTGCCAATGGTCTTTGGAAACTCAACTGTATGGACCTTTTTTAGTTGTTCATAGTGGAACATTCCGGGGTGACCCGTCCTGTAGGCAACCCAGCTGATTCCGCAGAATGGCAAAACTTCCCCGCTGTGAAATCATATCATATTTAGGGAACTGTCAGGGTAACCCATGCAGCAAAGTGCATCCTGTCATAATCCACGTCCCAGTCAATGGGTCTGAACCAATACTTCTATTACCGCGTCTTATGCGTGTTAAACGAAGGAAATAGATTCCATTTTAGTAATGGATCACAGACGGCTTCAAAATGTTTTTAGAACAAACACGTGGTACACGAACTGTTACCAGAAGTTATTATCATATTCTGACGTCTTCTGTGATCAGTTACTGAACAGAACCACTGCAACTTGTAACCTATTTGTTTTACATGAGAAGCAAACAACCAAAAATGTTAATAACGTTATCTATACGTCTGTCTTCCATTTGATGATAAGTAAAAACCAATCCGATAATGCGAGAACAATTTGACTTATTATAGTAGATTGCCTAAAGGGTACAAATGTTGCCGAAAGGAAGAACGATTTTTCTGTGATTGTTTTAAAAATGATATTAACCTGAACAGATCGCAAATAACACTCGATAAGAGGGAACTCATCAAACTATAAAACAGATGCCTGGTAAAACATCAAATTTTGCTTGCTGCTGTGGCAACTGACACAGTCAAAGACCATCAACAGCATAATGAAGATGAACATTTTTCACGAGTGATCAAAACTGGTTTACTTCTATGATTCTGATTTTGAGAACTTTAACACTTACGGTAAGCTAACGATAACATTTTTGAACTGGCTTGGTTATTTTCTATCAAGGCGAGCGCATTTGACCTAACTTCTTCTTTTCTGTATTTTTTTCCAAATGACTTCTGTTAGTATTAGACGAGACTCAACAAGAATGAAGAATGATTAATTTATCATGTTTATATTGGATATTCTGGACTGATAGTCCTGTTTTTCCCGATAGCTTTCATCCTTATTTACATCAATCGAAGATAGCACATGGAAAACAGCGTACCTCAATAGAGAGTTGCATAATGTAAAAAAGACTAAGTTTGTAAAGGAAACCAGGAGCGATAGAAGACGATTCAAATTTACACAACAGAAAACTGTCTCACACCTTCCTACACTGCGACTAACGATGCAAGAGAGAGTGCAAAATCTGACTGCGCATCATAATTCTGCCATTCGCGCACAACCACAATTCCTTGCGTCTTTGATCTTACTGCTACCACAATTCCTTGCCTTTCGCAAAACGTGCTCAAGGCCCCTGAATCTGACCTTTTGCCGATTAGAGATAAAGAGATAAAGAGATAAAATATTGAATATTTGTATTCGTTTTGTTACTTTAGTAGGCACACGACCCCACTAACTAAAAGCTTGATATGCTATGGAGGGAAACCCGAATTAAACACAGTATCTAGAAAGCCACAGTGGCTTGAAACTAGGCTCAGTCGCCATTTGCTTATTATATGCTGTAATACAAACTTCAGTTTATGATACAACATTAATTCCAAGTTGTTTTACTAGTAAAAAATCCTTCACATAAATACTAAGCTTTCTTCTCATTTGTCCCCATTGGCAGCTGTACAATCCCCCGGTGAGAAATGTACCAATAATGCACTTGGAATGGAGTACGAACGTATTCATGACGATAACATAACGTCTAATAAAGACGATGGACAAAATCTAGCACCATATGGTCGCCTGGGACACCCAAGGGGCTGGTGTACTCTGCCTACCCAGCCAGGATATCTACAAATTAGTTTGAGTACCATTTTCTTTATATGCGCCTTTGCCATCCAAGGGCACTTTAACAGTGACAACGGTTTTGTTAAAAAATTCAGACTTGAGCTATCTACATCTGAGAATCACTGGGATTTTTACAGGAACAAAGATGACAGTGAGGTCAGTAATGGTAGGGTCTCTCAGCTTTTGTAGTTTAATAACATAAGTTTGATTTCAACTTTTAAGTTAATGATCATGTTTCAACCGTATGTGACACCTGGTCACGAAAGAATAAGGCGAGGTGAGTATCAAAGTAAAGTACCTTTGAAACTGTTTTGAACAAACTTGGAGCTAAACTCTGGAACTCCTTCCAGTACAAATTTCGACAACTCTCTAAAAACGCCTTTAAAAAGCATGTACATGATTTGCTGTTTTCAATAATGGAGGCTGAGGATGATTATGTTGAAACGCCTATTCTTGTGTATAAAATTGCAAATTTTACCTAGTACATGTATAAAATGTATAGTTTTCGTTAGACCTTTTTAAACTTCATATCCTCCTCGTTTTCGTGTCATCCTGTTCTTCTTTGATTTCCTTTAATTTAATATTGTTTTATTTAAGCTAATATTGTTTTATTTAATCTAATATTGTAACCATGGACTGCGTGTAGCTCCGCCCACCACGATTAGCCTTTGCTATTTGTGGGCGGAGACAGACTACAGAATATGTAATGACAGACTTGAAATAAACAGTTACTTGGAACCAAACAGTGCACATATTATAGAGGATACTACATGGCGGCACGAGATATGAATTATTTTTAATATTTATTATTATTATTTATTTGTTTACGGACGAGCGAGGCGAATGAGTGAAATACTGTTCTATCAGGACAAAATAAAATTTATAGACCAAGTAAATGTTTGCACAAACAACAGTGAAAAAGCGGGAGATTTTACGGTGAAACATTTATTTGCTGTCCGTATACAGTAATAAATAAGTTATGTCACATGTAGATAGTGATTAATTATTTATCATTCTTGTCGGCAGATCATTGTCTTTAAAGGAAATACCGTCAACTATAAAAAAGAGAAAAGACTGCTTCAAGACGGCGTTATGGCTAAAGATGTGCGTTTCCAGCCAGAAACGTATCAACAAAACCCTTGTATGAGAGTTGAGATATTCGGAGAGGAAGCTAGACCAGGTATATCAGGCCAGTATCATACTCTGAAATGTAGTGCACGTAGAGGATTTAGCCTAATTTTGTTTAATTGTTTCTGTTTTACTAATTAATCCTATCAAACTTTTTTGTGATCCATTATAAATCGCTAAATGTCTGTCTAGATGCCACGCTCTTCCCAGAAGGCACTGAAGTGATGAACACAACTTACAACTACCTGGATGTCCGGTGGAGGGACACTCGTCCAAAGTTCTTCTTTTACGGCCGCCTTCAGGGATACCTTGTTACTCTAGAAAATATGCATGATCCTAGCGAAGAGAAAACTCTGGTATTTACCAGCTGCCATTCAAAGGGGATAAATATCACTAATCTAAAGGAAAATACGACGTACTGTGTTTATATAGCGGCTTTTACTGAACACGGAAAGGGGAACAGTACCTCGTGTATGATGGCAGCTACAGGGGAAAAACGTAAGTTGGGAATTTGTTTCGGTTTACATGTAGTTAGCTTCAAACTATGGAACATAACAAATAACAAAGATGTATTAACTATGAAACGGACGGCTAGGCCTTCATTCCCTCCTAGTTATAAGAAAATGAGTCCTAGCTTGGAATCCCAGAAGCAAAAGTAGTAATCACCTCAACCCTGAGTGTAAGCCAGTGGGCTTGTAAGTTTGTATTTCTTTTTAAAAATGAAATACAAGCTGAAAGAACGACTGATGATGTAATTTTACTCAACATTCATAGTTGTAGATAGAGAGTGTTATCTGACTTTATGCGAACCTCTAGTTTAAAACAAATAATTCACTCCGACATTTTTGCTCTTCTTCTTTGCAACTTCTGCCGCAAAAATATGTAAGAAATAACTGACTTTGCCTTATTTGTTAAAATTTTAGGATACGTTTATGATGGCTATCATGTGACAACTTAAGCTTTTTCAATTAAAACTGAAAAACCCCTATTTTTAATTATAATAAAAACGTTTTGCAAGTAAAGAATGAACATCGCAGTAAATTTTCCAATTTAAGCAACTGGAAAGAAGAAGCCTGAAAAAAATCAGGGCTTCAACGGGATTCGAGCCCATGACCTCCGCGATACCGAAAAATTTACTGCGATGATCATTCTTTACTTGCATCTATAACCGCAGTTCAAATATGAAATATTTCATATATACTTCACATCAAAAAAAGTTTTATTCCTCTTGGTAAAAAGAATTGGGATTTAGTTTTGAGGCCCAGGTCAAACGTCGACCTTTCAGTCAAACCTTTAAATTAGGCTCAATTTTGCATGTACTGCATGGCCGCCACTCGTCTGACTACAATTTCGCGAGTTAACAGCCACATTGCCCAATGACCACAGCCTTAAAGTGCCCATGTCGTCAAAGTTTTTATTTTCCCATCGGATCCTATATTTCATGTAATGAACTTCGGCGAAAAAATTTTTCGATTTGAATGAAAAGCCTTTTTTTTTTAGGAATCTTTAAAAACCTGAATATCCTATTTCCTTGCGGTCTACATGTGGCGCTGACTACATGGTCGACATGCTCAGACTTGTGACGTAGATTCGGGAACGTGTGACTTCAGGATTAACTTATCTCGCCTGTTTTACCGCTGTAAATTTGGCTTCTAGTCCATGCAAAATGCTCCTTTCCAGCTTATTTCAAACCAAGGGAAGACTGGTGCGAATGGTGGACCAAAATGGCGGCAAATTTAAACTTTTTTAAAACTTCTAAAAAAGATTGCATTTTATTCAAATCGAAATTTTTTTCGCAGAAGTTCACTGGGTGATATGTAAAATCAGATAAGAAAATAAAAATTTTGATAATATGGGCACTTTAAGAGGAACTTATATATATTTGTTAAGAAAATGTAATCTTATCTCCAACAGCAAAAGTGGATTTCACTGCATTCAACGAAAGCTCCACATCTATTAGGTTGAACTGGAACGGAGAAATACCTCTTCCCATTGACGACAGCGTTAAAAGAGGAATTAAAATAGATTATTACCCCGCCACAGAGGAAAATTTAACACGTAGCACACTACTTTGCGACGATAGTACGACGACCGAGTTCAGCAATTTGAGCATATTCACCAAGTACTGTTTTAGTGTAGTCGCTTTCCACGATAATGACATTGTTACTAAGTTACATAACAACGAATGTGTGTACACGGACGAAGAAGGTACGTACTGGTCATATAATTTATGACCACTGTTATTTATAAGAAATAATGCATTTTAAAGGTTCGCAAATTGTGTCTTCAGGGTAAACCACGAACCTAATTGGTTTGTTTTGTCGCTAATTGTTTATTTAAAATTATTGCCAATTTACTGCTTGCTGCTCTTTATGCGACACGGTTACTCATTTTTACACATTGAAAACGTGATTTCAACTCATTTTCCTCCGGAATGTCAAATTCCTCGGTACTCCCAGAACAGCACTCGTTGCAAGTGGCACATGCATGGTACGTGCCTGGGTAGCTCCTTCTCCGGTTTTCCAGTTATAGGAATTACCCCAGACGGAGTTACCATAATGGAATTTTTGCATAGTCAATCATTATCCTGTTCTTACTTACAACTGAAATGTCGTCTGATGATAACCTACTGGGCTTACGAGCTCGCCCGCAATGGTTCAACGTCTGGTGCAGACGCAGCACAATGTAAAAAACGATCGCGTCATCCGCACGAGTAAACAATATTTAAGAATTGGTTCATGCTTAGCGTGCGTATATCGAGTTATGGATGCGCGCGGAAAGTTTGGAGAGCAAAGTGTTTTGTTTTCAAATACACGCACTTGCTTACTGTACAATAAACGAGAAATTTTCAATACTGCACTCAGCTTCGCTTCGTGCAGTATTGAAAATTTCGAGTTCATTGTACAGTAAGCGCGTGCGTGTATTTGAAAACAAAACACTCAGAACAGTCTCTAACCCGTAACTAATGAACTAGGGGTATTAAATTGCCTTGATGCCGGGACTTTTGAACTTTAACATCAAACGAAATGGGCGAAAATCAGTGAAAATGGCTGATATTTTGATCCTGGGTCAAACTTAAAATTTTTTCCCCTTCTAGCTCCTGGCGGACCACCTTTGAATGTCGCTGCTCAAAATGTAAGCTCCACTTGTATCAACGTAACGTGGCAACCAATTGAAGAGAAGTTACAATACGGAATTATACTTGGGCACCGTATCAGATACCAAAAAGCGTCAGCAGCGACATCACTTCGGCGAAAACGTCGAAGCATAGAAGTCCTTGAAACCGAAGTGCTTGGAGGAAACAATTTTACTTGGACACTGGAAGGACTGGAAAAATTCACTAACTACTGCATTCAAGTTTTGGGTTTTAACAGCAAAGGTGATGGAGAAACGAGTGATTCGATCTGCGTTATGACAGACGAGGACGGTAAGCGCTAAATAGTTACACTCAATCAAAGACAAACAAAAAAGCATTTAAATATTCGTCATGGGCTAGTTTTGCAAAATTTTGATTCTTAGTTTAGTTCTAGAACTCCTCCCTAACAAATAACGACAACCCCTCCCCCACTACATGTACAGTTCGCAAAATTTGCACGTTAAAAAAATCCTTATTTGTTCAATAATACAAGATAAGTACACGCCCTCTGGGTATACTACGTTCTCCAAACATCTGTACTTGTGGTTCATGTTTTCCTCGGAATGTGTTCAATTTATCCCATTTCCATGATGCATGTATAAAATTTCGAACACCCCCTAAAAGTAAATAGAAGACTGTTTTGTGTGGTTAAAATTATTATAGTGACACAAAATAAGAGGAAAACTTATCTTGGTTGCTAATTTAAGACTACGATGTTATTGTTTGCTTTAATAGTGCCAAGTATGCCACCAAACATCACAGCTGGATTTAACCTCAGTTCTACAAGCCTTACAATCGAATGGAGTCACATACCTCCAGAATTTGTCAATGGCATTCTGTTAGGATATATGATTTCGTACCAGATAGGCATCGAGGCTGGCAGTTCCCAATACGTTCCGATAGAACTCGAAC
>CM042757.1:3098282-3103282 GCA_022496165.2 Catalaphyllia jardinei
AACTGAAAAACCTGTAGAAGTATCTCAAAAAACCTGCTCTTTAGTCGGACCTACTGGAATTTGTGGTTGCCATAGCAACGTCAAAAATGATAGACACAATCATCATATCAAAATTTTTGCAGAGAATGAATGAACAGCTACTAAAAGTTTCAGCCCCTTAGAGTAAACTCACTTTTCAAAACTTTGAAAATACCTTCTGGTGGTAGCATTCCCTCAAAATATAAATGTAAATGAAAGTCATCCTTACTACTTTTTAGTTACAGTATTAGTTTAAACCTGCTCATTCTAACTCGTTTATTTCGAATTCCTCGTTATTTCGAACTCAAAACCACTTTCCTTGGGATTGCTATTCAGTAATTTACTATCGGTTATTTCAAACTCCCGCTATTTCGATCTACTTTTCGTTTCCCTGATAGTTTGAAATAGTGGGATTCAACTGTGCTCACTTCGTAGGAAGTATAGTTGTCTTGCCCTCATTTGCCATCCTCTTTTTGTAAGCAGATTTCCACGATAAGAGACTCCAAGGAAAAGTATGTCGTAGTGACAAAACTTTCGAACAGATTCAGTATGAGTAAGTATTCATATTTTAGAATGAATGATAAACAGTTATTTATTCACGTGAATGACAGGTTGATTAGTTTCTATCCCGTCAATTTACTATAAAGAGGAATTAATATTTGTTTGGGCTAAATAACGTTTTTTTTTTTAAATTACGGAACAGTTTAAGTTTTCCAATTAGAAACTGCCTTACTGTATGGATTGGGTTTTTTCCGTCGCAGGAATATTTCATCTGAAGTATACATTAAAAGGACAATCAGTCTTTTTTTCCTCCACTCGTTATCTTCTTTTTATTGCTCTACTTTCCCTAATTTTGTTCTCTTTTGCATGGCTTGGAGGTTGCCTTTAGGAGTTGAGAAATCAAAGTACATATGAGTTATTTGAGGAATTAAAACTTGACACCATTTTCATAAATCCAGTCAGTTATACAAACTAAATAAGAATTTAACTAAATAAACTAAAAAAAGCCCAAAAGGAGAGGGCGCGAACGGGACACTCTGACGCTTCAAACAAATACATTCCCAGGACCCATTGTGTAATTTTACTTTGGGTTCGTCTCAGAGCGGCATAAGCCAAGACCAAACCAATAATTACCAATTAGACTATTCGGCCAATTTCAAACCGCAGTAATACCAAACTAAAACCAAAGTAATTCTCTGATCACTTTCGACACTCAACTGAAATCCACTAAATAAATGTATAGGCAGCAAAAATAAATTATGAACTACCAAATGTTTCTTTTTCTCAGGCACTGAATATGACACCGTTGAAGAACTCGTCTCTGCCCTGAAAACAGGAGTCACAGACAGTATTCTTTTAGATATGTACGTACTTGTAAAGAGAAAAGACTTGTTTAACGACACGAGCTGGCTTCAAGTGGTTGATATTGTGGATAAGGGAATGGCACATGGTATTGAATTAAGAGGAACATCTATGACGCTGGCAGAGCAACTTGAGAAAATTATTCAAGCGAGGAACGTGCAGACAGAATTTCTTGAGGAAAGCCACGAAGACGAATCCGAGGAGGAGCATGAGGCACACACGGTGAAAATATTTAATTTAGGCAATAGACCACTCTTTCTATGGGTTTACTGGCGCAATAAACCACTTGGGATGTTGGGAGAACACGAGAAAAGCTTGTAAATCACGAGCCGTCAGGCGAGTGATTTACAAGCTTTTCTCGTGTTCTCCCAACATCCCAAGTGGTTTATTGCGCCGGTAAACCCATAGAAAGAGTGGTCTATCGCTTTTATGAAATAACTATGGAGAAAGTCTGTCAATGAGAGGAAAGTTTATTGTACTTTCGTGATCAAGTTACTTATTCTCATCAAATTCATGAGATGACGCGACAAACCAATCACAGAGACTGAAAGAATGAAAACACAGACTTCGCGCCGGACACGAAATCCGCAGCGACGAAAACATTTCACGCTGTTTTAAGAAAGTTTTACTGTAAGAAAGGAAAGAAAAAGGTTATCGGTGAATGGCAAAAAGCATATCAATTAACTCAAAGGTATTCTGACAGAGAAATGCAGGGATTCGTAGGTGGAATCGGTCATCACGAAAGTAAAAGGCTGTACGAAAAGTGTGCAAGTAGTACAAACTTCATGTGCTTGGCGAAGTGATTCAAGGCGGTGTTTAGCGATAATTTCCCAAGGTTTTGCGAGTGGAATAAAGGTTAGTAACAGAAACGCTGCTTCCGAAATTTATTCAGAATTTATTTACTTATGCTGACGGCTATTAAGTCTGTGTTTCTCTCTGTATTTTGCTAAATGAAAACCGTATTGCTTGAAAGCTAAGCTTATCGAAATCAAATTCATATATCGTGTTATGCATGAATTCATTGAGTTTAAACTCAAGAAAACTTTTCCCTGCCTGTTTGGCAACCCAAATTGAGTAGACAAGCCCAGCTGACTTAGTCCTTCACAGACTGTGGAAAGCACCGAAATAGAGCGTAACCGGAGTCGGCGTAAAAGTTTTGCCGTGGAAAAAAAGATAAAGCTTTATATGACAACCAGCTTCTGGTCCTGTTTTTCCTTGTGTATGTTGAATGAAAAGATATTCGTGTTATTAATAACTCAGCCAGTGAAAGGCAAAACTGTTTATTACATTTGTTATCGCTAGAGTCCCGAGTTGTCTAGTTCCCGCGTAGAGCTGCCATAGATCGAAAACCGTGGTTTACCGGTACAATAGAACATAGGTTTAGCACCTCTATTGACCAATCAGAGCGTGTGTAGTATCTTAGATATTTAAAAAAATGATTTAGTCCTTGGTTAATTTGCAATGATTTATCTAAAGAACGTTTAAGATATCATAAAAGCTTGTTGAACTATCAATAAAGCTCTAAAGACTAGGAAAAATAGTTTTTTGTAATTATTTAGCCACTTAGGCATGTAACACTGACAATCAACAAAGACCTTTACAATCCTTATGCACGTATTACGTGCCTAGATTCTTAATTAACGGAGACTCGCTCTTCAAACTCTCGCGAATTGCGCTTCTACAGCTGCTACCCAGGTGACGGACGCAACGGTGTAGGAAGAAATAACTCAGCTCTAGAGGGTAAAGGAAACATTTTGAAGAATGCGCCTCTCAATTATTTAAAATGTTTCGCTTTGATTGCCAATTTTTCACAGAAAGGAACGCCTTTTTTAACAGCCACGACGCTAAATGAGGCTTAGTTTTACTGAGGAAGCTTTTTTTAATTTGGCACACGAGCATAAGCGATTTTTTTTTCTTTCTTGACCCTTTCCTTTCCTTTCTCGGCCATTTTACTCTAGCTACCTTTTGCGTTTCATATTCTTTGGCAAAGCCTGGTAATGGGACCTTCATCAATTGTAGGTATTATGGGCCATTTTTGCCACCATTTTTGCACCAAAACTGGTAGCGTTGTTTTTCGATTCAATTTGCTAAGTCAGAATTCTGTCGATATTCAAAACCGCCTGTTGTGCGGATAGATCTATCCTAGCTCTACTATCAGCTTATGAAGAATAACTGGTGACATTTAAGTTGATGAAGTCACAAGTGGTACAAAGAGCGCGACCACTCAGGACCTGCTCATGCGCCGCTGGCAGCCAAAGCAATTATTTCCAGGCTAATAAGATTCAATGCTCTATATGAACGAGCATCACAAAGTGTCATTTTCATATTACCTCAGATTTGACCGAATTATGTGTGTTTTGGTGACTTTTTAGGAAAGACACTTTGTGATGCTTATGATAAAGAGCATGCATCCCATTAACCTGCATTTCTGGACATATCTGAGTTAAAGGGTGTTACGAAAAATTGTTGCGTGACTTGGAAGATTCGCGAATATGCTAATTTCGTCTCCTTTTTTTGCATATTTAATTAGTATCCCATCACCGTGATTCTGCAATTTTTTTAGTTGTTTACATATGTTGCTGTCAGTAGTTCAATGTTGTAATGATACTTTTTTTAAGTAGTGCTGGAAAGTTCTAGAATCTTATGTTGTAAAGTATATAAGTGAATCGGTGTAGTTCTTAGGTGTTTTTTACCCAGGAGTGTTAAGAGAGAATTATCTAGTGGGTAAGTGTAGTGTTTACTGAAGTGTGACGAAGGCGTCGCGTGTAAAGAGACGACAGAGGTCGTGTTTGTCGAAGTGTAACAGAGAGGTTACGTGGATATCTGGCGGAGGCTGTGTTTATACAAGAGTGACGCATGTCGAAGTTTAACTGACAAGCATAGCGTGTGCTTGTTGTGAAGTTTTGTGTGGAATTACTGCGTTCATCTGGAATAAATAACCTTGTCGTTCCGACATCCCTGCGTTCTGTTTGGACTGCAAACTACCTACCACCTCAAACATCGAACTCGTAACAAAGGGTTAATTTATTGTGTCTTGATTTTGTTTCAGATATCTGCGATTGAAGAGGAGTCATCCTTGGTGTTTTTTGAGCCAGAAAGTCCATTTTTTTTACTTACACTTCAGGTTGGAGGGGCAACTCTGGGCGTATTTGTCGTGTGTGGGATTATCTTTGAAGCCTATCAGTGGAAAGGAAGAAAAATGGTACAAACTGGTAAGTTTATTGTTAGCCGTGGTCAAGGAGATCAAACTATTTTTTTAACTGCTTCCATAATTGTAACACAAGAGATTTTATTACTTAAATTAATCTTCTTATAGCTTTGGAAGACTTGGTGACTTAAAATCCATTTTTATCCAAGCTTCACCCACGCGTAAGTTGCAATTGTACAGGGTGAATCAGTGTTATCTACAAAGTTGAAAAATTGCAAAAACTCGTTCATAGCATCCCATTCACGAGTTAAAAATGACTGAAAGTTGATATGATGGATAGTTCTTCCCACTTAATTTCTTCAGGTGCCATTTTATCGTTAAACGGATTAGAGCCAAGATATTCTGCGAACGTTTTAAGAGAGTAATCATAGCTTCGAATTTTTGAATGAATTGAAAGGTGCTATGATGGAGA
>CM042757.1:3108282-3128473 GCA_022496165.2 Catalaphyllia jardinei
TTTACAGAATGTTATATTTGGCACAATATCTAAGCAATGCCCTTCAATTAAATTGCTAAATTACTTTATTAATGTTGGAAAGCTGTTTTTGTGGGACTGCAGAAGAAACCAATTACACGTTAAAATTAAAGGTTATCAAAACAAAATAGCAAAAAAATCAGTGAAACTGAGCGTAAAATAATAGGCCATTTACGAATTACCTCAGGCCTCTTTTTCGAAGCAAGTCTTGGTGCTCGTCTTTTCATATGCAAAATCAATTTTCATTCACATGAAAATGAGTTTAATTTGCGTGTGAATGAAAATTGATTTGCATATGAAAAAAATAGATTTTTAGCCCTGGCCAGAAATCAGTCAATATGTAGATAGATTAAATAAGTAAGCACTTAAAGAAATAATTTATCTTGATTCGCCCTTAGCTTTGTAATCAAGAAGTTATTCATTCATTTATTTTCTCTTGATTGCCTTTGTTCCAGTTGTTTTTGTTTCTTGTGTAGTATTCGTTTTTGCCACTTGTAGTACAACGTTTAAGCCACTTTCTAATTTCTAGCCTATATATCTTTTAAAAATTGATGTGGGCCTTTGAATGGAAATAAAAATGTCAAAAGAAAGTAACTGAGTAAAAATAGTTAACAATTATGGTGAGATTGAGATTGCTATTGCCTCATAGAAATCGAGAGAAAATTGTTTTAGTAGAATTCTAACTGAACTTTCTCTCAAATAACGTTTCAAATTATTTCTGGTCGCAGTAATAAACTTCACGCTTTGGAAAATACGAGCGGACTGGATTGTCAATTTCATATTTGCAGTTCCGCATGCAGGGTTATCATGCAGTTTCTTTCGAAAATTTCGAGCTTTTTTAATTCAAGAAACCGTGAATGTCCTTCTATTAGTCTTCTCAGGAATTTGATTATCCTATTGTTTTGAAATAGCTTTGGATGTTCCTTTAAAACTTCGGAGGAACGAGGAAACGTTGCGATTTTGTCGCCCGCGCCACGAGAGTGTGAAATGGTTCAGCCAATCAGATTACAACATTTGCATTAGTGCACTAGTAGAATTCTACTACTATTAATAATAACTGTACTAATGTGTCGAGATTGTTTTAGCCGAGGATTAACCCTCAACTAATAGATGACAACAATTTAAAAGCATATGCGAGCTTTGTTGTAGGTAGATTTGTTGAAAGTGAGGATATTATAAAGCTAAGTTGGCTACCAGTCAAAAAACATATCGAATGGCAGCTGTTAAAGCTAGTTCACAAGACGATTTATTCTCGTGAATGGCCAGGTTACCTGCGACTGAAGCAATGTATGCACAATCGAACTCTGAGGTCTAGTGCAGCTATGCGGCTTGAAATCCCACTAGTGTCACATATTTATCAAGACCAAGCTACTAAAAGCTTTAATATTTTACCTGAATGTGTAAGGAACTGTCTTGATTTTAACCAGTTTTCTAAGATGACTTTTAAGTTTTTAATGAAAAAGGTCAAAGATAATTTTTTAGCTTAATGTTTTTATTATGCACTGTAAGTAGATATATTTATTATTATTATTATTATTATTATTATTATTATTATAACTTTTTACCTCCATTTCTATTTTAGAAGATATATTTTAGCAGATGAAGAGCCACCTTATGGAAATGGCGAATAAAGCCATTTTTATTATTATTATTATTATTATTACTACGTCAACAGCGCGCGCTAGTTCTGTCTCCATTGAGTTATACAAACACGATTTTTAACCAATCAGCGCGCGTGCTTTCTTAGGACTGTTTTCTAATGACAGATATTAAAGAAAACAGTTTGAAACCGTTGGTTACAGCAATACATTTGTTGTTTACAACAAAACAATTGTCAACTTACCATAGATGGATACTGGCCTCTTGAGGACCAAATATTGATCAGTTTTTTAATACTATCCAGTCTTTTGATAAAGTTTTTTTCTCTGTGCAGTTTTACATCATTTATACTTTATAACAAACTACGAGGGCTTTTTTCGGCTCACCGGGCCGTCTGATTTCAAAAGGTATTGCTTTATTCTTTTTGGTCAACCCAATCCACATCCCCTCCGCTTTTTTGCAGTTTATCTTAAGACCTGAAATTTCCTTTAAAAATCCAACAATTGCTCAGCTGCCCTTATGTCTGATAACTCTGCAGTTGTATCATCTGCATATTGCAAGACCTTTGTTTTCTCGTTCTCGATACTTCATCCTCATTCCTTGATTCTGACGAATCGCAATTGCTAGAGTTTCCACGACTACTATAAAAAGGTCAGGGGAGAGTGGACTCCCCTGCCGAACACCTCGTTTCAGTGATCAGTAATTTGGTGTAGTACCATTGTTCATTGTACAACTCTGAACATTTTTATAAAAAAAATCCAGTGATGGAGGTCTGTGCCAAAATTGAAAGCTTCAAGACATGTAAAAACGAA
This sequence comes from Catalaphyllia jardinei, assembly GCA_022496165.2. Taxonomy (NCBI): domain Eukaryota; kingdom Metazoa; phylum Cnidaria; class Anthozoa; order Scleractinia; family Caryophylliidae; genus Catalaphyllia; species Catalaphyllia jardinei. The sequence continues at coordinate 3,110,712 of CM042757.1, forward strand.
ATCCCACCCAGCACTGTCAAAAGCTTTTTCAAAATCAGTAGACCTGGAATGGTTTCTTCGACAGAACATACCTCTTACTAACCGAGTTCGTAAGTTTTAGCGGTCCGTGCAGGAGAGCACGGACCGCTAAAACTTATAGTTTTTTGTTGCCAAACTGTTGCGTGATTTACCGCCAAATTTTCTCAACTTATATACCAAATAAAAGATTAAAACTATCTTTTACTCTAAATTGCGTACTAAAGCGTGCTAACGACTTAAAACTTAAAAACCATTTAGAATTGATTCGTTTTACTTTCGACCTGCTTCAGAAATTTGAAGCTGTTCCTCATTAATTAATGGAAATCGTTCCCGAATCCTTCAGACATACAATTGAGATATAATAAATATCTTACTAACCTCGTCTTCTCGGTCCGTACTGTGAGTTACGGATCCTCGTTTTTTCCCCTACGAATTATGGCCCGAGCGCTTCTCGCTCGGGCCATAAATCGAAGGGGAATAAACTCGGTCCGTAACTTACGGTAAAGACCTCGAACTCGGTTAGTAAGAGGTATTTATTGAAACAAAAAGGAAAGGATCGCTTATTTCTTGAGAATTGGCGTCCAATTTCTCTTGGCAACGTTGACACAAAAATTATGTCAAAAGTAATTGCTTCAAGAAGTAACAGGGTGTTACCTAATATTATTCATCATAATCAACAGGTTTCGTTAAAGATTATTTTATAGGTGAAACAGTTCCATCTATCTATGGCATAATCGATTTTATTATATCCCTAAGTTAGTACGCACGCTGTGAAAAACTAAATAAATTGTAGGGGAAAAAACGAGGATCCGTAACTTACAGCACAGACCGAGAAGACGAGGTTAGTAAGATATTTATTATATCTCTATTGTATGTCTGACGAGTTCGGGAACGATTTTTATCAACGAGAGTACGGCCCGCTAAAATGACCAAACACAGCGCGCGTACTAACTTAGAGATATAATGAAGAGTGATTACAGCTTGTATTTTTGTGTCAACTTTGACAAGAGAATTTCGACGCCAATTTTAAAGAAATAAGCGATCCTTACCTTTTTGTTTCAATAAAGAGTGATTACAGCTTGTTTTTGGGATCAGGACATCTCACTTTTTTAAAACATTCATTTGCACACCTAATAAAGCTATCACTAATTAGAGGCAAAAATTGTTTATAAAATTCAATAGAAATACCATCATTCCTTGGCGTTTCGTTATTGTGAAAGCTTTCTAAAAGATCAAAACATTCCTTTGACGAAATTAATTTTACCCTCAAACTTAATTTTGTGTTCCTCAGGGAGTTTTTGGTACATTTAAATCGTCTAAAAAGGAAGATATGTTTTGATCAATTCCAGGAACATTATTTTGTTATAATATTATTGTTGCCTCAGTGAGTTCGTATTGAAGACTTAGTTCTTTCTTTCCTCTTTCTTTCCATCTCTTTTTTGAGTGCCAGCTAGCATGAGCTCTGATGTAATTTTTTATCCAGTCCCAGACACTGCGGTCATCTGAAGGAGCTTTTCGTCCCTTTTTGCAGCCCAGCGTGGAATCAATTCCGTAACACTATTTACATATTCTTCATCCCCTAACCGAGGCCGAACAATTTATCCTCTAATTGCCAGGATCTCTAAGCTCATTTTTCAGCTCACCAATTTCTAAAGAGATTGCGTCATGATCAGTTCTAATAGCAGGAATCAATAATTTTTACATAGAATTAAAAAATTGAGATACTGTTAGTAGTCTGAAAAGTAGAATTTTGCCTGACTTCCACCTGTACTCATTGCGGACCTACTTCTAAAATGGATGAAGACGTCACCGACAAATATTGGAGCTATGACAACTCTACGCAGCAATCCATACGAAACTGTGAAACTGTAATGAAATCCGGTTATTGAGTTACAAGATTTAGATCTCTGTAGCACCATCAGTAAATAGCTGAAGTGATTAACATTGGTAAGCGAATGGATTACTACCTCATTGGTGAACTTCACAAGAAAACAGCACCAGGGAAAACTAGATTGAAATAAGGTAAGAATTTAACTTTGTTACAACGTAAATAATTCACCTAGAAGTTACATAGTCGACAACTTATTCCGAAACAAAGACAAATTGAGCACAATACGTTCAAACGATGTACAAACTAAGGAATTTGGAACAGCGAACACAGTAATGTAAGGTATCGCTGACTAATACAGAACTTTCCTTTGTCGGAATCAGCCTGTATCAAAGTCTTTATTTACGATACAATACCGTTCATGATCTTATTTAAGCTTTCAACGGCTCTACCATAACCTACCAGCCCTCAGATATTTGCCGTGTGATGAAAAGAGAGGTTATATTCGCTATTAATGTTTAGCATATGCAGTGGACATTCATTATTTTTTTAGACTTTTTTAGGCTTCTCCTAAACTCATCTCTTCTGTACGTTTGGATATAAATAGGTGATAAGATCTATGCCTTAGAAATTAAAAAAATGATAGCACTCTTTATTCTGGTGCTGTTGGTTTTTTTAAACTGATTCATTTCCAAAAATGAATGACCTTCCAAAATTAGAAGTTGGATCATATTGATGATCACTTTGCATGGTATCGGATAAAGGCAACCGTGAATCTACCTTAAAACACACTGAGGAACACTCGTTTAGCTTGATAAAAATTAAAACCATGTTAGGACCTGATACAGGTCTAACTTTCGTACTGAAAACAATTATCATGGAAGGAGGCACGATTTAAGGCTTAGGTTTCAAGGCAGGTCTGCAAGTATATCACTGTTTCAATACCTGAGCTGCCGATGATATATGGTGTTCTCTTTGATTGATCATTGTTCTTCAGTTATGTTTTTGGCCGTCACATTGGTGACAATTTGCTGGTGTAGCAGAAAGAGTTACTTCGACTTAACAGTAGAGCAAAACAAAACAGATCCGACGAGAGAGCTTACTGAAAAGCCACTGTAGTCATGATACGGTATTTATAATAGTAAAGGACTGTGATTTTAGGTTATTCAACTTGCTTTGCTGCGCACTGTTAGAAAACGTTCATACGATTTATAGCCCCTCTTTAACGATTTTAGGCTTTTCTTTGGCCATTAATTGTATTGCAGTGGCGATGAGATATTATGGTAAAGTAAATTTATGAGAGGTGAAGAAAATGACATTTTTCTAGTTGTTGCGATTTACAGAATATTCTCACTCTCAGACAAGACACCTGCTTCCCTCTGTAATGAGCGGCTTTGTAAAGAATTCATGTTGTATCCTACCACCAAGAGGATATATCAGGTTTACAACTCTTGAATAATTGCCTCCGGCTCGAGTGTGTAAATCCGATCAGCATACTTTTCTGCTTTCTATATGCAGTATATATTGCATTTAATCTTCGATCCTTTATAAAGCTAATTAATTTTCACCCAAAGCTTATTTGTCGGAGCTTTTAGAAGCAATGAACAGATGGCGATCCACTAAGTTGACAATGGCTTAAATCACGTACAGAAATGATCCTCACCCTCAGCTGGTCTCTTGTCCTTGCTCAAGCTGGATGGTCTGGATTCTTGTAATCACGTGCTGATTTATTTGGGAAAAAAGTGTTTCCTCTTTCCATTCTTGATAGATTAGTTCTTGTTATGATAGTTCATGAGGTCGATAAGTGTATGTCAATTGCGCTGATTGTCAGGATGGTTCAAATCGGGTGATATTGGATTAAGACTTAAAACAGTCTGATGTTCGGCTGTTAATTGCTATTATGCTGATGCACATGTGCACATACTGCTGTTGAAATTGTTTCAGTTGTTTGAACAGGTAGCGGGCCGGGAGGAGGATTCGATATGAAAGCCGCTCTCCTGTTGCATTAGCCATCGAACCGCCTCAGTGTTATACGGGAGAACGTGTTATCATGTAAGTAGAAAGAAAACAGAACTTCTTTTGATGGTTCGTTATCATTTATTCGGGAGAAAGATTGCTTTAATACTGTATCGAGATACCAGTTTTTCTGTCCAAAGTACTATTTTAATCGATAGGCGCCAAAGAAGCTGGGCAACAAAACGGGCGTACGCGAAGTGTTGAATCTGACGTACTTTTGATGAAATTATTAAAACACGTAAGGAAAAAGAGCGATTAGTACCGGATTTTTACATTTAACCAAATAATGTTACATAATAGAACATTGTTACCTAAAACAAGTTACCTCGCCACTGGTCGGCGAGTAAAATTCCTTAGGTCACAGGCCTAACCACATCCCTGTTTATAGCGGAAGAAATGGACATACTTGACATCTTAAAGATACTGACACTTGGAAACATTTAATTACATGTAAATCTTAAAACACCACAAATCCCCGGCTTTGGATCACTTCATATAATCTATTTTAACCACATTTGGCATTCACCGCGATCGGCTTGAATTAACCGGGCTACTGCGGCCACTGTTTATGGTGCGCGTCATATGTCCTTGATTATACGAGTTTTCCTCGGGTAGTTAGAAGAGAGGGGAAGAGAGCCTGTTATTAAGCTACTGCGAAGGGAAGTGTCTACTTCCTAGTTAAAACAAGCATAAGAATGCAGTAATATGTCACGGCTAAAATCGCGAAGCCATTCCGATGAGTTCAGCACGCCTGATGACAGGTCAGAATTTAGAGTTTTCGTCTGCGAGCTCTAGCTATGTTCGGAATCTTTAACACCACAATGCTATGCAGTAATAGCCCTCACTGGTGATTTTAATGTGGGAAATAAGTACATAAGAATTGAACTATTTGCGCCCATATCTTGCTTTTAAACGATGTTTAACTAAGACTGATTTGCCGCCATATTTCCCGCCAAGGGTTCAAATCAGTGGCGCGAGGTCAAATTCGCCACGTTTATGAAAGGATTTTATTATCCGGACAAATGATAGAACACACAAAAACGCGACTAATAGCTTTCTAGGACTTTCTAAGCTGGCAGTGTATTTTAAAATATCGTATCTAATAGCTGGAGTTGATTTTCAACTAAAATGACAGTTCGCAACTGTTGTAAAGCTCATACTTTTTGGAAATGTTTCGACATCGGCCTCTGGATTTTTCTCCCAAAGACAGTATATTCCACGTATTCCAGTATATTTGACATTTTCATATTACTTCATATTTGACAAAATTGTGTGTGTTTTGGTGCCCTTTTACTAATGAGGACAGTCTGTGATGCTTATCATAAGAAATGTGAATCTCATTAGCGTTCAATCTCGGACATTTCTGCATGGTCTTCCCATTAAAGTACGCTTTAAATAGGCCACGTTCGATATATCAAGCTCCGAGGCTTTCAGAACAAACTTCTGTATTTAGTTTTGCTTTCTTTGTATCGAAGTCTCTTTTGGGAATTGAAAGAAAAAAAAAACTTAACAAATTCCCAATTTTACCCGAAAGCCTCGGAGCCATGTTTGAATTGAACGTGGACTATTTACAGTATTTAGAAAGTCATAATTATGTACACTGGAGTCAACAATTTTCTGGCTTTATTACCATTAAAGGCGAACAATTTCTAATATTTCTTGGCGTTTAAATCAAAGGTTTTAGTGCCAGATATATTCATCTGATATGGATGCAAATTAAAACGTACATTTTAACATGTTTATCCAGGTGATGGGCTCCTGGTTTATCTGAAGAAAAAAAAAACAGAAAAAGAATTTGAGCAAAATACTGCTCGTCCTCTGCTCCCCTTACTCCCCTCATAGGCCGGGTAAAGTTAACGGCAGCAGAGTCCCACCCTCACACGAGGAGCCTCTAACACATCTTCAGTGCGACTAACTTTAAATAAAAGGTAAAAAATGCTTTCCCTTCGTTGTGGGAGCCATTTGTCAGACTCGTATTGGTGCTAAGCCTATATTCCACGAAATTGCTGTTTTTCTTTCTAATCTTGGCAGATGTGTTGAACTCGCGATTTTCTTCACATCTTTTAGGTTGACAGCTACAGCTTGAATAAGCTTTTTTGGGGGGTTAACATGGCCGTATTTTGGCTGGGTATTGTGGTTTTAACGCAAATATCGATCTCCATCGGCATTTAATATTACATATCTCAACAAGGGCCGGCAGTGTTCTCATTTTTTTTAAGGGGGAATTCACTTGCAAGTGAGAATGGCTAACTGTAGAGGATTGAAAAGAACAACTGATGCACAACTCGAAAAATGAAAAAAAAAAACCCTTTACTCTTTTTTCAAAATGCGCCATTTGTGACGTAATACTGTTGTTGTAATCTGCGTCACTGATAGCTGCTTGTGTTGAATTAGGTTTATGTTTATTTACCAGCTTAATTACTCCTTAAACGTAAACAGTAACGCAATACCGCCTAGTAGTGTAAGATAAAATTTGATTCATACATCGTTATCTTGTTCTAAGTTTACACAATCGACCGACAGCTGCCTTCAAACGAGCAATTTTATTTAATTAAACTGTTTTTGTACAAGGTTAATGAATCTTTCAGAACAACAGTTAAATTTCTTGACTGGTATATTCAGTGCATATTTTTACTAGATAAAAGCCAAGCTCAGCGAATAAAAGGCGAATTTTAACTCTTTCTCGTATGCATCCTATATTTTTTGGTATCCTGGGGAATTTTGCAAAAGGGACACTATTTTGGTATCATATTTCATCAGCTTCAATTCAAACCGGCCTCCAGTGCTAGTGCGATTGATAGTGAAAACAACTTGATAATGATATTCAATCTGTCAGCCAAATACCCGCGAAGAGAAGGCATTTCTAAAGCTCGGGGTCAAAAGGGCGTGCACACAAATCTCTCATTATGTGCCTTGAAAAGCATCGTCTTGCTGTTTTTTTCGATGAAAATTCATGACACACAACGTAACGGTCCTTCTAAAGACTGTGTATCCAAGGCGGCTACAACTTTTTTTTCCTCAAAAACTGGTGAAAAGTTGCTGAAACCAAAGCAAGGCGCTCACGAGTTTTCATCTGATGGTCAAGCGGTGAAGCGAGCAAACGTAATTATCATGCATCCCTTTATTGATTTGATTTCACTGCCAGATGTTTTACAATTCAATTTTTCACCCATCCATTTGACACCACTTCGAGAATTTTAACGGTTGATAAATCACTGCTTGAATTTCTCATCACTAAAACTGGAATAAATCCATGTTGTTACTTAGCTGAAAGAAGCTTATGTTGACGTTGAGCAGCCTCGTTGATGGCCTGTCTGAGTGTGAAGGAAACTAAACTAATATTTTCATCGACAGGGACTTGACTGTGGTATTCATTTTTGAACTAAAACGATGAACACAATTGAATTTGCCGCTAGCTGTGTACTGCTGTTAACATGTCTACAGATCAAAGGGAGAGCAGGTACGAACCTTTTAGTAAAACTGTTGATGCTAACAAATATCATACTTAAGCATATAAGCATAACTTAATGTTTTCACTACGCCATCAAATGGCATTCTAGATTTTGTTCGTTGAATCGATCGCTATATTGAAAGAAAACACTTCCATATCTAATAGAAAGTTGTTTCTCGAGAAATTTATTGCGGCCTTTTTATTGAAAGAAACAATAGATGGGAAGGATTGTATACAATAATCTCGTCCTCCGTTCCGATCGCGGGTATTAGAATAAAAGCTCATAATTACGAGTGAGGTATTTCTTGGGTCTGAATACCTAAGCAGGTTTACAACAACAATTTTGAAACATCGCTCAAGGCCAGATAGAACAAATCTATGATTTACTGCAGCTCTTCTTTAGTAATACTTAGGAAATACGACCATCCCATGTTTGATCTTTTTCAAAATAGTTCACGGTTCTGCAGCGGCGAAATAATGAGGGGGTCACTATTGGTTTGAATTTAAAACGTTTTGTTTAAAGCACGATTCAACTGCAAAAATTCGGGTTTCAGTTACGTACGTGTCACCTGTAGTAACGTATTGTTTTTTTTCTGCAGTTCACCTTGCGAAAAATTTAAAGGAAGAATTAGGCAGCTTTGGTGAATTACCCTTCCATACGATTGTTGTTTCTTTTTCGGGAAAAAAGGAAACAAATATTCGCATGCTTCAACAACACCACGTGACTCATATCGAGTTAATCAGCACTGAGGGTTTATCACAGCAACCAGGCATAACGCTTCCACATTACTACAGATCACTAGAATTCACTCTTACCCTTTTGAATTTTCAGTCTTGTCCAAATGTTGAAATACCAGACTATTTTTTTAGACTGGAAAGATCTCCCGGGCATGTTGTTGATCACTTTTCGAAAAGAATGTTTATCTAAAGGGATCAGCATACATAATCGCTTTTCTTGTCTCAAACAATGTTTTTGTTGCCGCTTTTATGACATCACAACTGTTTTCTAACATTTACTGTCTATATAGCATAATGGCAAAATTTATTTGTTTGTAGAATTGGCAGAAATAAACAACGTACCAAACTCTTTGTCTGTAGTGCTGCTTGTAAGTAACTTAGGTTTTAGGATTTTGAAGAAGGCCAACTTTGAATCTGAAACAAGGGTTTAATACGGTTTACCAAGAGAGTTGTAAAAACAAAACCATTTCCAACTTTGCTTTTGTTCTAGCAAATCCTCGACTGTTCGATTCTGCTGCTCATTACTGGCCATTTGATCGTCATCATGGCATTGTGGATATCAAAACCAATATTACTGGAGATAAACATGGCAAAATCGAGAATATTCTCTTCAAGGGACCCGGAAACGGCGTTCTTCACACAAACGGTAAGGCTTGGGTCGACCTGGGAAATTTTACCGGCTCTTGTTTGGCCGAACCTGCAAGATGCACAGAAGCGCTAACGGTTTCTCTATGGCTGAAATATTCCCCAAATAAACGTCGGAGATACTTGTTGGGTACGTCGAGCCATCTTGCCTTCTCAGAGGGTTTTACAATATATAAAGCCTCCGAAATAAAAGCTGACAACTCTATTGTGATAAGAGTGAACAACGGGCAAAGAGAATGGACTGGATCACTGACCCTTAAACCGGACATTTGGTCGCACGTGATGTTCACGTGGCACTACAAATTAGGACTTGCGTTATTTCAAAACTGCAATCAGATGGCTCTAGTATTGTACAGCACGCTTAAAACGACCAGAAGAAGCAACCGGTCAAATATTTTGGAGCACTATTTGAGTCTTTCCGGAGCACAAATTGCAAAACCTGAGCTGGGCGTTAGAGCATCCTACGACGATCTGACAGTGTTCTATCGCAAGTTAGATTCCCAGGAGAGAAACTGGATTTGCCTTAACAAGCTAGGTGAGTGTAAGATTGAACAGAACTACAATACCAGACGAAAATAATGGAACACCAAGCAAATTTTACTCTCATATCACCTAAAACGTTGATAATCAGGTCTTGTTTCTCCTCTAAGTTGAAAAAACCGTGGATCATGGGGGATACATCATCCAGCTTAGGTGTCCCAACTACTTTTGTCTGGGATTCTAGGTTTACAGTGAGGCCTACATGCTGTTATAATGTATAAGTACCGAACCCACCCACAACTGACAATGGCTCGAGGCAACAGCAGAATTGAAATACTATTTTTGTTTTACTTTTCCCCTGTTTCAAGTTTTAAGTTGTTAAACAACGTTACGGTAATTTCCAAAAACGTATTAGGAACTTCAGTTGTTACAATTTGAATTTCTTTTAAAGTGCCCCTGTGACAAAAAATAGATTATTTTTTTCCTTTGGATTTCAAAACTATGTTAACTAAACACTAAGTGACCCAAGTTTTGATCCTTGATTTAAAAAAGGCACCTGTTTATTTTAACTGGAACTTTCCTATTTAATGATCCGCCATTACTAAATTTAAGTTCTTCAGAGAGCTGGATCGAGGAGAAAATGAGAATGGGATGCGTGTGTACGCTGCAGAATTAATATGCAGCACGGGAGTTTTGGGCTTTCACACTTTTAAACTCGCACTTTGCATACATAATAAGCTGCGTTCACGCTGAAATTTAAGGTGGTGAGCCTTTGACGTCACTTTTCCCGGATCAACCCTGAGGTCAAATCGGTCAGGTTTGAACGTAAGTGATGGCGGATCGTGAAATCCAAAACTTACACTCAAAGTAAACGGCCTTTGGATAAAAATGAAAGGTCAGAATTTTGCCAGTCAAGTGTTAAGCAGACACACTTTCAGAATCTCAAGAATAAAAGGAAGTGATTTTTTTATCAGAGGGGCACTTTAAAAAAACGACACTTATCGTTTTATGCCAGATATGACAATGTCAGCTGGCCGACAACTTGGGTCGACTTACGCCAGGCAGGCAGAAGGGAATGTTAAGATGGCCGGTAAATTTCGAAAAGAGAAAAAAAGACACAAGCTAGTGTATATGGCAAATATAGCATTTAACTTTAAGAGAATATAGTTATTTGTGGCAACCGTAAATTTGTTATTTTTATTAACAGAGGCACCACAGCTAAACTCCACCTGTAAAGCTTCCATGAGATGGCTGTCAATCAACTGGACTTCGCCTCAGATGACGTATGACATATTGACCGGGTACAATGTGTGGTACTGGAGCGAGTCCTTATCCAATTGGACAAAATTGTCAACAACAAATGAAAGAACGACACTGAACCTCACTGATCTAGGTGGGCTAAATTTTTGTTTTAAGAGGTCTGGGTGCGAGCTTTGCAAGACTTATTGATTGGAATGGAGAGCTTCTTCCGAGAATGATCGCTGTTTTTGTTTCGATTTACCGAGTGTGAATGGTTCACCAAATTGGATCGCTCAAAATTTTAAAGGAGCTCAATAATGGCAATTTTTCCACATACAAATTACCTTTAAATTGAAGAAAACCTGAAAATAGCAGTTACCTAAGATAGAAAAACACCAAAGAGATAATAATTTACCATAAAGGAACAAGGACAGTGAAGGATGGAGAAGATTAACACGAGTTACAAACAGCGAACTTAAAAAATTCAGGCAAAACTTTACAACATATGCAAACCCCAGAAACCGCTTAAACTTTTCTTTCACTGAGGTCTTGACAGCCAGCCACACTCTATGATAACCACATTTCACGAGAATCAGTTTTCGTTCCGGCCACCTCTCCGCTACCATACCAAGCCAAACGTACATAATTCTGATATTTGTCACTTTCATATAAGCAAGATGACGTTTCTTTTGCAGATCCGGGCTCAACGTATAAATTTCGCGTTCAAAATGCTTTCCGCTTCGGTGTCGGAAGATCGAGCCAGACGATTGAATGCAGAACCAAAACTGAAGGTAACAGTATGTTTTATTGTTTTTGCGGCTGCGCAAATCATTTCTTTCTTATTAACTTCTATACTTCAACTCGGAATTTTCTTCTCCGCAGAGGTTTGAACAGTCGTTGTATAAATCGCTATGCGAAGTAAGTGCGGTCGCATAGCCCGAAAAAAAACCCTTTAAGCCTCTCGTTTTCTAAATCATGGACTCGGTGTTAAACTCGGTGTCTTTCTTATTAGTTTTGGACCCACCAGTCAATTTAACAGTGGAGATGAAATCATTCATCAGTGTCCTACTGAAATGGATCGCACCCCCTAGAAGTCATGAAGATGTCGTGGGATACAAGGTACAGCGTTTATATAATAATAATAATAGTAACAATAACAATAACAATAGCAATACCAATAATAATAATAATAATAATCAATTGTCCCTGGCATTCTCAGATTAGCCGCCAGTAGGAGTAGACTTTAACGAACATCTCTTCGCTTCAGAAACCTCCTTTCCTAGTAAAAAAAGCTAATGAGCCAGGTTTCACCCGTTCTTTGATGTATCCATTTTTGGTGTATACAGGAAAAACGTGACTTCAGTTTTGTCAGTAACGCTTGCCGTGAACTCTTTGTCACTCTAATTTGGAATTGAAAATACGCAAAATGGGGTTTAATCAGAAACTGATCACGTAGGCTTCTGCTGATTTTTTTAGCAGAATACTACGTTACTTGAGTTTGAAATTGCATGAATTCAATATTCCAGATTGAGTATAGCATGGCCGATTCTAACGAGGAGCCCTTAATAATCAAGGCGGGCCCGATGGCGTCATTTCTTCTTGATGGACTACAAAATGATACTACATACAGAGTCCAGGTGACAAGTTATGGCGATAAACGGTTTTTTGACAGTGCTCCTGCGATGACAACTGTTACGACTGATAATAATGGTAAGGATTTAGTACTAGCACCACTTTCAGACAACCACATCTTATAGCTGATGGGACAAAGTCCCCATATAAATATTAGAATATCAAAACTTAAAATTAGTGAAGGATAACCCGAGAGAAATTAACCTGAGCTCAATGTTATCCTGCAAAGCAGTCGCTGAAGGTATTCGAGGACGAAGGTGTAAGGGTTGCGCTCGTGAAGCTGTTTGGCTTCTCAAATTAGATCAGTACATCCTATTTCATTTAACTTTGCACAGGTTTTGCATCTTTTAAGCTTGCTAGTAATGTTATTGTGGTGTGCCACTGATCATAAGTTGAGCTGATGCACTCTATGATGTTGTTTGATACCACAGCCAAGTCCTCAGTGAAGGAAACGTCGCTACAAGTTACAGGACCCGAGACCTTACGAATCAAATGGAAAAAGCCTCGTGATAAATACAAGGTGTTTTCCTATCGAGTGTTTGTTAAATGGAACAACACTGGGATAGAGAACATGCTTGAAGTGTATGATGGAAATGAAACGTCTTGTGTCTATTCTATAAGGCGTATTGCAGAAACATTTCATGTCATGGCGTATGTCGTGCGTCAAATTCCTCTCATTCCTATCGTTGGTGAGTATGACTATGCTCAGTTTAGAGCGCAGTTTCTAATTATAGGTTGATTCTATTTGTCCCTTTCAGGTGTCTTTTGAAGTTGCTACTGCAATTTGCCGACCTCGTGCCCAAGGCGTTTCCTCTAAAAATTGGGAGGGGCGGCAGGGAAAAGACATGAAACGAGGTTGCCAATGTACGCAATCCAAACAACTTGTTTGATTTGTCACTGGACATACACTAGCTTTATTTTAGGCCATTTACCCTAGCGTGAGCGACGTCAATGGGCATCTTAACAGATTTTCCTGTCCTTTTCATGCACGGACTTTTTTCACCCCCGGCTATCCTATATATGTCGTCCAGTTCGATTACTATTTATTTCTCTTTTTCATTGTTTAATCTAGATCCTCCGATTAATGTAACCATCATATCCTTCAGCTGGTCTTTCGTTGTTATAAACTGGACTTCACCGTTTTACGGCAGAGCTATCGACTTTGCTGATTTGTATCGAGTGATCGCCAAATCAAACGAAGAAGAGGTTACTTTCCCAACCACTGAGACCTATGCTCGCATTGATGGCCTGAAACAGCTGACTAATTATTCACTGAATGTCCAGGCTTGGAACGGACTTGGCTACGGTCCATTTCTGGTCACTGGTATTCCCTTCAGAACGCCAGGTAAAACCAGTGTGGTCTTATAATACGATCTGATCATCACTAGCTTTCTCAGCGAAAAGGTGTTTATTTGTGTTAGTTTTATTTGCTACTTCTCTCTGCTGTGCCCTAGAATCGAAGTCCCAGTATGCTGCATGAGAACTTGGGCGTACGAGAAGGTCTGCCCAAGTTCTTTTTTGACGTGATTATAGAGTGAAACGATGTCCCGGTCCCAAATGACACAACAAGGAAAAACGTGGGCAATATCCATCCACCATGACCGAAAAAGCTTTCTTGTTGGCAATCCCGAGCGGGCCAGAGAGCGCTACCCCGTTCGAGTAGCCAGTTAATTGTAGCACAGGGTCTGGTTTATCTTACTGCCCCTCGTGCGCTTCTCCACTGGACACCGCATAGTACGCACAGACAGGGCAGACCAAAAAATGCATGGGGACACACAATAGACACAGGGATGAAGGGCTTGGGTCAAAGCTGTGAAGGTCCTTTGTTGTTTCCCTGTGTGCGAGTGGGCATGAAGGACAGTGAGTGAGAGACTGTCCCTCATGATGTATATATAAAAGTACTTTAAGTTCAAGCGTTTAAGAGAGAAAACATATATATATCAAGTTTAATTTTGGGTTAATTTGCTATTCCATCCCCTCAGATCATGACGAGTGCGCAGATAATTCTCATATGTGTCACGTGAATGCAGTTTGTAGCAATACTGAAGGCTCATACACGTGTGAGTGCGAATTGGGATACATAGGAGATGGGAGGAACTGTGAAGGTGAGATGGAATGCAGTCGGTGTAAAGTTAGGTAGCTGGCCTGAAACTAGTGGCATTTAGTGGGTCTCAATGCACTGTTAATTGTTAACCGTAAATAGGGCCAAAAATTTAGCCGTCAGGTGAAAAACTGGAACATTTTAACCATCACATGTATTCGTAAACAATATTAACAGTACAACAATTTTCGCCACGAAAGTGATAGTCTCAAGATCTCCCGTCCAGACGTTTTTGTTTTTTTGGGTGTGGCTTGAATGCTATCATTCGGTCTACAAACTTTTCCTTTTTCCGTCCTGGAATGGTCCTAAGATCTAAATATGTTTAATTAAAGTGAAATAAATTTTTTAAACAATGAAAACTAGTTCGAACTTTGGAAATAAGTTTTTTTTCCAATTTCTTATAGAAATTCCGGATGGACTGAGCGATGAAGACCTCTGCCCAGAAGCAAATTTCGCAGGCATTGAATGGAGAAAAACCTTGGTCAACCGCAAAGCTGTGACGGTGTGCCCTGAAGGAACTGTCGGTAATTCTACTAAATACGCGACAAAATATCAAAAGTCCCTAACGCGTTTCTGATAATGCCAATACTTGGCATGATTTGGAGAGGTTGGCCTCTTAGAAACATTAAATGAATCGCTTCTTACTTCAGTCATTTTTCTTTACTTGCCAGGGGTGGCCTTCAGGCGATGTACCGGAAGTCCCGCGGACTGGGAACTACCTAATCTCGGCGATTGCGTTTCAATATGGATGTCAGACCTCAGCAGTCAGGTAATAATCGACGCAATTTCAAATACGTCTGCTCAAGGAATATTATCGGTTTCTTCTTTTGTTTTGTTTGTTTGTTCGACGAGAATACGGCCATTTGCCAGAGGTGGGGGAGACGCAAAAGGACATTTCGTCCTCTACAAGGCGTGTCACCCTTACCCAGTCCACGTATTATAAAAACAAATAACGGTCAACCCGCAAAAAATATCCCTTGAAAGGAGAAAAATCAAAAGAATAAGAAACATCAATAACAGAGCAACAGAACAACAAAAGTTAACAAAACTAGTAAAACAAAAGCAAGAGACCACGCCTGGACGAAAGTTAATTATAAATTCCCTGTATTATAGTGGGAAAACACACATATGCACAGACATGTACGCACACGGTAAAACAGATCAAGGTGACATCAACAGCATCATCTATTTGAATACCTCCAGTACAAAGTAACTCAGTTTGCTTGGTCACCCTCGGAGGTTGTTACTGAGACAAATTTTCCACAATAAAGAAATCTGTAGTACCCCTTTTGTTACTTTAATAGGAGAAGTTTATGAAAGTTGTTTATTTTTTCCAGCTAAACAATCCAAACGTCAGCGTATCGTCAGTAGCCAATAAGCTTGTTGGACTGACTGATGTCAAGTCGGGCAAACCGTTGTATCCTGGAGATCTGAAATTGCTGGTCGATGTTATTGGCGTGTTATCGCAGAGGGGGCTTGGAACTAGTGCGAACGAAAGTTCAGACGCCTCGTCAACATTTGTAAAGGTTAGCGGTGATGGTGTCAGAGAAGTTATTTTTCAACCTTTTTATCAAGCGGATAGGTCTGAACTCACAGTTCATCCCACATCCTACACTTGTCTAATAAAATCGCTGGTCTTAAACTTTGGTTGGTACAACTTTAGTAGCCATCCTAATTTTTTGTGTAATTGTTATGCTAGCGTTCTCCTATTTCAGTAGTGCGTATTTCGTCTTAATTGAGTTAAATTTTTCCCAGGCTGTTGTCGGAACAGCGAGCAACATTTTGGACAAGAAGAATCTACAGTCTTGGAAATACATGCCAAAGGTAAAATAGACGATAATTAAAATATCTGATTATGCGCTTTTAAAACTTTCATTCCCTTCCTTGCTTAACTAACGAAAGTCGGAATTAAAAAACATCACAGAAATGAGCGCTAAGAGTTCCCTTTTTTCGTGCAATGTACGCATGTTAAGTAAAAGATATATTCTATGGTAAATTTCAAAGTTCCTAACTGATTAATGTTGAACGTGCACAGCTTTGACTAAACAAATTTCCTCTCTTTTGAACTGTAGTATTCCCAAACAAAGAAAGCGAGTTCCCTTATTAATAGCCTCGATGTGGTAGCTTTGGTCATGGCAAATTCATCACAGAGTAATTCAACCGAAATGGATAATGTCGGTAGGTAGAGTTACCAAGTCAAAAAAGGAGATAACGACTGACCCTTCGCCAATGTTTTAACCCGGACGAGGACGTCCCATATAAAAAGGAAGAGGGTGCTCTTGGAATAACCAAGACCCCCTAGAAGGTACTGAGATCCTACTTTGTGGGCGTGGCCTGAAATAGGAAAAAAGGTACCAATTCTACAACAAGGCATTATCTCCTGCCATATTTTTCTCGCCTCAAAACCACAAAAAATCCCGCTGTAGACCTTTAGAGGATGAACAAAGAGGCACCAGAACAGCACCAGAACCTCTTTTTTACCCCTTAAAGATACGACGAGCACCCCCATACTTTTTATATAGAGGTCCCCACCTCCCCCTCCCCCGGCGACGAGAATAAAAAGACGTTTAACATTTGCTTCTAATTTTGAGTTTTGCAACTTCTGAAAGATATGTTCAGTACGAGGAGCCCATCTGGCAATTCAGCCACGTTTAACATTCATTTCTAATTTTGAGAGGAACTATATTTTTATTACTTTACATGCTACAGTGATGAGTGTGAATTCTTTGGAAAATGTCAGAAGTGAAAAGGACCTCATTATCTCCCAACAAGATGAACAAGAGCAGGCGCTCATGACCGCAGTGTCATTTCCAGCGTCTGTGTTAAGGGGAGATTCTTCCATCGGTAAGATATTAAGTGTTTAGGCAAGCTCTATCTACGGCGATAGTTTATCTTATAACCAAAAGTGGAGCAACTGCAAAATACCTGGCCCACTTATTTACATGTGTCGGTGTTTGGAGAACGAGGTATATAACAATAGTTATATTCTCATTCAGTGAGCTGTAAGTAAGTGGGCCGCGTATTCTGCAATCATAGTTAATAAAGAGGAATGGTTAGAAAGTCCGGCAAACATCAAAGGAGCAAACAAAAATGCCAAGATTTAGGTTGGAAGGTCCATGATCGTGCGAAATCGTTTGTTTTGCGCTCATACACTATGCGTGAGTTATGTAACTAACACCTTTCCATTGATTAGTTCCTCAGTACGGAGTAAACAACTATTGTGTATAATGCACGGTCAAGGACAAAAAAGCGAACAAAACCATGCAACAAAGAACTTTGTCTGGTTTCATAACCAGTGGCGGATCTAGGGAGGGGCCCGGAGGGGCCCCCCCTTATTTTGGGTGAAAAAAGAAGAAATGACTGAAGAACCAGGGGGGGGGTGGTAAATTAAACTGGACCCCCCCCCCCCCCCCCCCGTCTTAGCTCAAGGTCTGGATCCGCCACTGATAACCATGCCCCTCTATTAACTATGCTGCAATCTAGCTCCAAAAGTTATAAGCTGATTTGACAATCTTTCTCAAACTCATTAATAATTTATCAAGTTTAAACAAAGCAATCACTCATGACCATAATAGTGTTTGAACATGATTAGCACAGATTTTTACGATTTTATT
>CM042757.1:3128483-3149183 GCA_022496165.2 Catalaphyllia jardinei
ATTTAAATTATAGTCACATTTTAATTTTGAAAAGGAATAAAATCGTATAAAATGTTTGTAAAGGAAATATTGGCACAAAATGCAAGAGGTAAAAACTCAACTCAACTCTGATTTTTCTTTTTGTAATAAATGGATTAACTGCCTACGATGGTTGTGATTGAGGGCGGAAACATCGAGCGATGCTGTCTTCATAAATTTACGGTCTTTACTTATATCTCAGAGTTACTAGAAAGGGAAACAGGTTAGTTTGATTATGCATGAAAGAGAGAAAGATTGGAAAGAAAGGTCGATGTGTCGTAACCCTATTAAAAAGAACAAATCGCGTTACAGGGAAACTAATCTAATCTGCGATCTACCTTGTTTTAGCCTTAGAGAATGAGGTGACAAAATGGTGATAAGTCCTTTTGGTCGCTTCCTCATGTTCGGTTTACCAGTAACATTACTCATACTCAACACAATCAATTCATTTCACAGCTTCCAAACCTACTTTCGCCACACTTGTTTCATACAAAACTCTTGGATCTCTGCTGACTCCGAGAGCAAAGAAAAGGTAAACTTGCGTATGTTAACTCAAGCAGTACTATGTTTATTTGGATTCTTGCAATGTCAACTCTGAGCTGAACGTAGCTGCACTACTTCACAGTATGCTTTTGACACTATAATCTAGCTTTAATCTCATACTAGTGACTGGACAGACTTAAAAAGTATAAGGTTCCTTGTGCAGCACAGCGAAAGAACATCGATCGATTCAGAGTTGAATGACGAGTTATACTCTTTGACCAAGGAAGTAAAAGTTAGAACCATCTTGTGCAGTGTAATAAAGTAAAACAGTACCACTTCAAAAGGACCATTCAAAACCTTTCATTCGAATGAACACCTGCATATAGATTTAAATGGTAGAACAACCTTGTACAGCGTAATAGTACTACAAGACAGTGCTGCTAAATGGCTTATATTTTCTTTAATTTGAAGGAAAGAGAGTGGCCAACGGACAGGGGAACGTCCAACAATAAATTCAGCCATCGCATCTGTTAATCTTCGTCCACTTAAAAAGAAAATATTCAAGGATCCCGTAGTTATAGCATTGCGTCACTCTGTGGTAAGTACGCTTCTTATAAAAAAAGGCCTATACGCCAATGCTAATCCTCTTCAACTTTCTGTGACGTATTTGAAAGCACCGTTAAACTTTTATTCAGAACATTGCGTAGTTCACCATGACAATATATATATTGAGCTTCTAAAGCCAGAGCATTTTTTGTGCCCGCTTCAGAGCTGTACGACCAAAAATCGCACTTATGACAACAGGTAACGTTCCAAACGACTAAGATGAAACTATCACAAGCGTATGGAGGAACAACAATAATAAAATCATTTAAACGTCTCTTGAACGGATCCAGGTCCAAGTCAGTTTTGCCGCAGTTTAACCGTTTACACACTGCAGGTGATTTTCAAGCCTATCCGTAACATGTTATTTGTCTGGGACTGTTAATAGCAATAAAACTGTTACGGCTTAATTAGTTAATATTTATTTGTTCCTTATGCATTCTTTTCCAGGACAGCGAAGGGAGAAAGAACCAACCATCATGCGTATTCTTGGAGACAGACAAGTAAATGACTTGGTTTAAATTTTGTCATCACATTGACCTTAGAATGCGTCTCTTGCAGTTAGTAGCTGTGTTTGAGTTTTTATACAAGTTTGAAATTATTATAGACACTAGGTATTACATATTATAAAACACGTATTATATCATGTTTTATTAAATATAATTATTAAAAGCTCGGTGTAATAAAATGAATACTGAGTTAGTTTAAACAAGGCTACGAACGCCGCCAATGTTAATTGGTGAAGGCATTCTGTCTTCGTTAAAACTGAATCAAACGCGCTCTGAACGATCACTCAAGCCCGGGGGGGGGGGGGGGGGGGACTCCGACATAAAAAAGAGAGGGGTGCTCGTCCTACATTTTAGGAGTCAAAAAGCAGTTTTGTTATCTCATAGAGCCTCAAAAAGCGAGACCTTTCTGGGTATTGAGCCGATAAAAAAAAACATGACGGGAGATAATGTTTTGTTTTAAAATTCAAGCCACGCCCACAGAGCTTTAAAATTTCCAACGAGCAGCCCCGTCCTTTTTGTATGGGAGTTCCCCCCCTCCCGGTAACTATAAGGACACAAGGCTCAAGATGATTACTAACATTTATATTTGTTGATTTATTAATTCATTTATTTACTGTTTAAAGAAATATAAGCTGGTCTGAGGCTGGATGCGAAGTTAGTTCAACTAACACGACTCACACTGTTTGCCACTGCTATCATCTCACAAGCTTTGCTGTTTTAATGAGCGTTAAACAGGAGGTGTCTTCTTTATCAGTGAGTACATTTACTGCTATACCATAGTATGCAGTCATAGTAAGTAGTACGTATTTCTACCCTAAGGTACCTCACATCTGTTCCATGATTCCGGCCGCCAGTATAAAGAAAGCAGGAAATAAAGAGCTCTATTTCCTCTTAACCTTGTCCCATTTGAATCCTTCAGAGATTAAGGCGGCGAAATACGAGATACAAAAACCCTCAACTTGTCGCGCAACATCGTTTCGTTGCAAGTTTTGGCCGATGTTTCCCGTTTTTCACCTTGCGTGATCAACTTGTCGCGCAACAAAAACATTTGTTGCAGGTCGAAGAAAGTTGTTGCGAAAAGTAGAGCGCGGGTCTACTTTGAGCAACAAATTTTGGCTTTGTTGCTCGTTTTTCATCAAACTCACAACTTGTCGCGCAACAAATTTGCTCGCGCCCTGCAAATCAACCAATCAGCGCGCCGCATTTCTTCAACCCGCAACAAATGTTTTTGTTGCGGGTCAAGTTGATCACGCAAGGTGAAAAACGGGAAACATCAACGAAAACTTGCAACGAAACAATGTTGCGGGACAAGTTGAGGGTTTCTGTATCTCGTATTTCTCCGCCTTTAAACAACATTAATTCATACGTTTTTCCAGGACAATTCTTTGCGCTACATTCTCCTTTTTTCTTATTTCCACATTAGCCTTTTAACGTAAAATTATAACTCCGTGGTATGACGCTAACTTAGTCGTTTCTTCAAGTTTAAATTTGACGGAATCTTTTGACCTTTCACTCATGATTGACGCTGAATTTTTATTGGTGAATACTTTCCTATACTATGTCTTCAATTTCCTTTCTATATTTGTCTTTGTTTTGCAGAAGGAGCATCAGCGGGCTTTAACTCTCATCACCTATGTAGGAGTTAGCATCTCTGTTGTAGCTTTGTGCCTAGCTTTCCTCACATTTTACTTCTTTAGGTAAGACATACGCCCGAGGGGTACTCCCTGAAAAATTGGGTGGGGTGCATCACTCGAGATCGCTTTCTAAATCTTTACCCTATTTCATACAAAATCTGCGATTTTCCCTACCTTTTTACCCTTTTTAAGACCTGACCCACTAATACCCTATTTCGGTTTACGGTTGGCGTAAAAATAATTTGTGAAGGGGTTTTCTTGGTGATCTCGTCGATAATGATGAAAGGTTAGCTTTTTCTTAAAAAAACAACATACCCATTCAAGACTAGATTTTAAAAAGACATAACCCATTTTAAACCCAAATGGCAAAAATCGATACCCTATTTCTGACCAAAAGGGCTATAAAACCACACCCTGTGGGATCGGACACACCTATATAGCCCATATAAGGAAGTGCCCCCAGGGAACATACGGTAGCAAAGGATTCGGGTTTGTAACTGATGCGACATTTTAGAGATGACAGGATTTCGGAAAACTTGTGCACTCTAAGTACGTTCCGTCGTCCCATGCAAAACCTTAGGAAAGTGTTCTAAGGCTTTGTATGGGGACAACGGAAAGTACTTACAGTGTACGAGTTTTCCGTCCTGTCAGTTCATTTTATTTGCCTTTATAAATTATTATACTAGTTACAAAAACAATAGTCATGCATAAGACAGGCAGTCCAAGAAGCTATTTTGCTTATTTAAAGGACTGCCTTTAAGAATAGAGTAAAAAACTAGAATTGTCAATGGCAGAGCAAAAAAATTGAGACTGAAACTAAATATATATTAAAACATTTATAATGAAGCATGCGTTTAAGATAAAAATAGCGCAGCAACAACAAAAAGCAAAGCAACAAAAACAAAAGCAAAAGCAAGAGTTAGCACTCTAATCCAAGAACATGGATTTCAATTTGTCAAAAGTTGCGAGTGCGTTTTGTGACTGGAAACTAAAACAGTGTAATTAATATTACAGGTTTTCCAAATCTGCTCGTACGTTTATTCATAAGAACTTGTCAGTGGCACTAATCTTAGCCCAGCTGCTGTTTATGTTTGGCGTCAACAAAACATCGAACAAGGTATGTTCCGTTATTTTCACGAGTATACTGCGGTCAAAGCCGTCAATAATCGTAAACTAGGTGCTTCCACTTGTCTTTTAACGCAGTGAACCAGTTTGGAATTCCTTAAGTTAAGTCGTCGCCATGTCGGGAGACATAAACACCCGACTATCAAAAAACAGCACGTTCAAATCGCTTGGCACGCCTTGCACACCTTTATTTTATTTTAAAGCGGTTGACTATGCTTGCTATTCTTATCCATTTCAGTTAGTGTGTAAAGGAATAGCTATAGCTCTCCATTATTTCTTCCTGGTCGCGTTTGCGTGGATGGCGCTTGAGGGAGTTATGCTCTATCTGATGCTCGTGAAAGTTTTCCACACTAAAACTGCACCAACAAAAAGCAAGAAGATTTTCTTTTGCCTCGGATGGGGTGAGTTTGATCTGAGTCATAATCTTCTTTTGCTTTTTTTGTAACGTGACACTGAACACTATTTGGTGTCAAATATTACTTCAGAACCAAAGTGACCTACAACTCTCTTTTTCTGTCATGTAGGTATACCTGTCCTGATAGTAGTAGTTTCTGGAGTATTGTTCCATGAAGGATACGGCACGTCTGCCTAGTAAGTTATACTTATTAGTTAATAGAGATGTCGAATAACGAATAATGAAACTGTCAATATTGACACAATACAAAACAGTATGTATGTCTAGTGAGACTCTCTACATAGTCATCTCTGCAAAAAAGATTGACTGATATGTTCAGGTGAACAAAACTCCGCTATCGCTGATATAAGGTGACATTGACAACTCTCACTGCCACCAACTCAACCTCGTTCCCAGGGTCTCTCTTGTTCCCGCCAAGAGGGACTCCAGGAACGAGGTTGATACCAACTGGCTAAACCTGTGTTAAACACATGCGGGTCATGTACACATTGCGGACCCAAAATGACCTTGGATATGATTTTCTTTATTTCTATAGTTGTTGGCTTTCCCTTGAGCGTGGCTTCATCTGGTCGTTTGTTGGACCCGTTTTACTGGTACTTGTGGTAAGTCACTATAGTCTGAAAAATGATGTATTTCTTAAATAAAGCCAAAGCCTAGGGCCTTATATTTAACTCTCAAAAACAAGAGACCCAGACTACGTGCAATTAAACCATCAATTATGATATATGCAAAATTGTGTCTTTTTCACAAGCGCACGCATTATTTGCTTTGCTTTTAATGTAATCGGTTTTTTTCCCCTTGCAGTTTAATTTCATTTGTTTAGGGATCACATTCAACGTCATGGCTAAGTCAGGTCCATCTAGTAACAAGAAAAGAACTGGCAGAATACGGTATGAAAGACAAAATGACGTCAAATAACGATTACCGATACTTGAGCAGTAAGACTGAATGAAAATTACCACCAAACTATCAAGAGAAGAACAGTAACTCTTAAAGCAATATATTTTTCTTCTCCTTACGCTTGTCGCGTAAATTTGATAAAATGAACTGAAAGTTTTAATTTTTGTTTAGCGCCAGTTCACGTTTTGCATAATACCATTATCTTTTTCCTTTTAATCTCGTTTTTACTAAAAATGGCCCTAAACAATTACAGACCATCGATTACTTGGGTAGGTCAGTAAAAAAATATCTTTCCGAGAAATACAAAAGTTTTGAGGTAACTGGAATAGGTAAATCCTGTTAATTCTAAGCTCGAAATATGGGGTTTCTTTTTGCTGATCATCATGCATACCTTTTGATGGCACTTGTTGGACATATATAGTTTCAACAAATGTTTGGTGTGAGGCGCGGTGGCCTCATGGTTCAAGCGCTCGACTCCGGAGCGAGCGGTCCGGCTTCGAATCCTGACCGGGGACATTGTGTTGTGTTCTTGGGCAAGACACTTTACTCTCACAGTGCCTCTCTCCACCCAGGTGTATCCGCAATGGGTACCTGCGAATTGTTGGGGAAACCTAACAAAATTGCGGGGCAGTGACCTGCGATGAACTAGCATCCCGTCCAGGGGAAGTAGAAATACTTTTAGGCGCTTCATGCTACAAAAACCGGGATTAAGCTCCGGCAGCCATGAGCCAGGCTTCACTTCTTCTAAATAAGTCTGCCGGGGAAAGCTGGGGAGTCGTGAAATATTCGTCATCAAGACCTCGTCAAATACCGTTATATTTGATATTTTTTAGACGCTGGTCCAAAGCCTGTATGCTGTTAACTTGTATTCTCGGCCTTACTTGGCTGTTTGGTGTGTTCTATATCAATCAAGATTCACTCTTTATGGCGTACTGTTTCACCATCTTTAATACCCTCCAGGTAACCCACTATCAACTACTATTTATCGTTCTTCAGTCGCTATTATCGTCCAATTGCTAAGTTGCTCTAACTAGTCGAAACCTGTGCAACCAAGCGAAACGCCAAGTCTGTTTGACTAAACCATTCCTCACTGAAAAGACAGATATTTCCAGGATTGAAATTGTCAAATAACCCTGCCAAGTATGAAGTACTACTTAAACAATACTTGGTTTAATCATTAAGTGTGAAAAGAAGGCATCTTTCTCTGATGGGGGCCAACTAGGAAACCGAATGGTTTATTTAGCCACCGTGCTCAGCACTTTTACTTAATTCAATTGAAACATCGTTTAGCAACTACAAATGTCTGTAATTTAGTAAGTAACTACATCAAGAGGAAATAAATTGAATTGAACTGAATTATTATTTGATTCTTTCAGGGTTTATTTATATTTTTATTCCACTGCATTGGAGACGAGAAGGTGAGTATCAAGCTGGCTAAGTTTTTACTGTTTTTTCTGTCTTCTTTGTCAGCATTCCAGTATTAATATAAAGAATGACCAGTCACTTAGTCGGTCGGTCCATCCGTCCGTCCGGCGTCAGTCAGTCAGTCAGTCAGTCAACCAGCCAGGCAGGCAGGCAGGCAGGCAGTCGGTTAGCCAGGCAGTCAGACAGTCAATCATTAAGTCAGTCAAGCAATCAATTAGGAAAACCTTAACGAAGTTACCAGTCGGTCGGTCGGTCAGTCAGTCGGTCGGTCGGTCGGTCGGTCGGTCAGTCAGTCAGTCAGTCAGTCAGTCAGTCAGTCAGTCAGTCAGTCAGTCAATCAGTCATTTAGCCTGTCAACAAGCCAGCCCTGTCGGTCGCTCAATCAGTGACTTGCCTGACTCTTTCAGTTTATGTCATACATTTACTTTCAATAATCACAGGTGATTTGCTATAACGATTGTTAATAATCAGTTAACACTCGTTCCATTCGTAGGTTCGTCGCGAATATTCTCGAGTGTTATGCTGTCGCGAGGAGGACAAGCGCTTCTTGCTCACGAAACCTTCGAACTCTGAAACCAGCAAAACAGAATCTAGATCGAGAAGCCATATCGACAATTTCAAGAGCAAGAACCAAACAATAAGTAGTTCAGCAGACTCTTTAGTAAGTATGGATAAGTTGTCATGGACGCCACTTATGGGAACAAAATATTTCGAATCATGCACGCGATGGCTGGTGCAAACGCAACAACATCCAGTTTCATAGCCATGCATAATTCGATAATTAAATGTCCTTCGATGTCAGAGGGTGTGGTAGCGTTTAATTTTCGGAAATCTTTACTTTCTGTCGTGTTGTGCTGATCATAATAACTAGCCTTTATTTCCAGACGCTTTGTATGTTCGGTCTCAAACTCTAAATTATTCTGCTGTGGGAGCAGAAACGCGGAGAAATGGAGGGCACACAAATCGGATTTGTCTCAGTCAGTGATCTATCTGTCTGTCTGTCAGTCTGTCCGTTTGTTTATTTTATTACATTCTATTTTTTAGGGAACAATAGAGAGCAAAAGAAACACGTTTGTGGTGCATGTAACAGGTATGTTGTGCTTTTTAAAATACGGCTTCCCAAGAAACTGTTTTCTCTGGCATGATTCTGAATTATAACGTTCATTTCGAGCATAGTCTTAACATTATTTACGAGGAAGAGAACCCCGAATTTTAAAATGAACTTTACGTTATTTTCAGACGGCCAAGTGCGGGTGCGTGGAGTTGCTACAGATGAGTACAACAGAAAGCTAGTCAGAAATCGTCTGCAAAGTGGAGAGAGTGTTTCCAGTTTTGACCAGCACTCAGGAGAGGTAAAAACGCTTTCTAATCTTTGCAGTCTGAGACGGTAGCAGTTAAAGTACTTTCCGTAAACTTTAGATGAAATCCGGACTGATTCTGAATCTATGGTACTAGAAAGGTGACCGCAACCCACGAGCTCTCAGTGTACAAGTATAATTTTGAACCAAGATCTCCTACGGTTCAGTGTCAAATTGCCGTGAGAGTTCGGGTAGGAGATTAGTGCACGTAAAGGGTGGGATGTAACAGCAGTATTGACTTACTTATACGTGCGACAAAATTCCAACACAGCCACATGCAACGGCTCCCAGCAAAAAAATGCTTTCAAATCCCAAGTAATCATGTACCATGTTTTTGTCTCTTTTAGCAGCATCGTGATGACAGCAGACATTCTACGGCATCTGTAGCCAGCGAGGAATCCGAAAATGAGCAGAGCAATGAAGTCAATGAACAAGAAACGCCAGCGGGAGAGAATTAATACTGCACTGATCCGCCTTTATCTATGAACACTGCACATGACGTTCGCTTATTACGCGCGAGCCGCGCGTGGGACCCCGCGGCAGTCGGGCGACGTATTAGTGTGGTTTGATGAGATACACATACACGCACAGACAACTGTCAGTTTGGTGCCAAACATGCGAACACTCTCAAAGACTAGATGTAAATTTTGTTGAAACAGATAGGACTTTTTATTATATGGCTAGCTCCGTGAGCAGGCGAGATGAATAAATTTCGCGCTGTGATTGGCTACTCGAGCGGGCAAGATGGAGCTATCTTGCCCCCTCGGGACTACCCGCATTGTCCCGTAAGAAAAAATTCCCCGAAAGTCAAATAATTAAACCTTTATTGACTAAGCTTTTTCGGTCAAGATGGCTGGATATTGGCCTCGTTCTTGTTTTGCGAGTTGTTGGACTTCGTCTCGGTCCATAGACACGCGTGACAAGATTTTATCAACTTAATAAATGTTGACCTCATGCTTGGTCAATAACCCATATATCTTCTTAAAAGCCGCCAAGCAACTGATTTGCTAAGGTCCAAACCGGCCCGAAGACTACCATTGTTTACCTGAGTTCTAAAATCGCGAGTGACTTGTACAGAATACAAATTTCATTTATTATTGTACATTGAACTCTCTCTCTTTTCTGATTGGCCGAAAGCGTATAGTGAATTTTCGAAATCAGCGCCCGTGACGTCATAACTGCAGATTATACAATAATCATGTCAAGGACATTCAAGGTCACGGGTAATCATGTCATGTATGACCGCGGTGCATGATTGCTAAGGGTAATCATGTCAAGTTCGCGCTCATGTCAAGTTGCTTCCCGTCAGTGAAGAAGCAAAAACATGGCTTCCATTTTTTATCGTTCAGTGTATAGTAAAACAATTATTAGATTCGGTTTTTGTGATATCCAGAATAATCAAGGTCTCGGTAAGGGTTATCAGCCTCAGCCTTCGGCTGATAACCGTTACCTCGACCTTGATTGTTCTAGATGTCACAAAAACCTCATCCAATAATTGTTTACAATCAAAATAGCGACCAGCATTGAAAGTAAATAAAGAAGACCGAGTCAACGGATATGTTAAGTACAGTTTAGACTAGTTATTTCGAATTCCCCACTATTTCGAACTCAAAACCCTTTCCTTTAAACAGGTGTTCTCTTTCGAACTATTTTTTGTCTTCCCGCGAGTTCAAAATAGTGAAATTCATCTGTTATTAGTTTGGTAAGTTGAAGAAAAAACAAAAATGGAGATTTGTGAAAGGACTGGGAGACGACCGTTTAAGATGCACCGTTCGTTATATTTGTTACGCTATGTAATAGTCAGTGAGACAAGCGCAAAAATGAAGTCACTGATCGCTATTGCAGTGCAATATCTAAAATATCCACCAAGCTGTACATATAATCATGTTAAACAAAATAAATTTCTTGGATATGTTAAAAAATCATACCGTTGTGTATGTTAAACTATGGCTAAAGATTGATATAATTTAGTGGGAAAATAAATCATAAACGAACTCAATGCCCGGGGGGGTACTCCCTTATATGGACTATATAGGTATGTGCGGCCCCAAAGGGTATGGTTTTTCAGCCGTTTTGGTCATAAATAGGGCATGGTTTTTGTACTCTAGCCCTGATATGGGCATGTTTTCTAAGCCTAGAAGCCACTTTTTCACCATAATCGAAAAGAAAATCAACAAAAGCCCTTCACAAATTATGTTTACGGTAGTTTAACATTGGTCTGAACTAGAGATCCATTTATAATGTAGGTCTGAAACAGAATTTCGAGGAAGGTTCAGGTCGCAGATTTTTGGTCATAAATAGGGTAAGGGTTTTGGGAAGCGGGCAGCACACGCCCACCCATTTTTTTCTGGGAGTACCCCCTGGGACTCAATGCTGCCTTATGAACAAGTGCCAGGAGTGGTGTCGTTATGGGTATTCTTCAAATCCTTACCGTAGGTTTTAGAACTCAGTCTGGAATATAATTCTGTAGTATGGGAAACCGGCAGTTTTGTCTGAAATAATTCCCCATAATGGCATGTAATTTAACCGCGTCTTTCACCCTGGTCTTTCACAGACTTGACTATAGGGGAGGTGAATGGTGAAAGTACAGTCAGTAGAGTCTCTACCAACTATGGTAAAAGTGAGACCTTGCAAGCCGAGACTAGCGTTTGCCTTTGCGAGACCGAGATGTTTTAAATACAAGCTCGAAACGTTCAGGTTATAAGACATTCAGAGGTCACTTATGAAAAAGAGTAAAAAAAAACCCGGTAGTTCAAAACTTCTTAGCTTTACAAAAAATCTCCAAAGAGACTGAAAAAAATGGAGACTGTGAGACGCAATAACTGCTAAAAAACAAGCCTTAGAGACCTGTGGAACTCGGCGAAATTTTTGCGAGATCTATGGTTTTTGAAGGGCCATTTGCCATCCCTAACATTGGATATTAAATACTATCACTCGCAAAGGTTGTATGATTTAGTATTTCGGTCCAAAGGAGGGTCTTCAAGTCGGCTCATAAAATTGCTGCACGGTACAAATTGGTGGCAGGGAACAGAATAGGTACTCTTCACTTGTTTGATTTTACTCTCTCTGCGTTAACCAGTAAATAGAACATTCTTGCCACACCCCTTCATTATTTATTCAAAATCTTGGGCAAATTATGGAAAAAAGAAAATTGGCGGAAGGGGGGTGGGGGGGGGGAGAGGTAGGGAGGGAGGAAAGGGAAATGGGTGAGTCCGGGATTTGCACAAGAAAACGCAATCAGCTACCACAACTCTGCAAGCGCGTGCCGACGTTTGAGAGGTACCTTAATAATAGAAAACCAGTTCAGCACTTAAAGGCGTTAAATCACTTCGGTAAACGTAGCACTAGTTTCAAACTTCGTTCAAACGCGTTTAAGTCAAGGGCCAAAATAATACGGAAAAAGAGCTCGATAAACCACCGGTAAAAGAGCTCTAAATTTTCATGGCGTCAAATGCATGAGCGCGCTCTTGAGTAAAGGGCGTGCGCAATTCAATTCTCGTCCAAGGTTGGAAAAGCCTCGACCGAGGATTGCTCGAAAACCTACCGTAAAACCCATACTGAAATTTTCACAGTTGATTTGTAGGGGTGAAACACGTTCAGAGCTAATTTTTTTTTTTTTAATTTGCAAGACCAATTTTGAGCTATCTTTGATTTCACATTTTCTTAGTTTCCAAAAACTCTGTCGTAGACTTTTTACTTTGCATGAATGCTTATTCCTGAAATTATGAGGTGGAGTCACACGGGTAGATGTTGAGAAAAACATGATTTAACCTACTGGTGCCTAGTCTCTTCTTAGATACTTGATCGTACATTATGGCATTTGTTGGCACTAAATTGTTCCAAGTTTCAATGGTAAAAGACTTTAGCAAGCAGCAAAAAGAGAAAGGAAAAAACATTTTGGAACATTTGTTAGAAGTTGGGGTATTAAATACCCCAACTTCTATTATAATCCATCAAAGCTGTAGTGAGCCACCTTGAGGGAAAGAGAAGGGGGTCAAATTGGTGGACCTCTCCTTGCTTGAAAGGAAGTGCAGCTTAATCTAAATAATAATCCCAATCGAGACCAATAGCCCTTTTCACAGATAGTTTTTCTCTTTTGCACTACAATGTAATCCAACATGGATGCGAGGCAATTTCAGGCTAAATCTACAAAATAGCCTGAAATTGCCTCATATACATGCCAGATTTCATTGTAATGCAAATGAGCACAGTTAACCATGAAAAGGGCTGGTACGCATATCATATACAAGATATATATAATGATTTAGCCAAACCTAAAAGTGGAGATCCAGATTGCAAAAACTAACCGTAAAGAAAAAAAGAGGATTTCTTCGGATCAGAGAAAAACAATGATGAATTGTGAGCATGTAATTCTTTAGCATAATAACCTGACAAGACGACTGTGCAAGGAATATGTATGAAGAAAGGTCAAAACGTGCCAGGGGTTAATTTGGAGCAAATTTTGCTTTTGCACATACTCTTTTTTTTTTCCTAAAGTAATAACCTGGCTTGAGCCCATGATCCGGTCATCCGGTCAGTGGTCAACTTCAGAAAAACACATGACTTCAATGAGCTAAACCTAAGCCTGTGATATGGTTTCATGATACTGGTCAGCAGATACTGTAACTTGTCTTGACATGGAAAACCAACATCAAAGACATAGCTAGGGTAATGGTGCTACTCTCTTATTATTCAAGATACTGGCGTACATACATACGTACATGTATGGATGGACGCAGGGACAGACTGACAGTTACCTGACAAACAAAATTTTTTAGATCGATAAGTTACCAAATTTTCTAAGGTATGGGGTTCTGCTCATGTGCCTTTTGTGCACAGGAGCCCGATAAACTCGTGCAAAGTATGTCCTGTGGAAGTCATGAGTATGGAAGTGTCCAATGGTACTTTTTAAATGAAGAACCTCTCAAGTCTGTACTAAATATTCAATGCAGAAAATTATTTATGCAAAGAGGTCATGGGAATGAAAAAATTACTTCACAAGAAATTACAAGGAACTTACTGAACAAAAAATGATAAACATAAAATTAAAATGAATGCCCCATTATGGAGTACTTAAAATTAATTTCCATTAACAAGTCAAGTACACAAGTATTCACCAGTGAAAAAAGAAAAAAAAAATGGAAAGGAAATAAAATAGTCCTTTCTCGCTACTCATTTTAAAAATAATTATGGCAATTTTTTACAAAAGGGCTTATCATAACATCTCATGAAATCAAACTATATAAATACAGCTGTATAATATCATGTACATGTAACAATTATGAAAACAGACTTCCTATTTAAGTTAATCATTCCAGTCAATCTTAAATCTTGTTACCCGAGGCTTGGAGTGTAGAATATTTCTTTGAAGCTGTAACAAGAAAATAACCAACAAAAAACATAAACTTAAAAACATACATGTAAGTTAGTATTCTGGACTGAGGTAACCGTACATGTGACCATGGTTAATAAAGGGGAATGATTATGAAGCCAAGCAAACATCAAAGTATTAAACAAAGATGACAAGAGTTGTTTGAAGGCCCATAACTGTGCTCAATCCAATGTTTACTTATTGTTTGTTTCCTCTTTGCTTCGTGTACAGGAGAACAAAATGTACAACAAAGAACAAAGAACACTTGTACCCATGTGTATAGTTGAAGTTCTATTTCAAAAACACTATTTTTTCAAGTTTTGTTCCCCACTACAAAAAAGTCACAGCAGCACACTATTCTTCAGTTTATACAGTAGGGCTGCCCTTCTTAGGCTTCAGTTGTTAGACCTTCAGAATTTCTTGATGCACATGTAATTTTATAGCAAAATGCAAATTTGCTGTTCTAATGAAAGTTGCTGACACTTGCAATTAAAGTAAACTTCTTGTGTTTTTTTAATGAAGCTTAAAGTGAACAATTTAAGTTTTTTTTCTGATAACAGAGGAGAAATCAAGACTATGAAATAAAATTTATTTAAATGAATCCATAACTTTCTTATTGGTAGCAATGCTTGACCTGTTTTGACAATAATTTTATTATAAAAATTTGACAGTTGTGGTTTTCCTCAGAGGTGATAAATGAATTAACCCACCCTATAATTTCATGAAAATGTTTTGCAGCAGTTCTTCTTTAGCAATTTATAGTGTACATGTACCTGCAACTCTTTACTCTTACAAAAGTACATGGCTACAAAATTAATTTCTATGATCAGGTATTTGAATGTGAAAACAAGTTAAGGAAGTCTCCAGAACAAGCTAAATAATTTAAAATATAGGTCCTCTAAGTGGAGAAGATGTACGCATAGTTGCTGAAAAAAATATTTTCTACATGCACCTTTTCTATGACAGGCCTTGCTGGGGGATTCTCTCTCATCTCTTCCTCTGTATACTCATTGTTCACATAGTAACCAACTCGTACAAACTCTCTGTCTCTGTAAGAGCAAGTCAAGAGGACCACAGTCACACCAACTAGGTCTACATCTGGGATTTGACATGGATCTGGGGATTTAGCCTGCAAGAGGAAAACAGTAATTAGGAAATCCACTCTTTAGGAAGAGCGAAAGATATAACTTCTAAAGGTAATAGACACAAAGGGATTTCATCTACAGACTGTGCTGGATTAAATTTTGAAGCCTCCTTCATGTTCCAAAAAAGGTATCAGTATAACACAAAATTAAACAATTTTTCATAAAAACTGTTTTTCACTTTTCCAGATAGATCTTATTGCAATCATTCATTTAAAAAATTATACAAAAAAGCTGATTCTAAGCAAAGTTATAAATCAGGGTTTAGCAAAGTGCTGGCTGCCAGCGAAATTTGCCTGCTGAGAAAGACTAGATTTTGGCGGATTGGTCACTAGGTAAAGGGTAATGAATGGCTTTTAGATTACACACGTACAATCATTTGATAACTGAACCATATCGAACTGTCTACGTGTAAAGGAAGGTAAAAAAAAAAAAGGTAAAGTCCGCATTCGAGCCAAGTGGCCCATCAGGCCGGAGCTTATCCCGGTTTCTGTAGCATGAAGCGACTGGGAGTATTTCTACTCCCCCCTGGATGGGATGCTAGTCCATCGCAGGGTTACCCCCAGCATTAAATTCGCCGGTACCCATTTATACACCCGGGTGGAGAGAGGCACCGTGAGAGTGTCTTGCCCAAGAACACAACACAATGTCCCTGGCCAGGGCTCGAACCCGGACCGCTCACTCCGGAGTCGAGCGCACTAACCATGAGGCCACCGCGCCTCCCACAACGTGTAAAGGAAGTTTGGAATAAATTCCTGGCTAAAGTTCCTACCTTGAGTATCTCTGCCAGTATAACAAGTTAAGTATTTGGAATAAAATCTTGTTTGAGCACATGTCTAGTGTGTTCTCTAGACATGTACTGCATCTGCCATATATTGTAAACAGGAAGCTTGGTAGTCCCACATTTGATATGATTCAGATATCAAACGATTGTATGGGTGTAACCTAAAAACCATTCATTGCCATTTACCGAGTGACCTATCCACCAAATTCGTTTCAGGACTCTTGCGAAAAATGGTGACCGGTTCAATGAAAATCTTACCCGGGAGACTACAGTGTATTTTCATACATGTAGCTTCAACTCTGAGTTATAAATAAAAACCGTTTCTTTGCATTTATTACCTCTCTAGTTGATACATGCAACTGTCAACAGGTTGTCACGAGAAGTAAACTTCCATTAAAAGGATATGTGACAGATTCTGTGGTAGTATGATTATAAAATGTTTGTCTTTGGTAGTCAACAAACTCTTCTGATTGTGCTCAGTTTGTAGATTGTTGATTGTTAACTTATATACGTCATTGAAGAAGTGCAAAAGTTTGTATCCGTTTGAAAGCTTAAGTATGAAGTTTCCAAATCACTCAATAAGAATTAGGCTGTGTTAACTGCTAGTAACAAAGGTTCCTGATTCGAGCAAGAGAAGGTGCCCGACAAAAAAAAAAATCACAAATTAATCTATTAATAATTATTTTAATTACACTATAAATCAATATATGAGCCCTATATAAAAACTCTTGCATTGTTTCCAGGGCATTTATCCTATTTACAGATGCCAAAGATAAAAGATTCACATGTATATATATATTTTTAATACTGTTGTCAAGTCCACAAAGAAAGACAAAATTTACACATTTTTTGAGTTAAAGTGGTTGATATATGTAGAAAAATTAAGTCCTTTATCCCTCTTTGCCCTCTATACTTCTGATAATAATTAGTTCATTTTCCTTCAATTAGGGAATTTTCATGCACATTATACAAACAAGACCTAAGAAGACTTTTTGTTGATGCTATACGAAGTATACAAGGAAACTGCTGTCTGTATCACTGCAAGCCAGTGTTAAGCTTAATGCATTTAAGGCATGGAAAGACTGGGCCAGGTTGTTCGAAAGCCGGTTAATGTTAACTCAGGGTTAGACGTTAAATGAAGCATTATGTTTTCCTGTTTAAAAATGTTTTTCAACTCTAATGTTTGGTGTAGTTTGAGATTACTACAACTCAAAGCTGAAGGGAAAACAATATAAACATAACATCTCACCAAAAAGTTACAAAACTGAAATCAAAATTATCGCTAACACTAGGTTAGCTTAATCGGGCTTTGAACAACCTGGCCCTGATGTTTTGAATTCATAGATGGATTTAAACATTCTGAATTGAGCCATTTTGCCATGTAAACTTAAATGCAACCCAGGAAATCAAAAAGGGAAAGACAAATTAGTGAGACTGTTTTCATTGCCAAGTTAAAATAATCTCAAAAAGGATGCATGTTTTTCTTGTCACCCAAAGATGGAAGCTGGTCACTTAAGTCTTAAGCTCAGGTACACAAACACACACACATTAATAATATTTGAAACTTACAATTGAAACTATCAACATCCACTTAATCCACTTCTGAATTTCGAGTACTGCCAGATCAATTCAATGCTTGAAATGAATTTTCTTTTGAAAGAAAAACAATAGCACATGTATTCCTGTACATGTGTTACATGTACAAACATCAACTTTCAGTGTGGCAATTGTTAGCTACATTGTATATGTTTAGTTCAGCTACTTTTTCATCAAGTCGACCTCCACTGAAGTGGCTCCTGAAGACCTTTTTTTAGTGGCCAACTTTTTAGGAAAAGGGCCAATAAATAATAATTGGTAAAAAAAATAGTCACCAACAGCAATATAAAGGTACTGATATAAAGAATCCATCCACTACAAGAGAACAATCCCTATGCAGACATGATTAACAGTTTGCATGCATTAGAGGGTGATTTCAAGCATGGTCAGCCATTTGGAAGTTTTCTGATGTAACTTTTCTTCTTTTCTTATGTTAAATGATTTAGAAGATCTTTAAATATGGTTTTCTACATGTGTGAGATAATAAATAACAGTTCTTGATCATCAACACAGAGAAATGCAGCCACCACTATGGCAACTACTGTAAACCAGAATTTTTGGTCAAAAAGGATGAAATGTTAGTTGCACTGGTAACCATATCGGTCGTAATTTCAAGCCTTGCAATGGCTTTAAAATACGTCTGTGCTAAGCCTGCAGCCTTGTAAAAGGAAAGGGCCAAATGCCCTTTTTTCGTTTTTCTTGGGGCCATCGGTTATTGCAAAGCAGGATTCCTGCAATGGCGCGGTCTGGCAGAAACACTGGGCAGAGGTGGTAATTGCCCCCGCAGGGTTTTTGGCCCCAGAGGCTCAAAAACCGGAGGAGGCACCTTAGGACTCCCCGCGTAATATAGAGGAAGACTGGAGAAGAGATTACGGTAGATTGTAGAGCCAGAAAAATTCTCGATTTGATCGCTTGCATGTCCGCAAGGTATCAATTTTTTTCCGCAAATGGTCATGGGCAGCCAGCAAAGAGACACGTACACGAGGACTTGTGATATCGGCGTCTTTGCCATAAGCTTTGTCCCTGGTTCAGATCTCGAGTTCAAGTGCCCATGAAAAGCGTCTGTTTTTGCCATCTTACTCCCTAGTAAATTCCCTTTGAAATTCCCGAGATTCTGATCTAATGCAAATTGAAGACGCTTTCAAAGATCCAGAAGATATATTTTGGGAGAAAAACAGCTCAGAGGGTATTGTAGGAAATGTGGAAGTACAGTCGAACCCCACTATTTCAAACTCGGTGAATTCAAAGTCCCTGCTATTTCAAAGTAATCATTCTTTATCTACACCTTAAATCAACCCCATTATTTCGAACTTGCCAGCAACAGAGTACAAAAAGAAACCAAGTGACCAACAAAGAGTGAGGTCTGTCAAATTGAGACTCTCTCACTCGAAAGTCAAAAAGCGATAACTGGCTAAAAAGGCTTCAGATCATGCTGAAAAGCAAGAGGACAATAGAAAAGACAACAAGGCATTGAGATAAGTCGTTTCTATTGCAAAGATATCAAAATTTCGGTTAAAATGTCTATTAACGATTTTTCCATACAAAGCTTTGTAAATTCAAACCATTGTCACATAACACCTCCAAATGCTGGAAGGCCAGAGTCACGTTTCGTGAAATGAACTCTGTCGTTATGTAACAGTAGATGACAGCGGTAAGTATGTCAGGGAACATTCGCATAAAGATAAAACAAAATATAATAACTCTGATCCTCACAACGAGAGCTTGGGCCACCTGTGATTTACCTTGGAGATGAAAACAGTCTCACAATAATTTGTCTTTCCCATTTTGTTTTCTTGTGTTGCATCGAAGTTTACATGACAAAATGGCTCAATCAGAATGTTTAAATACATCTGTGAAGTCAAAACATCAGTCTCTCAATAGCTTGGTTTAATACATAAATGTATGTTTAACACTGGCTTACAGTGATACGGACAGCAGTTTCCTTGTATACTTTGTATAGAATCAACAAAAAGTCTTCTCAGTTCTTGTGATTTGTATGAGGAGCACGAAAAGTCCATAATTGAAAGAATGTGAACTAAATTATCAGAAGCATAGACATTATGTACACAGGGTTCGTACCCTTTTCCAGAAAAAAATTTTCCAGCACCCAGATTGAACTTTCAAGGGTTCTAAAATTCACATTAACACCTACACTCTAAAGATCTCAATGTTAATTCTCCTTAATGCCTTACATACATTTCATATTTCGTAGCTGAGTTTAACACATTTCCAGAACTTTCCAGGACCAGTGGCCTTTTTCCAGGAAAATGCCATCATAAAATTCCAGGACTTTCCAGGTTTTCCAGTACCCGTACGAGCCCCATGTACATGTATATCAACTCAAAGAAACATGTAAATTTTGTCTTTCTGTGTGGACTTTTGACAACAATACTACAAAAAATTACATGTGAATCTTTTAACTTTGGCATCTGTAAACAGGTTAAATACCCTTGAAACAATGCAAAACATTTTTATATGAGGGTCAATTGGTTATCACATAAAAAATATTAAATATTGTTATATTTACATAATTATGATTAATTAAATTTATTATCTCTCCGTCTTTAGTTCTTTCTTTCATTTGGGCAACTAAGCTTGACTTATGGGCACCCTAGCCTACAAGGTACAGTGCGGCTCCTTAGAATTTTACTTAGAGAGCACCTGAACTAATAAGGCATGCCGAAAAATTTGAGATCTGTGTATGTATGTATGTGGAGACACCAGTTTGGCCACGCAAAACAATCTTCAGGGGCAAATGACATCATCTTCATGTTTGTTCATGTGCTTTCTTTTGAGTGTTGTGCAAAAATTGCAGACTTTCTAGTGTCAAGGTAGCTTATTGTAGACTGACCACTATTCAATTAACTATTACTTAATACATGAATCAACGAGGACAAACCTTCTTGTATACAAGTGTTTTGCGATCAATTCATTTGTTTTCGCAACTGCTGAAAGGAGACCAATTTCACGCATACCAAACCTTAGTACTAAACCTCAAATGCATTCTTCACAATTACTCTACAATTCCTAGTTGTATTTTCAGTCATCGATGAGTCATTTATTGTATTGATCAAACATTCATTGTTTTGTTTATTCATTGATATAACCTTGTGGCTAATTTAAAATAAAGACCTAAAAACAACTTTTACTTTTCTTTATATCTTCAATCCTCAGACATGTAGATGGCTTATAAGTAAATTTGCTGATGTCAATGATAATTATTACATTTTTTCCTCATTAACATGACTGTGATGTAAAGTGTATATGAAATAATTCATATTTGAACTGCGGTTATAGATGCAAGTGAAGTATGATCCTCGCAGTAAATTTTCCAATT
>CM042757.1:3149583-3163915 GCA_022496165.2 Catalaphyllia jardinei
AAACTCGTCTCAGACGAATAACTCGTCCCTAATATAAATTCGGCCAAAATTGATTTATAACGTTCGTGCGTGCACATTAATAATAATAATAATAATAATAATTTTATTTAAGTGTCAATTGTATTAAGCACTCTTGTGCTAATTGAGGACAAACAAATATTGCATGTTGCAATAGAACACAAATTATTAAGAATCCTAACTGGTTGGGGGCTGACCAGTTGGTTATTTACAGAACGCGGTCGAGGAGTACCGAGAACAACTCCAGCTAGCAATAGGGTAGAGGATATGAACCAGAGACCTCCAGATTTCAAATCCAGCGCTCTAAACCACTCGGCCACACAGCCTTTCAATGTTTGGTACCGTTCTTGTTGATGTTTGCCGTCGTATTTTGCTGATAGACCTCGCGGATGAAATTTGGAAACGGCGCTTTTACTCTAAAAATGCATCAAATGTTTGGAGTAAACCTATTCGGGACATACAAAATGTTTGGCGTTATAGCTTGTGAATTTCTGCGGAATCGACATTATTACTTTAGAATTAGGAAGTTAACAAAAAAGAGCTCGGGAAATTTATGAGCGGGATTGTAGAATCGTTCACAATGATTCTACTGATAGTCTATAGTCTATGGTATTTGTGGGACAATACCTAATGGAATCACCAGAACAGGCACCCCCCCCCCCCCAAAAAAAAAAAAAAAAAATGTTGTAAACGAGAAATGACAACTTCATCGCGATAAACAACATTGAACTGGGGGGAAGGGGACGAACTGATAAATTCCCTGACAGATATTGCAAGGTGTGCCAAGACTTTTGCCGAGGATTGTAGGTTGGGGATCATGTCCACCTTATATCACGAGAAGAGTTCTATCCAGGTACACGGCCTGAGCTGCAGCACTGACTTGAGGCTCCCTTGTATTTATGCAGTAAAGCAAGAACTGATACAAAGTGTAAAGGAATTTTTCTAATTATATTTAACAATTATTCACCGAAGTAGAGGTAAATATCCACCACTTTCACCGACACTGCAGTGAATGATTGTTTTAGTATATACCACACAAGCTGAATAACTAGCGCCCAAAG
The DNA here is from genome assembly GCA_022496165.2 of Catalaphyllia jardinei. Lineage (NCBI taxonomy): Eukaryota > Metazoa > Cnidaria > Anthozoa > Scleractinia > Caryophylliidae > Catalaphyllia > Catalaphyllia jardinei. The sequence continues at coordinate 3,150,663 of CM042757.1, forward strand.
AGTAACTTTTTTTGTGACAATATACCGACAAAAGCTATTTTGTTTTTCTTTGGCTGCTCGGAGGTGAATAGTACTTGGCTAATCACCTCCGGGCTAGCCAATCAGCGTGCGCGAAAAGTACTATTCACTTGTGTGGTATATACTATTATTACACGACTCAGGCACTCAGCCAATCAAAGTGCTCTATTGCCGGTCCAATATTCTGTAAGTATTGGACCGGGCATTGTCCCGAATGATCCCGCACTTTTGAAAAACCTTCGAAGGTTCTTCATGCAGTCGTGTAATAAATCTCTTATTAACCAAGCTTGCTCGGAACCGTACTGGGAGAATATCGGCCCTCGTTCTTTTTTGTACGGACCTCGCTGCGCTCGGTCCGCACTGTCAGGACCTCGGGCTGATATTCTCCCAGGAAGGCCCTCTCGCTTGGTTAATAAGATATATATAACAAATTATTTACAATGTAAAACAAAAGATATTCAAAGCCAATTTGTAGCGCTTAATTAATGTTTATTTTCAAAACTGTAAAAAAAAAACGTATGACACGTGTAAGTATTTTTTTAGAAAAAACATGTCGAACATCACAAAAGGCTTCTTGCGGTAAGTGTTCACTCCAGTCTCATTTCACCGAAATCTTACAAGGAATTTTATTAAAATGTTCTTTAATTAACCCTGACCACAATAATGAAAACCAATCTACATCGTGCGTTTGTCAAGGGAGCTTCGTGGTATCATCCCCATCTAGACTAGAAACGCCATAGATACTTTAAACCTCAAGGACAATTGTTGTCGACGAACATCAAAGGTTTTTCAAAAAAGCGTTGCTTGAACCAAGCCTCGTGACCGTTTCTGAGAGTCAACCAACGGCTGCAAAGGTTCATTAGGTACCAAGCCTTGTCTTCTTTACGTCACGCAACTGAAAGATAGTTAAAATACATAAATCTCCGCTTCACTTTAAAACTTTGTAACAGCCTGGAACAGAGTAAGCGTTTGGACGGTTTCTGCCGTTTGGGAAAAACAGGAAAAGGGAGGTTCAACATAATAAGCTTTTTTTAATACACATTTCTGATATACAATGGGACTATATGCTATCCAATTTTTAAATAATTTGATGAAAACAATTCCGAGGACGGCCAGAATTGGACAAGGACTCGTACTTGAAAACTATGCTGCGCACGGAACTGTCCACAGTAGTTGCTAATGTTGACAACATCGATCCAAATTAAGAAATAGCTAGGACAGTTTGTGCTGAAAACTCCCGCGATTAACAAAAAATTGTCTACGGACTTGTAAAAAAATTGTTTGAGACTTTTGGCTGGTAATACTATTACCCTAAAAATTAACTCTTCATAGTGGTCACGTCCGATAAACGTACCTTGAGAGATTCTTTGAAAACTTCAAAACTGTTTCTCGTTTCAAAGCTGTTATCAAGACTGCGGGATCTATTCCGATGGCGAGGAACTCTCAGCTGAGAGGCAGGTGACGTCACTGAGCTGTCTCCTTTTACAGGATCAGTTGGTTGTTCCTCTAATACCATATCAAGACTTCTACGACGCATGCGTCGAACAGCACTAAGGCGTCGACCAGAGCCTCCCGTGGACGCCAGTAGATACCTAGCTTCCTCGACACTCGACTTAAAATAAACAGATAGGTCTACATGAATGATGACATATGATGAAGAATAAATCGATTTTTGTTGTGGATCCGTCAATGGATAAAACTAAAACAGTAAACGATCGATCATTTGACCAATTCACCAATTAATCAAGCAAGCAAGCCAGCTGTCAACCTACCAGTCAATCAACCCACCAACCAACCAATCAATCAATCAATCAATCAAAGGTCAGACAGTCGATGTCCATCAGTCAATCAAACGATCAACCAATCAATCAATCAATCAATCAATCAATCGATCTATGGACCCACCGTCAATCGATCTAAGGACCCACCGTCCGATTGATCGACTGATCAATCAATTGATCAATAATCAGTGAATCATCCATTCAATCAATCAATCAATCAATCAATCATTCATTCAGTCGGTCAATTAGGCAGTAAATCAACAAAAAATCTACATTTTCTTTTGACGTGTTTAACTCTTGCTTTAAGTTTTTCGAACTGGTTCCGACTGAGTTTATTAAAACCAGAGCCCAGCCTAGGCTCGATTTTCAGCCGTTTTGGGGCAAGGAACGCGGGCTTACAAAACGGCTGGAAATCGAGCCTAAGCCCACCCAAGCGTTGGTGATCGTAAAAGGAGGTAACGCATAAATACCATCGCAGTCCAGCAAAGTGTCTCTCACTTTATGCTTAAATAACAAGAAGGCTTACCTCGGTTGGCATTAGAAATCTGGGATCGAAGGAGTCCTCTGCGTCCTTGCCAACCCGAATCTCGCCATCCTGGCACACTGTAATGCTGGGCACTTCATGAACAGTATGGCGCCTCCCTTCATTATTCTTTAAAGGCGGTAATAAGAACTTTCCCTTCTGTGTATCAACCCGAACATTATTAGTAATTGTTTCATGTCCCAAATTGTTCGTTGTTGTTTCAGTGATTGTTAACTGATCCCTGTTGTTATTAACAGAACCTGTCGAACCACGCCATTTCGTGATTAGCGCACTTTTGGAGAAGTGGTCATCGGTCAATTCTTCCTCATCATTATTGTTGTGCTGATTAAAAGAGAGTAGATTGACACCTTCTGTTATCGACACTTGACAATCACATTTGTCGTCATCCATGGGATTATTATCTGATTCCATTCGTGTATCTTTTTTCATAAACTCAGTTTGGACTTTGTATTCCAAATCGATCACTTCCAACCTGTTTTTTGTCGACCCTGGGTACTTTCGAGTAGCTTGGCTTGGAATTTCTGGTAGTATTAAACCTGTACTTTCGCTCTTAGTAGTACAATTTTGAGGAGGAAAATAACACACGCGTGAGCTGTCAAGATCCAGCCACTCAATATGGTGATTGTTATCGCGGATGTCGTCTGTTCGGAGTTGATGGTTGATCGAAAGCGGAGGAACGCTTTTTCTTCTAAAGCCGGTCCACACCACCTGTATATGCATGAAAATTCAAATTACTCCAAGTACTTATCACTTGGGACAATAAACTTAACGAGAATACTTCTCCAAGCTACTGCACGAGCTCGCTTCTGAGCAATATGCAAATCAGCGAATGTACTATTTGTGACGTACATGATTTTAATTATTACACCACCACGCTCACCTACGGACTTTCGACTATTCTGGTTCCAAAATGCTGCATTTTGACATTCCATGTTGTCATCGTTTTCTTTACCGTTTTGCTGTGTGAAATTTCAACTCAGAGCATTTGCGTCACTTGATTATGTCAGCAGAGAGTTTCCACCCAACAAAACCACGATCTCGATATGGATCTTGAACTCGACTTATTACGCTAATTGGCGAATTCTGAATTTCAATTTGTTTCCGCGGTTAAATGCATTTTAAAAGGTACAGGATCTGCGCCCGCTTGGGTATATGTGCCTGAATCGTCTTGCTCAGTAAGAATGCTATAAAAATCTTCAGTTTTCCCACGCTGCCATCGTTTGAAAGCATATCGATTGGCGTCGAGCACAATAAATTTTCCTTATCCAGGGCTCTATTACTATAAATTAGTCAACAAAAGAAATGACAGACATTTTCTTATGCAAGACCATAACGTAATTCTGGCAGACAATTTGTATGAATAAAATATAGGCCGGTTTGAAAAGCCCATAATTTAGATAAGACGGTATTTCGGATGTATTCAGAATATATTAAAAGAGCACACAACTGAGTGGCGTCCGAAAAGGAAAATGATGCTTTTGTGTTGGGGTCCAATACAATGAGAATATGCATATCGGGCCGCCTACACAATTAAGCTCAACGAAAAAAATATAAAAAATATATCTATATACTCCTTCTTATCAATCGACAACGTGCAAATAGTAAAAGTCGTAATGCGATGATTCTGACTATGAAAAGTTCAACATAATTGGACGTAGATCAATAGAGAGCTGTTAATTTAAGATAAGGGAGATTCAATGAATTACTTTTCATAACAAGGAGTTAGAATCTGCAAATGGGTAGCATGAAGTTGCATATCAATTGACGTCAAATCCGGAACAGGTCTCAGCGAGAGAGAGCAATTCTAACTCAACTTTAATTCACAGAAACTTGTGTGGATTTAAATTTAGAACTGTAATCACGAATCAAAATGATATTGTTTATTTTGTCTATCGCTGTTTTCGCTTTCAAGTAGACTGGCTTGCCACCGGAAGGCAACCTAACTAAAGAGCTCAGAACGAAATTAGGGACGCACTAAAGCTCTCTTTGCCAATCAGAACTGGCTAACTTGTGACCCTACTAACATTAGAGCGGCAATCCATGTCAGCAAAGAAGACTTCCCCTAGAGATCAATTTTTAAAAGAAGCATAATGTAGTTGCGTTGATTTCTTTTCAGTAATTCTCATTGGCTCAAACGCTTTCATAATTTGCCTTTGGTTGGGTTATTAAATTATTCAGCAATTCATTGATCGTGGCTTAAAAACAAATGACCTTCTTGCTTTGCTGAAAGCCAGTGTGATGCCAGTGAAATCGGTTGAAAATGAATCTTAAAGAGCTACCTTTATTTTTCCTCTAATTATCTTCCATGGTTGTTAAGCCATGGCCATCTAAAAGACGGCGAGTCGACCACTGGTTGGAACATGAAATTCAAACGCAGGGGACAGGACTGTATTTGCCACCAGCTGAATTTAGCCGGTTTTGGATTTGGCATTAAAGCGCTTTTCTGTTTACATTTTGCTAATGCTTTCTGTGGCATACGTCGCGTCCGAATTGGATTTCCGGATAGTTGTAATATATTTTTTCTTTAAGACCGGTAAATTAGCAACGTGAAAAGCCTTACCTTCCAGAATGACAGTTTTCCCGCACAATAGGAGACTTCTTAATAAACGTCGACTCATTGACGCAAATGCCTGTTGTTTTAAAGTATTCTCATCAGTCGCCTAACGCGATGGGTATTTTTCCTTTTAGTTCAAGCCTTGGGGAAGTGAACCCTCGCAGTCAGAGCTGGAACAGGTGTTGTTGATAAAAATAGCTTATTTGCCCAATCTAGCCCTCAAGTCTTGTTCTTGTTTATTGCAGTATTTTTTTCAGCAGCTATTCTGGCTTCCAAGTTGCCTTTATAAACAATACTTATATGTTGTTATCGATGGAGAATTCTGAGCACAGTACTTGGAAAAAAATTAATTTCAATAAAAAATGGGCGCTCTGCCGCAAAACGAACGAAAACATTCCGAGGGGAGTAAGGAAAATTAGCACGTGGTTGAATGTTGAAACGGGAGGAAAAAATGCTAATAAAAAATAAAACTGCAGGCAGATGTCCGTGAGCTGAAAATTTATTACAGCACCAAATAGCAAATTGAATTGCTACAATCAGGCTTTTTATACTTATAAAACATTTTATTTTGATGCGTAAAAACGTTTGGAATAACGATTTATTTCTGCCAATGTTGGTAGTAAAAAACCTTTTAAAATTCAGACTAATAACATTACTTATTAACCCATTTCAGTCGCTATCGTCATATCTCGGCCTGTGATGTTGAATCAAAATGTAATTCTGTGACGCGCTTTAGCGGTTTCCCAGAGATGACCGCAAGTAAGTCGAAATTACAAGATGGAAATATTTTACTGAATTTACCAACGCAGTATGCGTATGTTATTTCAGTTGTGTGTTTAGTTTATTAACTTTTTTGTTTTCTTCCAAAGCCGTTACAACCATTGAAGCGGCGATATACTAATCAAGAAAATGCCAGTCTGTTTACGTGAGAAGGGAATTGTAAAATGCATCAAGCGGTTTAAGTGTTTTAAAAGGGCAGGCAAAGGGAATTTTGAACGTTTAAGCCAATTCTATGCAAAAATTGCTTTCCATGGTAAATTATATTCGGACATCTGGTCTGTAAATAACTGAATATCGGGAAAATTTAAGAAAGTTATCATGATTTGTCCTGTTTACTGCCATTCGTTACTACTTGATAAATTATGGTCTCTGAGAATGTTAGTATATTACAAGTATGAAATAGAAAACAGGACAATTTGTTTTAAGCACAAAAATGGTTGATTATAGAACAAAAATAATATTTTACTTGTTTCACTAAATTCAGCGTACGTTAAATAATTCTTTTGTACTGTATGTTAATAGCAAGCATTTAAAACGTTTGTACATATATTGTTACTTACAAATTTGTCCTCCTTTCTCCCGTAGAGAGTTCCTTCGTTTATAGCAGTCTCCACTCCCTCTAACCAGCGGTTTATTCTTGGATTGTTGGCACCCAGGTCCCCGTCGTCACGCATAACAGCTGTTGTTCACCTTAAAATATATACGGAAGCCTGAGAATGAATTTGTCTCCCACAAACTATTCAAGTTATGATGTCCTTTTTGAAAGAGAGAAAGAAAGAGAAATCGATTCGAAAATCGCTTGTAATTGCCGAACCATCTAGTAAGATCTTTTCTTTCTGTTTGAAGACGACGTGAGTTTGTCAGAGATTTCTGTCCAAATGTCCATAGCTCTTGACCAATGAAAGCTCAATAGTTTCCACAGATATTTAACAAAAGACCGATAGGAAACGGCTACTTCATCTTTACATAACCTGACACAATCAGTAAACCACGCGAGAAATCTAAATTTTGGGGAGTTCGAAAGTGTGTCAAACTTTCCACATATAAACAGGTTTTTTTTCCCAGCTAGCTCTTTGCATCAGTATCAAGCGTTATCTATTTTTTGATGTGCTATGCAGATGAATTTGTTTTGTGACACTGGATATAAAACGTTGGGGACGAATACAACGAAGAATGACCAGGCCAAAGCTCTATACGTTTAAGTCAGCGTCATCCTAAAAAGTTAAGAAGTTAAGTCGGGTTCCACGAATGAGCATAGGGGTATGGGTGGGGGAAGGTGAAGGCTTTCGTGTAAAAAGGAGGGAGGTGCTCGTCGTATCGTTTAGGGATTGAAAAGCTATGTTTAGCCTCAAAAGGTCCTCAGAGAGAGCTTTTGCGGTACCTTTAAGGGTATTAAAAACAGATAATGTGTTGTTTTAGAATTGGTTTCTCTTAAGAGTGAAACAAATTAAAGCCACGCCCACAAAACCTGTCAGGATTTAGAATAATTTTTGGACATTTTAACGAGCTCCTGCGTCATTTTGATATGGGAGACCCTCCCTCCGGGAATGAGCTATCCGACTCTGGCACGACCTTGACACAACCGCGGAGCTACAGAATTGATAAGTCCTTTTATCATTCATAACTCAAGGTCACTATCGACATACACGTTGTAAGAGCTCAATCCTAATAATTTATATGGAACGTAGTAATAATTAGTCCGATGACCTTCGTTGTAAGAGATTGTATGAAAAATACTGTACACTGTAGAGGGGTACGAAATTGGTTTCGTTCCCCCACTCACGCCTGGGCAATGAAAAATCGACCTGCGCACGAAAGGTCTAAGACCCGGCGTTAAGAAACGACAAGGAAACAACTTAGATGAGTTAAAAGGAAAATTTTATTGCCAATTTCGTAACTTCACAGTGGCAGAAGTATTTTCCATACAATCTCTTAGAACGAAGGTCATGACTAATCATTAACTACACTTAACTAAGCTTGGGCTACCTGTGTTGACACCACGACGTCGACCCGAGTCTTAATTAAATTTTCAAATAAGCAATCATTCACAGTTCACGGAAGCATATTAAGCGTTAGCATTATCCAGCACTAATAGCACGTTGGTTCAAAAAAAGCAATTAACAAGACTCCTTTTTGTTTGGGTTAACAATGGCGCCTTAAACAATATATTTAAAACAATATATCTATAAATATTGTAAAACTATATTTAGCATGCGTTGAAACGATGCCGAATATATTAATAACTGGTAACTCTATTTTCAGTGTAAAGCTCTTCATTGAGAGTTTATCATCTCCATTATTCGCTACATGGGCTTGAGAACAAAAGGTTATTTTATCAATATGGAACACGAAGATCAAGACACAGGTAATGCAAGTTACATTGATTGTAACAGAGGAAGTAAAACATTCCTTAACTCAACGTTATAATCAAGTTAGGTTCAACCGCTTAACCGTCGGGTTTCATAGCAAAGTGATGATCCCACCAAAAGTCGACGTATATGTACTTATCTTAATTCATTATTTTCAAGCTTCCAACTCGCCCTCGCCAGAACCGTGGCAGACATACAACATTATGGAATTGGAAGTTTTAACAGGTTTGAAGACGATTAAGTAGATTAAGAATAGGACGTTAAGGGGAAGTTAAGAAGGCAGTTACACACTGTCTTAGCCCGAAAAGAGAAACGTCCAGGATTGAAGAATCATCCTATAGTAACAGTTGACTTTGTAGAAGATTTTAATGGATAATTATCTTTCACTTCTTTTCTCACAAAGACAGTATTGCTGCGTGGAAGTGATCACAAACTCATGCAACGCTTGCTAAGTTGGCCGCAACTCATAACATGAAAACACAATCAAACTTTAATAGAAAGTACGAGAAATCACGTAGATATTCAGTGCAGCAAATTTTACAGACTCCATTCACACTGGGGCTCAAATGCGTGCATTATGAAATCAAAGTCACTAGAACAGTATCATAATCATCAATCATAATATTTGAGGTTTATTCGACCTAATTGGCGGGCAGATATGGTTGTTTTCTTTTTCTGGTTTCATCATGCTTTTGAACCAGTCATAGTGTAGTTACAAGACAATGGCTAGACGGTGCTCTTTGAATAAGTCTTCAAAGCTAATCCACGCTTGCCAAATTGCCAAAATAGATCCTTAAAATGCCATGCAGTCAGCTTATCGGGCAGTAAGCCCAATTACAGTACTTAGTTTAAATCACATTTCATTACTCATATTTGGAAGAAACGGCGCAAACAATCCAATTCATTCCAAGTATATATGAATGTTGTGCCGCGTAGCACTATGAACACAAATGATGTAACAGAGAATTAACTAAAATTTACACTTCAGAGTTAATTCTCTGTTACATCATTCCAAGTATAGCCAACTTTAATTTTTCGTGTTCGTAGATTCATCATAAGTAGTTTTTGTGATAAGTCAAACAAAGGTCAAACTTGTATATGCACACGAGTGCAAACATCATAGCGTTTACAACGTGATACGTGTAGTGGAGGTACTTTCTTTTTAAGACTTTTTGTATGGAAAGTGCAACTAGGAGACAAAAGCGAAATCAACTGAGAACTTTAAAATCTTTATGGACCATAATGGTCGTCGAACTTTATTTAATGACGTACTGATAAGACCCGGGTGATAATATTGAAAAGGGTTAATTACGCTTGCGAATCGAAACCTTTGCTATGCCCACGAAAAGAGTTTCAGTAAGAAAGGGAACCATTCCAACAGCCAAGTTGCACAAGTGAACACACAGATTAAAAGGATCCCAGAATTTAAATGTATTGCATGGTAAACAAAAGTTAGCGCGGAGCTGATAGCCTCCGAAATTACAAACAGATAATGCTGAAAGGCCAGGTTCTATAAACATTTAGATTCTTCTTAATAAGATTTTGCAGAATCTTGAAACCCCCGGATGTGGTGTGACAAATCGGGTAAATCCTTTAAAAGCTAGTATCTCGTTTCTCGCTTACCTTCAAAGTAAATGTAGATGTAGAGGCCGCCAGATGAAATTGCTTTCTTGAACCAAATGCACATAATAATTAAAGCAAGCTTCTTTAGACGGTTCCGTTCCCTCGAGGGCCGGGTTGAACGTGACTGACATGTTATCTGTTATCACAATGCCCTTATCACAATGGCCGACTATATTTTTCGCAATAATCGAGTCTTTTGTCTGTGTTGAATTTAGGCTCAATTATCATCCTAAATTGGTTTTTATAGCCACTCCAAAAGCAAGAAACTAGAGGTTTTCGACAACAAAACAATAAGAAAAGACTAGACTTCATATTAATGAACACATCTGAATTCTGTTCCGGTAAAATGTAACCTTTCTGATCAATTAGCCAACCTTGATGAAATTGCGACGTTACGCTTTTGGATTGTTTAGCGAACGAAAACGGTTTTCATCCTAAATTGGTTTTTATAGCCACTCCAAAAGCAAGAAACTAGAGGTTTTCGACAACAAAACAATAAGAAAAGACTAGACTTCCTATTAATGAACACATCTGAATTCTGTTCCGGTAAAATGTAACCTTTCTGATCAATTAGCCAACCTTGATGAAATTGCGACGTTACGCTTTTGGATTGTTTAGCGAACGAAAACGGTTTTCTTTTCCTTTTCCCTTGGGCTTATTAGCTCTTATTTAAACAAAGTCTACCATACCTCTTCTTCCATTGCACAGTAATTTTAACGTATTTCACAAGTCAGGTAGAGCTATACCGTACATAAGCCTTCATCAGTCCTAACTAAAAGTTGACCCGAATTGCCCTTCATCACTTGTACTCAGTGAATGCATTTTGTTATGAGGAAATTTAACACTTAGAGTAAAATAAAATGCGGTCAACGCGAATCACGCAATCGGCAAGTGAAGATTATCCAGACGCTTGGATTTACTAATGCTGTTTGCGGCTTTATAATAGGTATGCAAAACTAACTGAACTAATTGACATCACTCTTCTCTAGATGAATAAAGGAAAATATTGCAAATTAGCAAGTATGAAGATCTCTAATATCAAGTTGGAGATAAGAAAAGGACCTCCCTCCCTCCCTCCAGGAACGAGAACTTGTATCAGATTCAGAGACTTAAAAAACTCTCAAAAATGCTGGCGCACTCATTTCATCATTAATTGGGCCGGCTCTCGATATTACTCTGACTCGGCATGCTCGAACTTAAGGCCCAGGCAGACATTCAAGTGTCGTGTACTATTTTTTTTAGTTGTTTGTTGACTTATTTTTTCTCATCACCGACTGAGTTACATTAGTTCCTCTGCCTAATGTCTTTATGACTCATATAATGGGCTTGTTGGGTTGTCAAATGATCCCACCAAAGCCTCAGATTTCCAATTTATCGGGTGCCAGTGGTTCTTACTACTTGAAGAGATCTACTACTCCCCTGTAATTCCATTGTTCCCTTGATCGGACTGATATCGCGCTTCGGCCAGACGTTACTTAATTAAATTCCCACTATGACCTTAAAAGACCACGATCTCCACAGTTCTGTACCACTCGAGCTCAATGACGACAGCGACGCCAGGGACGACGGCTAAAAAGTAGATTTATATTTTAACGCTTCGAATTTTGCAACTATCTGAATCCGCTCAGTACGCTAATCGGTCGGAAAACTTCCTCAAACTAAATATTTGATGCCAGCGATCAATTCTAAAACGAAACTGGGAAAAATTTGTTGTCTTGGCGCTACGTTCTCTAAAAATGCGCAGAACGTGGTCATTTCCCGTTGTTGTTTTGCAGAGGACGGGAAAGAAATGTACAAAGATTTGAAACGCAGGTGCACAGCCACTGTTCTACTTGTTCCGAGTTTTTGTTTAGCGACGCTCTCGTTGCCGTTGCCGTCGTGGTTTGCTTAATCCCCCTAATAAATCAAATAGACGGCAAGAATGATCCGTTCGACTGTTCGAGCGGAAAAACACTCGAATTTTTGGTCAGGTCATAAATAGTAGGGTAGGTAAAATGGCAGATTTTGGCCATGAATAGGGTAAGGGCTTGGGAAGCGGACCGCACACCCTCAGCCAATCTTTCTGCGAGTATCCCCCGGGAACAAAAGCTGAACTTATACGAGGTAAATATTGTTTTAACGTAGCTCACACGAAGTGTATTATCACATTATGGCACCGGATCAGATTTATTTATTTGTCCACGAGAGTCGAGCGCCTGTCACCCGTGGTCTAGTGTCGTAAGGCGCTCTAGTCTGAGTCAGCCAGTTTCAGGTGATCAAGCCAACACACCCAGACTTCTTCGGTACGGGTTGTTCTACACTGAAAGGAGTAACTGCACTATCGCAAGCCAACGACCATAATAATAATAATAATACTTTTAATAATAATAATAATAATAATTTTAAAAAAAATTAACAATAACAGTAACTTTTTCCGCGGTTTGAAAATTAGCGGAAAAATATTCTCTCGTCGGTATGAACTATCAAGGGACTCTCGGGAGAGTATATTAGGAGCGGTTATATGCAAATTCATCCTCTTGGTGTTCTCTGGAGGCGACTCGCTTTTATTTTTGTTCCTTTCTTCATGGGTAGCGAACAAGAAACTAGTGGCTCTCTTTCTCCTGAACTGGCTGTTGTTCTAGATGCGCAGAAGAATGCAATCTTGACCGCTGTTAATGCACAAATTCAAGGTCTCCAGACCAATTTGCTTCAAGCGTAGTCAGATTTGGCCGTTCAAATAGCGTCAGACCTTCAACCTGACACCTACGTGTTCAAGAAGAAAGGAAACGAGCAGCAGTTTAGTTTTAATCGTGAACTGGCCAAGACGAGTGGTACAGCGCTGAAAGCCCTGGAGAGCGGGAACATTCCTAAAGCAAAGGAGGAACTTAACAAAGGTATTTCTTTGATTAATGCTAGACAGAAATAATCAAGCTAGCTGATAAATCAGAATTCGGTTGGGCTACAGTTCAAGAGTACGTTTCCGATGAATTGGCTGACGACGAGGCCGACGCCTCGAAGATCAAAAAAGCTGAGAAGAGAGCTGCTGTTAAGATTAAAACACTTCAAGAGAAAAAGAGAAAAACCAGTTCTAAGGTTTCCTCGGCTTCTGCGCCTCCATCCTTCAGCGTTTCCAGACCTGGCGGTTCTTTTGGCTCTTTTCCTTCAGTTTCTGGTTATTTTCGCCCCCAAAGTCGATACTCCTACAATTCATCCAGAGTTTCCCAAATGTGTTTTCGATGCGGCAAGCGAGGTCACTGGGCCAATTTCTGTAACTCCAGAGATAAACCTTTGTCTTCAGGATCCAAACCTTGTCTGTTTTGAACTATTCGAATTTGAACGGGATGTTGAAGGACCGAGTTCGAGCTTTGTTCAAGGAAAATTATGGACGAACTTTACTTTTTGGCAAGATACTATTCAAGCTTCGGACTTTGTTCTAGACATCATCCGTAATGGTTACAAGATTCTTTTTCGGGAGACTCCCTTGCCATATTCGTTTGAAAACAGATCTTCTGCCCGTCGTCGAGATAGCTTTGTGCAGGGGCCGATTTCGGAATTAAAGTCTCGTGGTTGTTTAAGAGAAGTTTCAGACTATCCTCAATTTTGTA
>CM042757.1:3174922-3210164 GCA_022496165.2 Catalaphyllia jardinei
ATTTTTTTTTACCTCGTGTGGTTCCCTGATTCCCTTTACTAGGGCTAACGCCCAGTGGGTTATTCATGGGTTAAATTAGCACTTATATTTACACTTCAGAGTTAATTCTCTGTTCCATTATTTGTCTTCGAAGTTGTTGTTTGTTAACGATTGGAATTAATACATTTGCAGTGATTAAGAATTCAGAACAAAACTCTTAAATTTTTTTATGCTCATTCCCACTCGTTTGGGAAATGCACTTTGCTTACCATTGAAGAAATTGGAAACCTTGTATCAGATTTCCTGCTTACAAATAGGTGTGAAGTGGACTCGTAAGCTACACATGTACGCATTGCGGACCTATTTTAATTTGTGTGGCACGTTTTCCCTCATGACATTTGAACCAAATCGACACTTAACTCCAAGATATGCAAAGCAAAGTGTTTGGACAGCAGCTATCGGATTCATACAATTAAGTAAAGTTGAAGACGAGTATAAACGTAACTATGTAATAAGCAGTTTATTATTTTTTGTTTGCTTTTTATAACATCTTCATAATAACTCAGGTCTCGCTCGAAAGACGTCTTCAAGATGTCATTGCATCAGTTGAAGGCGCGGGTCAGTCGTCTAGGCAAGCTCCAGTTCGGTTATGCTAAAACAGTATTATTTACTTTTAGTTTAACGGAGCAGAAATATCGCGAGACGGCACTCAAACTTTCAAACATCCGCTACCAGTTGTTGCTTTGCTTTTGTTTATTTCTTTGGAGGAAAAACAGTTCTGACCAAAAATCGTAAATTTTGATTGTTGCAGATCAACATGCACCATTTTTGTTAAGGGTTGTCTGTGTCTGCGTTTTCCAACGCTAATTTCGGTCCTGGTTTGCTCACTGAGCGAAAAATTGGGAGCTCTTTTATGTTTTTTCTTAAGATCTGCATGCACCAGGGAACATGTTGCAGCGACAATTTTCCTGCAGCGACAATGTCCGTTTTTGCAAAAAATATTTACCAAAATTTTTGTCTCCGAAACATGATACATGGCACAGTGAAATTCAGCTTGTTTGCTCATACGTCATGACGTACAGACAAAATGGCCTCAATTTTCAATGTTGCATCGTTTACTCTTCTCTTGCAACCTGTCCCCGTGCTACAACATAGACATGAACCAAATCCACTTCGTGCACACCACCTTGCGTTAAGGTGCGTCCCATGAGTACACACAAATGTGGCTGTCGCCGCCTCAAGTCCCAGAAACATTTCTTTTATCCCAGAAACATGTCCCATAGGGTGTACCGACCTTTACTTGAGATTAGGTGACTTTCTGGTTACTTCATGATAAAAAAAAAGAATCAGTAAAGACGCCGGACGACAATTACTTATTTTTCCTCCTGATGATAATACTTGGATTTCAGCATTTGTCGATTTTAACCCATAAACGCAAACAACCTCAATACGATTTAAAGTATCCTCAAAATCATTGTATACAGTATACTCATCACGTTTCATTCTATGCAATGAAAGCTAAATTATTAACTGTTAATTTTGGAATGGTATTAAATAATAAATGCCTTGTCATTGGCTAGATTTATGATTAATTACCACTAGTATCAGCTAATAAATGTTTAATAGTCTCTCTGCTACAGAATATGCTTCATTGCCTCTGTGGTTAAACAGCACCACTTCTCTTGATCTTGATTTCACTTCATGACGCCAGTTATTGAAACTGAAATATCAATAGCTAGGAATCAGATAATAGCTGAGAAAGTTAGAGATAAACACCTAATCTGGCCAAAACTCCTGTAGGGCTTAGGTGGGGAAAATCAAATTTGGTTTGGTTCATGTCCCCATATGGCCCTAGCTTTTGTAGTGATTGTCGTTTGCAAATATCTATATGCACCGGTTTTACTTAGCACTCCTTTCATAGACTTTTGCGTTTCACCCTTATACCAAGTCGCTTACGTTGGCTCTTAGGTTAAGCCTATTGGGGAAAGGGGCGTTTCTGATCTCCACTCGAAAACTCAATACAAGTTAAACTAGCAACAAACATTGTGCATAGGAGATAATATAATAATAACATTGCTTTACCAAACCACTTGGGATGATAGAAGTGATATAAAGATGCTATAAAGTTTAAAAGTTCATGCATTGTACTGTACCTTATCCTTTTCTGGCTTCAAAACCCTGTGGATTCTCAAATAGTCCTCGCAAATTTTTGACGATGCCTCGTGGAGGACCCGTTAACTCCTCTCTTCGTTCTTAAGAAAACAAAACTAAATCTCAATGAAGATTCTTCCACAACAAAGAAAAAATTGGGAGCCTTTCATTTTTACGGATTTACCGCAACACCTAAAGTTATCCGTACATATCATCCTCTTCGTCATTTGATTTTCTTCCAGGTCCAGTGTATAAACAGGAAAGGTCAAAGTATTGCAAAAAAATAAACAAGAACAACAAATGATTTTATTACTTTACAATTAATCCTTAATCCCCTGGCTCCACAGGTAGCAATGCTAATCGAGGCGGGCCAGGATAATCAGTGAAAGAAAGAGAAAATACACACTAAAAACTACAGATAAATAAAAAAAATAAGTAAGTAAATACGAAAACAGATTACGTCAACAGAAACAGCTATGTAATTAATTGAGGTTGGCAACGCACTATGTTATGAGATCGAGGTGGATAAATAAAACAAAAATGAATAAGATAAGATAGGCGAAACAAAGCTGATAGCTATTGGGAGTATTTTCTAACTTGCTGAGTGAAGAAAACCCGGTTTTTTCAATCCAAATTGGCAGGAGACAACCCTGATGTCTATCATGCAAGGGTTGCCGAAAAGCTGAACTTGGGACTATTAGATTGAAGAATTTTAATATAATACGACGTAAGCCATTTTTCTCTAACTACTCGACCACACTATCTGTCATGGAGTCTATCTCCTATATATACTGTTTACAAGTTTTTAAAATGTGTACCGGGTTCTCGGGCCCTCTCTGCTGACAATTGATCTTGTTCAAAGATCGCTTTGTACTTGCGTACACTGACAGGAGATCCATCAACTGCAAAAGGAGAGAAAACGTTATTCATGTTAATTGTGACATAAACAATAGGAGGTAACATTTTGGGGAAACTCAGAACATGTTGATCAGAAAACCTAATTTTTGTAAAAAAAAAAAAAATAGCCCCACAGCTCATATGCAGCCTTAGCTAAATTCCACCCAAAGCATTGTTTTGAACCGTTAGGAATATTTAT
The DNA here is from genome assembly GCA_022496165.2 of Catalaphyllia jardinei. Lineage (NCBI taxonomy): Eukaryota > Metazoa > Cnidaria > Anthozoa > Scleractinia > Caryophylliidae > Catalaphyllia > Catalaphyllia jardinei. The sequence continues at coordinate 3,178,149 of CM042757.1, forward strand.
GCTTCTTTTAATACTTATCCCTGGTCGGTGGGAGAGACACGGGAGTAAGGTTTCTTTTTCCCCATCAAGTTGCGGAAAACAATCTAGAGGCAATTGCCATCAGTTTAGGAGATATCCTAACAGACGTATGCTAAATCGGACTGACCGATCAGACCGCTGTTTGATGTGTGGTTGCCACATCACTAAGGAGATACGAAATCCTGGACAACAACAACTTCATTTGTACTCGGCTAAAAATCAAATTAAATGGTCAGAGATAACTTTTTAAAACCTTTGATATTGCTTAGCAACTTCTCTGGCAAAAATGTCGGGTCCAATCAACAATTAGTTATAGGTCGATAATGGGAACGCATTTCGCAGTCCGCGAAGATACTCATTTTCTGAACTTCATGTCAAATTAAACGCACACATCAAGATTTCTACCTGCGTCAGTTTCATTCTTCACTGTTTTAGGAAACACTGGACCTCCTCCCTCGAACATTCTTCCGAGCTCTTTCACTCTTCCTGATAGGTCTGACTCGTCGCTTTGTCCTTGGGAACTGATATAGACTTCAGGGAGTAATTCAGCCAGAGAGACATTAAACAATACGTGTCATCAGCACAAAAAAACATTGAAAATAAGGCGAGAGCGGAGGTAGGCATTCCTCCGGAATTATGTTGTAACTCCAAACGTTTTCCAATCATTAGGGTTATTCATTCATTGTGAAAACGTCAGGAGGCTACTGAGGGCCCTTCTCTAACTAACCTTGTTATCGATATCAGGGAGCTCTACATGGTTTGCTCCCTTCATGTCATAATTGCTCCATACCCCCGCTCCAAACCCATACAAGTCTTGTCCTTTCAGTTTGAAAAGTTTGAAAAATAGCTCGTTGCTTTTTTTATAATGGGAGGCGCGGTGGCCTCATGGTTAGTTCGCTCGTCTCCGGATCGAGCGGTCTGGGTTCGAGCCCTGGTCGGGGACATTGTGTTGTGTTCTTGGGCAAGACACTTAAGTGGGTACCGGCGAATTTAATACTGGAGGTAACCCTGCGATGGCCTAGCATCCCATCCAGGGGGGAGTAGAAATACTCTTAGTCGCTTCATGCAAAGGAAACCGGGATAGGCTTCGGCCTGATGGGCCACTTGGCTCGTATGCAGACGTTACTTTTACCTTACCTTTTTTATTGCGTTATAGCACTATTTTTTTGTTTTGTGAAACACTTTCATGTATTTCTTACCAGAATATTCTTCAGCCTCGGTCTCCACGTCCACTCCTTCGGGAATAGTGTCAAGATCTGCACCGCCCTCGTCATGGCAAGTGTGTTTATCTTTGGTTTCGACGATGGCGGCAGTTTCATCATTGGTGTCTTCCTCTATATCGTCACTTTGACAGCTGTCATCATCTCTTTCCTCTTCTACTACGTGCATATTCCCCTGGCTTTCAAAATCTTGAACTGGGCCATTAAACTATAGGAGAAAATTTATTTTCTTCGTTAGTCAGGATTTACAATGGAGAAAAAATAACCACTTGCAAGTCAAAAGTAATAAGTCCGCTGAAATGATATTGGGCGCTCGACCAACATTTTATCATTCGCGACTAGATCATATTTAAACTTCAATTCGGTTTTGGAGGCTCCCATGGGAAATCGAAAAGAAAAGGAGGAGTGGGGCAAAAAAAAGAGAGAGACAGACAGATCAAAGCATGCGAGAGCGTTGGGAAATGGAAAAGGGATCCTTTTTAGGACTCTAAAAAAAGGGCTTAGATTTTCTTCACAATAAGATATCTTCCAGCACATTTGCAAAAAGATAAAGAATAAGCTTCCGCGATCAAAGCAACTTATGAACTGCGGACTGATTACCTGGCGGCTTCTTTCTGACATATCCTTACCGTTTTCTTTCTTTCTTCGTGTTGGTCGTCTGTTTCGTTTAAAGGCCTGTCCTCTATCGTAAATTCTTGTTCTTCCTGATCAAGTTTATCTCCGTCGTCATGCTCGGGTTTTACACCTTCCCCGTCAAGGTCGTCAAACGATTCAGCAACAGAACCCACCTCACCGGAATCTGGAGTTGGTGAAGCCACCTGCACTTTCAGAGAATCCGAATGCTTAAGATTGCACTCATTCGTGGTCTCTTTGTCTATTTCTTCGTCATGCTGATCGTCATCATCTGTCTCGGGGAACTGAAGACTGCTCCCCCAGCTCTGAGTTCTCAGCTGTCCATCCTCCTGTGTAGCTTCCTGTCTTTCAAATTCAACTTCTCCTTGTATTTTTAACGAGCTCCCTTCCTGCACTTCATTGTAGTCATCTCCTTCCTCATCAACTTCCTCATCATCTTCTGCTTGAGCCAGCTGTGGCGATCCTATACAATAAATTTCCGGAGTATGCTTGGAGTTCTCGCCTGCAGTATTTTCTTCTTCCTTCCTCTCTTCTTTCTTCAGATCCTCTTCGTCTTCTTCCTTCTCTTCCTGTTCTTCCTCCTCATGCTGCTCTTCGACTTGACAATCAACTCTTACCCTCTGGTCTTCTTCCTCAATTTTACCATCTTCATCTTCATCTGACTCCTCTTCAGATAACGTTATGTCGTCCTCTTCTAAAACCTCCGTCTGAACTGTTTGGTCAGGGATATCTTCTTCTGCTCTGGGAGAACTCAGATCATCTGATGATTCATCAGCGACGGCGATTTCATTGTCCTTGTCGTCCTCTGTGGTTTTCTCTTCTTTCTGGGATGTCTCCTCAAGCTGAAAATTCATGTATTCCGGGGCCACAAGAGTTCTTCCGTAGTACGGTACTGGAGGAGCACGGTCATCTTCATTTCTTTCAGCAGCCGCTCTGTCGTTGTGATTTTCCTCTCCATTGACCTGCTGACCTTCGTCGAGATCATCTTTTAAATTTCTCTCATCGTCTCGATCATTGTAGTTGTGTGGATTCTCACGGTGTGTTTCATGGACACCATTGCCGTTGATGGTGTTTACGATGATTCCATGGTGATCGTGGCCATTTTCTTTGGCAGTTTCAGTCTTGAAGAGTGAGGTATTCTCAGGTGTTACTTTTAGGGAATTTTGTTTTGGGCTCACTTCTTCATATTCATCGTCGTGACCTGCAGCATCTCCTTTGAAATCAGACGACTCGGTCTCGTCCGATGAAAGAATGTCTGTTGATTCCACATTTGTGTGCCATTCTCCTACATTCTTAAATAAAATGTACAAACATATCACAATTACTTTTATCATGATACGAAATCAGTTTCGTCTTATATTAGGACATTATCCAACCTTAGATAAGGTAACAGAAGAAATAATCATATCAGCTAAAAGTGAAGAATTCCTCAATCAGAGTTCTTTCTAATGTACTTGTATTTGCTAAAATAAGGATGATCAGTGATGATTGCCTCAAGTTTGGTATTGAAAATGTTACTCTAGTTAGTTTCATGAATAGGGTGCTGATGAGTCTAATAAATGCAGAAGTATTCAATTGAGAAGCGATTGTTTAACAATTTGGATCAAACATTAAATCGAGCTGAACTGTTTCTCTTCATTCAGCTCTTCGTACTCTACGCAAGGTGCCTTCGACATGCCAGAAAAATGTTAAATACGACTTTATCTTAGTAAATGGCTTAGCTCGCTACACATTTCTTTGGTTAGAACGCCCAATCGGCGTGCGGAAGCTGCTCCTAAGTTCTGCTACTGTCGAGAGACTCCGAAAACTCCAGAGGCTTAAATTTATATATGGCACTGTTTAAAGCTCCAGTGCAAGCGAAGTGCCGAGTACAGCTATGAACGCAATTCAGACGCATGCGCAAGATTTAGAGCAGGCTACCTTCCATTCGGCACGAATTTGCGCTTTTATTCTGTGAAGACCAACAATAAACATTTAACAAAGAAAGAAAAATATGTAGTTAGCGTGGAAACTCAGGCTAAAAGCCCATGTGTTTCTCGATTACCATACGTATGCACCATGAATTGACGAGCTTTTAATTGTAAATTAAAACTTATATAGCCTGTGAATTGCCTCCAGGTATTCACTACTTTTTTGCTTACATCCATGCCACAAAAAAGAGATTTCTATATGAGACTAAGAAGCGATTATTATAGAAATAGAAATTAAACAAACTAACATAAACCGTTGGTTTTGGGCGTTAAGCACTTTGAGAGTACTATAATTTTATTGGTTTATGTATTGCGATATTTTACGTCTATTTAGCCGACGCCTTAAGTACTACTGATCATAAAACATATAAAAAAAGCTGCAGACAGTGAGCAAATAACTTAATATAAAATGAAGTTCTCGAGAAGTGGAAAAGAGGAAGCAGGGATATTGTGAAAGTTAAGATCTTCTTTACAAGAGACATTTACGGCGTTATCTACAATGTATAATCAGGATCTATAACGCTTACAAATCCTGTTTTTCTTAATATGTTTCTCGAATATCATATCTCCGCTTGAATATTTCCTTTTCATTTGCAAGTTTGGAATTCATTATAGATGAAAGAGGCAAGAATCAACAAAAGAAGTGTGACCTAGCCCATATTAGGCAAAATTAATATGGTACACGTGTCTAGCGGAAAGTATAAAGACTTTGATCAAAGTAAACTAAATTGTACCTCGTACAAAGCTGATGCCATCTTTGTCGATTTGTCCGCGACTCGAGAAGCTCCAGTTTAAACAGATGGTTTGCGGAAGCCTTTTCAAGAAAAAAAAGAAAGAAACGTCAGAAATATCACGTTTCAATCTATTTACGATATTGTTAAAAAATGTTTACCTATCTTTTTAAACGGACGCCGTCCGACGGACAGACAAGTGAGTGCAAACAAGAATATCGGCTTTACCCAGTGTTCGTTCACCGCTTTGTTTTTGTTTGAGTGAATGAGTCATGCGAAAACTGCATTGCGGTTTCATAAAAAAAGAAAAAGATAAATTTTCATGATCTTCTGGTGACGCAACGCCTGTATTTAAACATGACTTCTTCAATTTAATTTCAGATTCTCATTTTCTTTTGTTTTAGTTTTGTTGGATCTGAACCAAAGCGTGCTTCATTCCAACAGGTGTGGCCATTTATGTCAAAATCTAATGTCAACAATGTTTCTTTGGAACTTGACTTGAAAGCTCTTATTGCAAGAGAAATTCAGTTTCTGAAGTCTGCTTATAAACGTAGCTGACATTTGGCCGAGTGATTGTAAAGCTTCCATGTACGTACCCAGTAGCTTGACGAAGCCGTACGACTTTTTCTCCATGTCGCTGTGATCCATATCGAACAAAGAAATTAACATTCATTATTTATTCAATGAAAAGACTTTGACAGAGCTTGGAACACATTCAAATGTTGAAGCGAAAGATGTAGCAGTTGAATTCACAGTTTCAACGTTTGTTGCTTTGGCATTAAAAGTAGAATAAGCATATCATTGCGACGCTGTCCAATTTCTTGCGCTCAAGAATTGTCATTTTGCCGAATTGTTACTCTCCAAATACAGATGTAGCTGTGGAAAACATATTTTGGTCAAAATTTCAGTTTTCTTTTATTTCAGCGTCCTGACCACACCATGCGTACTATAAATCAAAACGGCAACATGTATATAGAACTCCATGTGCGTATACACGAGAAACGTGTATCGTCAATTCAGTCATACAATCAAGCAGTGATGAACTGAATTTTAATTGACTGCTTCTAGCTGTTTCTGATGCTTATTACTAAAATCTTTAAGTTGATTTCAAGGAAAAAAGGACAACGGTCTAAACTCCTTACGAATCAGAAAAATATATATAGACACAAATGTAAAGGTGTAAAGACTTACCTTCGTTCAGCACGCGGTTCGACATGAGCACACAATAAACTGTCAGGCAAATGCGCCAGACTGAAATTACTAATAACTACGAAAATTATTCATTTGTTTATAAGAGAGACATTACTTGAACCAATTATGACGATCTTTTAGAATGATCTCTGAACGCGTAAAGCCAAAACATTTCCGCGTCGACTCAGTAAAATCCTTTGTTGAATTGCCGTCGCATTTATGAGCAGATGTTTTCTGAAATCCACGATGGAAACTGAATTTATCTTCTCGCGAATTTATTTATGATAATAGGACTGGAAAATAATGCTCATTTCTATCTGTTTCGAGGGTTAAATCCTCTGCAGATTTCTGTATACCTTAAAAACAGTGAAAGTCTGCGAAAATCTCCTAGCGGTCTGTCATTAATATTTCAAAACTAAACTTTTAATGTTTTAATGGCAAAAGCTGAAAGTGAAATATGCTTGGCTGGCTCCGACCAATTGTCAAATTCTTACTCCAAGAACTGGTATTGAACCGTTATTTCCAACATATCGAATCCTTACAGAGCTTATTTAAAAACTGTAAAATCATTCGGTGATAACTTTTAAGATTAAAAAGTTCGGGATACTGCCCTCGAAAGTGCGGTTTTGAGGCCATCATAATAGCCAATGAGGCGAAACTACGTGAAAATCATTACCGTCCGCGGGTCTGGCTGAATATACTTTACTATATAGGATCAATATGAATTCTATGCTCATTTATGAAGGAAAAAGCTGATTTATATAAGAAAGAAAACAAATGTTTAACAATACGATCACCTGTTTGGTAATGGAAGATTTTATTATATTTATTCCTTTATATAACAGGAACCTTTTTATAAGCTACATGTATACAATTTTTTAGTCATTTTCTTAGTTATTTTCGGAAAGAATCTTTACTCTAGCCTTGTACTGGTTCGTTCAGAGTTTTAAAATCATGCCATTTAACCGCGATTTTGAACTTAATAGCAAACTGGATAAATAATTAAGTGTTTATGTAAAATCTATTTAAGTGTACTTTCAAGGCTAGTTTGATGGCCAAGAAGAATGTATTTTACTGGCTTGCAAATGTTCCCCCTACGTTGACGAGACTGTATACATCAAAATGTAGTAAGGTTTACTATTGTTTTCTACTTTTATTCTAGTTGTAAAATTTCCATCATGTTTCAGTTCTTTTCTTAAAGAAATAGTCGCAATGACTGGCACTGTCATTTACAAGATAAGAATTATCAACTTTTACCTTTGTCCTAAAATAGTTCCTTTCCTTTATTGTTTGATACATTCAATTACCGTTCTATAGCTAGATAACCATACTAAAGTTTTTTGACATATTTATTTTTATTTATTTACTCAAATTCAATTACACAGATGATCGAAACAACACAACAACAAAAATTAAATATATATACAAGTATAAGAAAAAGATATCTGAGTAATTAGGCCAGTTTATACACAATTCTAGATTCCTTATTCTAAATAAACTGCCTGTGATAAAATGCAAAATACATGAAAAACCAGCATAGACAAATCCCAACAACAATAAGTGATCAAAAACTGAGCACAAAAACAAAAATGTGACTGAAAGAGAATAAGAAAATCGTGGTGGATGTTGTTATCCATAGCTACGGGCGACTTTAGCGGATTACCTTACACCCTCTTATTTGTCGGGTTTTCTTGTTAGATTCTATACAATTGCTATTAAGGCAGCACACAAAGATGGCTGAGAGAGTTCTGACCGATAGAATACCGACCTTGCGATGCTCTTTCCATACTATAAGGGACTAGTAGGGTCGATATTCTCTCACTACAGCTCAGTCGCTTTCAGTTATAATGTTAACTAATTCTTAGTATCTTCCCGTAGAGTTCTGCAACCTTTTTTTTTTGTTAATGCACAATGTGATGTGAATTAGTCCAACCTATTGTATCTACTCTATCTGTGTAAGTAGCTTCAACATTCGCAATAGGTTTTATGCATGACAGCGTCATACACTCAAAATTCGCCACCAAGCCTCGTCTGCGTGAAATACCTCAGTGTGTTGTTCTCACGAGGGTATTCTTTTCATCTTTGCTGCCTTGGGAATTCGTTCACGATGGAATTTGCAATTTGCATTTTAAAAGCGAGGCTTGTTGGTGACATTTGCTTGTCTGATGTCATCCTGCACAAGGGCTATTATTCTTGTAGTATTTTATCTAATAAATATGTTACGATTATATATTACACTGATGATGGTCGGATAGGAGTAACTAAGATGAACGAGAAATATACCAATGAGACATCATTCGAAAAGTTCTTCCCAAGTGTTCATGCAAGTTGCATACTGAGTCCGTTCACGGTTGTGCATCTTATTTGACTCAAAAGTAAAAGAACGATTCCTTGCCATTTATTTACCCGAACTTCTCAGAAACGTTCCTTTTAGGGAAATGACATCTTTGTAATAACGTCAAACGTTAACACAATTCTTACCAAGATCACCCAATAGTGATCTCAGTTAGAAACAAACCTATCGTTATCACTTGTTTTTTATCTATTTGTTGCCAACTCTCCTTCATCAAAAGCGGATCCGGAATCTTCTTCCAGCTCTGAATTGTCATTCTCGAATGTTGAAATACTCATTCTGAAGTCACTGCTGACGACACTACTCTCACTTAATGCGATTTGTGCAGGCCTAGTGAAAGTTAAGACACGTGAGTCTTGACTACACTGATAAAGTCGTCGCTTGGTAGAAGTGTATTGCCTTTGATATTTGGACTCGAGATCGAAATCAGCTGAAAAATCGAGCGACTCATTTTCATCCTCTACATGTACTCTCTTAATTTTCTTCATTGAATTGTGATTGGTCAAATTAACCACGCGCCAACTTCCGTAACAGCGTTGATATGACATTTTCTTCATTTCATTCTGTTCATTGTCGAGTGACAGTTCTTCTCTCTGACTGTAATACGGGGTGTAGTCCAAGTCTGAAGCGCAAATGAGCGTCTTTTCAAATGGATTAGAAATGGTCGATACTTGCTTAGATGTTGAGTTCTTGGTACCATTCACCTTCCCCTTGCGAATGTTGATCAAGCTCGAAGATATATCTTCAAAGAAAACGTCATCAGACTTAATACTTTCGTCGTCATGGTATTCGCTTTCTCCTTCATCACTTTCACTAATGTCGTTATCCTGGCATGTCTTTGAGTGCTCATATGCATTTTGCTCGTCGGTCTTTGACAATGATGGGATTTCCAGGTTGCAGTCCAAGCCCTACAGATGTTGAGAATTCAGGTTACGAACAAAGGAAACAAAGGAAAGCTAAATGATTTTTTCGAGTTTATTAACTCCCCTGGTCGGTGCTAAACTAAAAGAAAGTATGCCGTTTGGAAGGCTTCACAGTCAAGCACATGTCCTGGGGATGTGCATCTAGGTGCGTTAAGTGGCACTACTAAGATATTAAAGGAGTCCTTGCCTCGATTAAATCTTGATCAGCAAAGATAACTCTACTGACTCTAGGGAAACTGTGTGCCTCTACTATTACAGTATCATCACCGAGGGAGATCCTCTTCTCTGAAAAGACAACAAAGAAAAAAAGATACTTTAAATAATTCTTCTCTGAAAAGACAACAAAGAGATACTTTAAATAATTAATTACGAAGAAAACTTTGAAAAGTTTCATAAAACGACAATTTGGTTTAGAAAGGGACCCAAAAAGCCAACCCCATGTCCTCGTCGTGGATCCTGGGCAACGCCAATGGGGGCTTACGGGGCTCTGGTGCACGAAGATCGATAAATTTCGTGTTTCGATAAAGTTCTGTTTCGTAGCGCGGCAATTTTCATTCGATTAGCTTTCTATTAGCATTGTTTTAGAAAGGGAACCAAAAAGCCAGGCCCACGTCCTTGTCGTGGATCCTGGGCAACGCCAATGGGGGCTTACGGGACTCTGGTGCACGAAGATCGATAAATTTCGTGTTTATCAAGTTTTGTTTCGTAGCGCGGCAATTTTTATTCGATTAGCTTTCTATAATCAGGAAATTAAGTTAGAGAACTTATGCTCAGAATTTGAGCAATTTTTTATTAGTGTCCAGCAAGACATCCTTCACTATAACAGTCGCATTAGAATTGAGGAGTAAAATAAATTGCGCTTCGTCAGAAACAAACGTAGTTGGTTGTACCTTCTGATTCTCTGGCTTTCTTCTCGGCAATTCTTGTTGTCTGTAATTCAAAAACACAACCATTTTCAGACTTATTCTAGGAATTAGATCTTCATTTTCGCTTTATTCGATCAATGTCGTTCTCTATTTCGATCTGTTCATTCGGACCCTCGTTAAAACAAGCCGGCACCAGCTCCTTTTCACAAGTATTTTTGGTGTCCTTTTACAGTTGGAATTATTTACCTGTACCTACGATTTCTCTTTAATGAGCCCCCAACAATTCGTAAACATCATTAATTATATCAGATGTGTTAGCTTTGCTGAATTGATATTTTCATTCAGGCCATCATTCCCCATTGAGTTTGGCTTGTTAAATATCTGTAGCTATAGGAATACGACGTAATTTTTATTCCAGGCGCAGATGAGGCCAACACTACTTTGCTTTGTATGCTGCATGCACATGATTTGTTGCTGTCTTTGTATGATGCATGCACAAGAGAAATCTTTTTAAGAGCTCGTATTTCTGATAGTTTTTAATTGTATATTAGTATTATTATTACTATCATTAGTTTTTGGAACTTGTGAAACGCTCTTGGACATTGTAATGAAATCAGCCATATATAAATAAAGTATTATTAATAACAACAATAATAATAATAATAATAATAATAATAATATGGTGTTCACCCCGATTAAAATCAAGAGTTGTTTTGGGGCCAAGGATCCTATCCCTCCGGGTTTACGATCGCGAATCATTTACAAGTTCATGTGCAGGCTGTAGTACCTGTTATATCGGTGAAACCAATAGACACTTCGTAACTCGCATCCGTGAACATCTCGCCTCTGACAAACATTCCCACATCTTTAAGCACCTGAGAGGTTCTGAAAATTGTCTCTCCCTTTGTTCAGGTGATTGTTTTAAAATCCTCGACTCTGCTTCCACAAGTTTCCAATTGAAAATTAAATAGCCATGCACATCCTTTGAGAGCAGCCGTCTTTAAATTGCCAAGTCAAATATCTTAATTTATCCCTTTCATACTAATTAGTCTCTTTTCTTAGCTTTAATAGTTTTTCTTTTTTCTCGATTTTATCCTTATAATGATTCATGTTAATATTTCACGTTGTTGCACTACTCATTGGACAACTTCATTTTATTTCTCATTTCACAACTGACGATGGATGATGTTTCGGAGAAACATGTTTTGATTATAAAATATGAATTTCAAAAACATCGTTTGGTTCATTAAAGCAGTATTATTATTGTACTCACTATAGTAGACGAAGATTTGTTATGTCTAGTTCTCGCAATCGTTGTTTTCCGAATGTAATCCCTTCGACTTCCATGACAGAAAATAATTCGTTTGTATTCTGTGCGAATCTAGGAAAAAAGAAAAACCCGTTAAACAGAAAAAATGCAGATTTCCATATTTTCCTAGGAATTCTCCTTAAAGCACGTCTATTGTCAGTTTTGTTGTCACTTACTCTCACCGGAGTACTTCATATCCTACCTCAGAGTGGGGAGTACCCATTAGATAGTAAATTTTAAAATTATAGCAGTGATTACCTCTGATTATGCGCGAGCAATGTGACTTACCCTTTCATCGGCTAAGCAATGAAAAATAAAGATGAACAGTCCCTTGAAGCAACGAAAAAGAAAACAAATATAAGTACTGTGATGCGGGACCCAAATAAGGTGAGACATAAAGAATATGTCGACCATCTCACGGTATCTGAAAGCCGACAACAGCACAAACCTTTTAAATGTCAATACTGAGCGCTACAACTGTATGAATATTTCACTTCATTACATGTACTCCCTCTTGCAAATTAAACCAAGTATTTCCTTTTTTCCATCACAATATCTCATCTAAGGTTTTCTTCAACGCTCCACCTAAAAGAACTTTTTATAGCGGATAGGTCAGTTATCAAGGCCGTACTCCATTGTTCACCTGCAAGGCGTTAAAAATGTTGAACAGATATGCCATGACAACTGTCGCTCCCCCCAAGAAAAACAGCCCAAGCAACCAGGTCGTGCCTAACAGACAAGTTAACACTGCACATGCCTTGGCCCAGTACCTAACGAACAGGAAAATAATGTATTTAGCTATCAATGGTTTTAAAACTTACTAACAATACATGACTATAATAACAGTTAATTGTATTACGCAATATAACAAACATTACAGACCCCTTAAAATATCCAACAAGAAAATATTGCGTATAGTTATCAAAATCCACGACTATAACAGACAATTAAATTACTTATTATTGGCTTAATAGGCTGTTTGCACGATCCGGTCACGTGGTACAGATTAAATTTTGCTGGGTCGCAAATAACGCAGTGGGACTTCCAAAACAAAGGAACTCTTACCAGTCCAGACTGACTTTCCTTTGTTTGAAAGTCCCACTGCGTTATCTGCGTCCCAGCATAATTATATTCCGTACCATGTGACCGGATCGTGCAAAGGGCCCATTATTTTAAATAGAGAATTTTATTTTGTATTCCCATGTTAAACTTGTCTTTAATCTTAGTCCTGAGGATTAGATTCTAGTTGTGTACCATGGCAACGCCCCATGCTGTTTGATTTCTTCACTAAATTACACTTTTCATCACTATTTGGAAGGGCAAACCAAACACCGGCTACTTGTCTACTGGGCAATGTTTCAGGCTCTTACATTTAAATCTATCTTAGCTCGGTATATATAAGTGGTGGATCCAAATGGGCCCACAACCACATCTTTTACTACTGCTCCAGGATTTCGCTCTCTAAGTACACGTCTTGACCCCGGGTAACGGTAATTCTTGTGTCCTGAGGTAGTAACAGTTTCTCACCGCATTTGTGGTGGATTACGTGAAGGTTGTTGATTAGAACGAGCCACCATTGCCTTAAATGTCATTCCCAGAAACCCTAGATTCACCTGAAAGCCAGAAAATAAAGCCGAATATGTAAACGATGACTCGTACATCGTTCAGCGAACATGATTTTGTTCCGTTTGGTTTGTAATTAAATGTATGAATATATGAAAGATCACTCAAATATATGAAAACGTTTTAAGGTGGCTCAAAACAGTTTTCTGTATTTTTTGGGACTTGTATTTGTATTTTTCAGGCTTGGAATTGTATTGTTCGTTGTGTTTAAGCCACAGCATGTTGCACTGTGTTTGACGAACTTTTTTACCATTAACTGCATCTATCTTAAAAGCTAAGCCTTAAAAGCTAAATCTTTTTTATTACACAAAGAAGAAGGAACAGGTAAATACAAAAAAATTATTTCGAGTAGATCTTGCTTAAATTAAAAAAGATGAAAATTTTAAGATTGGAAAAATCCCACCGCACACTTTTTTTTTTACAATTTTGCACATGCTCCGCTTTTGCTGTTGAATACTTTTTTGCATGAAAAAAGTAGGGTCACAAGACTAGTTTTTGAGAAATTGGCTTTGTGTATAAGGAATTTTTAGAGCGCGTTGTACACGCAAATTAAAATCTCGACTTCGCAAGATTGCACTTTGCGCACGCGTGAAGGCAGTCCGCTTCTCAGTAAAGCCGCAAATTCCACGCGAATAAAGGTGAATACCGGCAAATAGTGTTTCCTTTTTCGCTGTTGTCGTTAGCGGCATAAGCGGTAGAGGAAGAGTACCATAAATACCTTAAGGTGAGGCTAACCTAGGAAAAAATCGAAAAAAACCTAGAGAGCAGTTTTTTCTAGATCAATAACCGCCTAGGTCGATCGCAACATGGACATCACAATGTTCGTTTACATTCCAGCGCAGCGCTTCAAGGTTACAGTATACCTTTACGGGTGTCTCGCGTCCAAGCAATGTAGCGCGTCCAGTCTATACTGTAGATACCTAATCCCCTATATCAAATTAAAGCTTACAGAGCTTGCTATCCAACTATACCAATAATTTTGAAATAAAATGAATTGTGGAATTTTTCACGACTTCTAAATGCCAGGGCCCGAATCACCTTTTCAAAGTTACAAGTCAAAGCGAATTTTGTCTTTCGCTAATTTAATTTGTTCCTCAGTTTCCGGACCCAAAGCGGTAAAAAAAAACGTGTCTGCGTTTTGCCATACTCAGTTACAGTGAAAAGTTATGGAACGTTTTCGAAATGGTATTTTACGATAACTGCAGAAATTCTCGCGCGCTCATTGACTAATTTTTATTGTCAATAAGCGGACAAACACATGAAATTATAATTTATGCGATGCGTCAACGAACGAGAGAGGACAAGTTGACAATTTGTTATAGTAAAAAACAAATTGATGTCAGTTTTTAGTGCGTCTGTCCTGTTATTGACAATTAATTTCGTCATAACATTGTCGAAGTAGTCTGCGGATCCACTCGGCTATCGTCTCGTGGATCCACAGCCACTTTGACAATGTTATGACGAAATTCATGATCAATAACAGGACAGACGCATGAAAAAGTGACAAAGAAAAATTCGCAGACAGAGTTTTGTTGTTTATGTATTAATCTATCCACTGTCAAAATTTGGGGGCAATCGGACCAATTCCCCATGAGTTTTAGCTCTTTACAGTGTCCGCTTCAAGTGAAAAAATTGATTCGAGAAAACAGCGCTAAATGTGTCAATCAGACGGGTAATTTTTACTTCCGACCAAAACTTAAAACCGCCATTTCTCTGCCAATATTTAATCTTTTTCAATGATTTCTTTTTTACATTAGAGATTTCATTTGGATCATTACTTAAACCGAAAAATCCAAATTTGAAGAAAATTGCCGATCTGAAGGTATACGGTAACCTTAAAAGAATTTTTTTTTTCATTTGAAATTGCCTGAAGGATGGATATGAATATCGCTTATTTTCGCGTTCGAAAGTTTCGAAGGTGAAAATGACCGATTTTGCAGAAAGCTTACTAAACTTGGCGAAAACAAAGTTTTATGGGTATAGGCCTCGCTCCGCCGTGTTTGTTGAGTAAGTTTTGCAAACTTTAAATCTCGCGCGCTATGTCGCGATCCGTGATGACTCGCGCTGAAGTGCGAGTTAGAGGCCAGGCTTCTCACGGAAATATTACTGTTGTGGGCCACCTTAATTCTTATCAAGATTAGTAGTTATCATATTAGTCACTTGTCCAGTTTGTTTTCTTTTCAGCTACTCTTATGTCTAGCTCAAAAATCTTTGTGCTCCCCTTAACAACTGTTTTAAAGTAGCGTTTGAGAATTTTTTTTGTAGTAGTCTTACCAAACATATTAATAAAACAGGGCCGACAAAACTCCATATAAAACCATCTTCAACCGACAACCAGCAGCTGCCGAGAAAAACAAAATTGACGAGATTAAGGTGGCTAGTAACAGTTTCTACCCTTTGCAGTGCTTAAAACTGTACGTGATGGATAATACGTCTTTTCTTATCAGGCGATGTTATAATAAATAATGGTAGTGGACTGAGTGGAGTCCAATTCGGTCTGTAATCACACGAGTGATTAACAAAATCGGAGGACCACGCAATCTGAATTAGACGACAAGATGTCCTGTTACCAATTAATCATAATAATTACAAATTCCCACATTTAAAAGTAAAAGTTTCATTTGAAGTAGAGCAGAAGTAGAACAGACATTTTAATATCACAAATAACAATTCAGTTCAGTCAGTGGAGACTAAACCCCCTCAATTTTACAAAGTCAGTCTCTTGAATTGGTTACCATAGTAAATGCAATCAATGTTGTTATTAGTAGATTTAGAGGAAAGGCTCATGTAACCGTCCGATTAAAGGTTCCCAATTTCAGCCAACTGTCCGATTACACTGTCCGATTACACTGTCCGATTACAACTTTGCAGATTAATAAGAGCACAATAGAGCAGTTTATGCACCAATCACATTCGAGGAAATTGTAATTGTTATAATTATGGTATAAAAATGCCCTATAATTGGTGAGTAAGATGTATGAAGTTATTATATATGGTCATTTTCCTTATTCACCAACAGGTGAAAATAGCTCTAATATTAGCTTTTGGTGCTTTTAACTTCAAAACGATATCACTGTCATTCATTTTTCGTCATTGTCTTATGCACGTTTTGTAAATGTTACAAATTTAACGGGAAGGGTTCACAACCTCCTTAAAGTTTCGAATCACATACATCAAAATAATTCAGTTTTCAACCTAATCGGGTCGGAGCAAAAAAAAACTTTACCGGAACGTTTGTTGAACCAGTTACATAGAAGGACCCCAGCAAAGTAGCTCGCCTTTCGACTCTCAAACCAACACCTCTAAATTTCAATTTGATCTGGAAATGGAGGACGAGAAACGTCTTCGTGGGATATGCCACTGCAAATTGCTATTTATCTATTTCTTTATTTATTTCATCTAAATGAGAAAGAAGAAATCGAGCCCATTCTTACTGTCTATCCGTTGTGTAGCCCTCTCGATTGACGACAATAGCTGTAAGCACGGGAATAGTGGGAATTCCTTGAAAAAAAAAGATATTTGTAACATAAAAAATGATCATGGAAACAAAACAAAATTGATCGTTAATATGTGTGTACTGAGTTGCCGCTTCTGAATTATTTATTTACAACTGGCATATGTTGAGATAACCGTGTCACAAAAAAGACAAAATTAGTTGGAGGCAGCATGGCCGAGTGGTTATTTTATTTAGAGCGTCGCATTTGAAATCCGTGGGTCGCGAGTTCAAATCCCGTTCTGACCACTATAGCTGATGTTGTTCTCGGTAGCCCCGCGTTCAACTTCTTGGCTGCTCTTGTAAATGGGCGACTGGTCTGCCTCCCGCCAGTTGGGATTCTTAATAGTTTATATTATATTTACAAAGTTTGGTTATTTATTTACAGTGTCCCCAATTAGCACAACAGTGCTAAAAACGATGTAAATTGTATATGAAATAATTCATATCTGAATTGCAGTTGTAGTTGCAAGTGAAGTATGATCCTCGCAGTAAATTTTCCAATTTAAGCAATTGGAAAGAAGAAGCCTGGGAAAAAAAATCAGGGCTTCAACGGGATTCGAACCCATGACCTCCGCGATACCGGTGCGATGCTCTACCAACTGAGCTATGAAGCCACACATTGGGAGCAAGGTCAATTTAGCGAGTTCATATCTCCCGTAAGGAGTGAAATGATGTTAAGTGTATATGAAATAATTCATATTTGAACTGCGGTTGTAGATGCAAGTTTTTTTCAGGCTTCTTCTTTCCAGTTGCTTAATGCTAAAAACATTAGACACTTTAATAAAGTTATCATTATTATTTATTGTCATAATTACAAAACTCACCCCAGGAGCAGATAAAGAAGTGTTTTTTCTTGGGGCCTTCACCTGAGGTGGGAAGAACTTTAACTAACATCAGATAAAGAACTACGCCTTCGGTTGCCATCCAGCAAAATGCAACAAGAAACAGATAATGAAGGAACACAGCAATGACCAAGCAGCCACTCTGACGGAAAGAAAACGAAAGTAATTAATCGAATGAGAATAAAAACATGTTCTTTAACGTCACTAATTCAGCTTTTTTAGAATTAAGTAGTGCCCTTTCAGATGATAATATGGTTTGTTATGATTACACTACATACCTCATACTGTGTCTTATCAATGCCAACAACAAACAGTAACTCAGCCAAGATAAGGGATAATACCAGATTGGTATGAGCAAAATTACGATTCGATCTTAAGAACCTGCGAGAAAAGAAAAGGTAGTTTATTATAGGAAATATTTATTATCAACATTTAAAAGATTCAAAAAAGACACTTGGCATGCATATGCCTTGCAGCCTGTTACAGGCGTTTGCTGGTCATTTGGGGAGCAGCGTGGAAAAAAACGACAGAATAATTGACGAGGGCAAAAACGAGAGAGATCTAGAAAGTAAGAAATGTGTACCTCGGTAACTGAAAGGCATTACCTTATTTATGCCCAAAAATTATGCATTTCTTTGGCTTCTTTATCACATGCAATAAACTCGCGAAACAATATAATTGAAACCAGGCTTCCAAATGACTGAAGGTCATTAAACATCCTACACGGAACTGACAATTTTTACGGACAGTTGAAAGGGGCAAGTTCTACCCATTGACATTTTGTAAATTTGTCACACTTCTCTAGTCTGTTTAATTTACAGACCGAGGAACTGTTAATGGACTTACACCTTCTTTCTCCTCATGAATATCTTTTCGTAAAAGGTAATCGTCCTATCATTATACCGGCAATTTGTGCTGCTTCGTTATCTTCTCTTTGTAATACTTGATGATATACTTACGAAAACGAGCAGAACGTTATAAGAGCTAACACCAACGCAATCAGTGATATGCTTATCCCAATATATGTCATGAGACTCAATGCAAATTCGTGAGTACCCTAAGGGAGAAAACAGAATGGCTTTAAATGAAGCTTGCCTAAACCAGTATTTGATGGCCGTTTGGAATCTAAAGAGAAAAAAAAAACGAAGCAAATAGTGATTTCGTATTTCACACTGACATCTCAATTCTTTTCGAAATTTCGACTGGTTCATTTTCTTATTATCTGCGTTTGTTATCATGACAATATTTGCATTGACCGTATGTAATTACCTTGCGATTACCGATACCGTACTTTGAAACCAAATCTCCACTAACGAGTCAAAGAAACCATCGTGGTCATTGAGTAGGTTAAACTGAGTTGCACCAAGAGTAATACAAGATATTAACGTTCCGACTTCACACCAATAACTGCTTATTGATACCAACATATAAGTCATCATTATTATATGACTAGCTCCGCGAGCGGGCAATATTTTTTTTTGTATTTTATTAATTTTTTCCATCTTAGAAAGTTAAATACACTTACAAATACATGTACATACAACACACGTACACGGTGAACCTCTTTACACATATTACACACATTCATTTTTAACATCTTAACAATAAGCGCAGTACAATATTATAATGACTATAATTGCATTAGTTTTCAGTGAACTTGCCCCACTTTTTACGATGGAAGGGCAACTTATTACAAGCGAGCGGGCAAGATGACCCAAATCGCGCGCTCTGATTGGCTACCCGAGCGGACAAGATGGAGACATTTTGCCCGCTCGGGACTACCCGCTGTATCCCACAAGAAAAATTTCCCCGAAAGCCATATAATAAATCCTTTATTGACCAAGTTTGTTCGGTCAAGATGGCTGGATATTGGCCTCGTTCTTTTTTTGCGAGTTTATGGACCTCGACTTCGTCTCGGTCCATAAACACGCAAAAAAAGAACTTGGCCAATATCCAGCCATCTTGACCGCACACTTGGTCAATAACCCATATATATTGCCCGTACACATCGAGTCTACTCAGTATTAAGTTCCTTATTAAGATTATTCAGGAGATCAAACACGCTGTATTTGGTAAAGCAAACTGACCGAGTTGCAGGTGCTGGCTTATGAATAACATTTTATTGTGCAAAATCGACAGTTAAGAAAAAACAAACCCAGAGCTCTCTTTCATTTACCATAATCGGGTGGGACTCCGGTGTGTACTGCATCAGGACGCTGAAACTTGTCAAGTGATAACAGTGGCAAATAGTCTGGGTAGAGTTGGTGAAGTGTACATTACAACCTTCTTTGGACCACAAGCCTCCATCTCTGAAAAAAGCCGGTTTACAAAAAAAATTGTTCAAATGTGCAACGAAAAATTGTTGTGCGACTTGGAAGATTCGCGAATGTGCTTATTTCGTCTCGAATCTTCGTGCATATTTAATTAGTTAGATTCTCAGTTAGTTGACCGACAAAACTTAACTTACCCTGAAATTTTCCAGAACACACAAGACGTTTGTAGCCTTCCTTCGCTCTAATGAAAGGGTAGTGATATTCAGTTTATTAGCATGCCAGTTCAGTAAATCAGTAGTGGAGTCTTTGAAAGCAAACTGAAAAGTTGATTTCACAGGGAACTAAAAAGAAATACAAATAGAAAACGGCAGAAGGGTGATGACGTTTTACGACATTGAGAACAGTAAAACATTGCGCCAAGGGAACTAAAAAAAAATGGAAGCCTCCAGAGTCACATTATTGCTTAAAGCGTACGATCTCCGGGCATGATGAAGATAATTGAGTAAGACCTGTAATATTACACGTACAAGGTAACATGTCATTTTGCTATGTGGAGATGGTTGCCAGTTTTACATAGTCTTGGCCTGGCCGTGAAGGCTGTCTTTTTACAGTTTTCTTTTCCTTCAGACCTTAATGAGTTAAAAATGCCCTTAAGGCATTAGATGAACTGTATACAATTAAGATAAAATTCTTACTACCCTTCCAAACGAATAGAATAAAGGAAAGGACAGGGATGAGAAACTAGGACTAGAAAAGAGAATAGAAAGAATGTAGTTACTACTACAGCTTATTGAATGATATTCTCACCTGGTTGTATTGTAGAGTAATCACCACAGGTTCTTCAAAGGTTTCGGATGTCTTAGGATTGGTGGACAGCGAGATAACACCAGTGT
Source organism: Catalaphyllia jardinei (assembly GCA_022496165.2). NCBI lineage: Eukaryota > Metazoa > Cnidaria > Anthozoa > Scleractinia > Caryophylliidae > Catalaphyllia > Catalaphyllia jardinei. The sequence goes on from CM042757.1 coordinate 3,198,490, forward strand.
TGATAATGGTGTTGCTTTTAACCTCCTCTCCACTAATGTTAGCACTGAAAACGTTCACGAATTTACGTTAAAATATTACTAAATTGCTAAAATAACTGAAAATGATTTAATCTACCACAGAAAATTGCCACGATGTACCTTGAGGTAGTCAACAACTGCGCGATGTTTTTCAAGTAGACAAAGGCAATGTGATTGATTCTTCCTGTGGGAAAGACAAGGAGGAAATGCTTTTTAGATGTAAATCCTTAAATTGTCTTTAATTGACACCCGCATTGTAATTTTGGAATGTTATCGTTATTACAAATCAGGCTACATGTCACATTTCATTTCTGTCCCAAGGAAATAACGACGAAGGCACTTTTGCCTTCCTCGGTTTTCGACGTAATAAAGCTTATTTTCAAACAACACACGCATGCACGAACTAATCTAACTTGGATATAAGAAGTCAATTTTTGGCTAACGATTTTACCGTCTAAAACTGTACTGTTTGATTCCCCAATTAACTCTGATCCTGGAATCTCTATTTTGCTTCCGGGTCCATCATCTACCGCAGAGAAGGCCACGCTCTTGGGTATGAAATCGTCATTTCCAAATGAACGGAACCTTAAAACTGAAAACGAATTTAACAAAAGCAAAACAATTATGTTAACATACCAAGAACGGCAAAATATCAACTGTTTAGCCTCAGGCGTGTTATATGCGCATGAAACTTCAACGTATCGACCAAAGATCTATGATCAAAACTTCGTTAAGGATCCATGAAAACTGAACGAGAGCTAAATGTGAAAGAAACAAAGCCACCAATTGTAAATCAGTAGTGTGTTGTTTACAGTTTTTAATGTGACCTGTGTGATGCGGTTATGTAGGTTGCACACGCGACATTTCAATCCGCCACCATTGCCAAACACTACAAGACCGAGCAAGCGACGATGCCTCAGGGCCTGCTAAAGCGTTTCAAAGTGCTCAAGAAATGCAAAGACAAATTTGACTGTTTGGTGCACGAAATGCTTTTCATAAGAGCTTTAAAGCCAAATCTCAACGTGCAGTAAGACTTCATTCTTGCGAAAGTATTTTCATAACCTTCGGACCCTTTTATGTTAATTCTTCGCGCCAAAATCTCTTTAAATACTGTAATTTGCATCGTCTGTGTCAATTTTTCATTGATAATGGGGTCATGACTACTCCGAAACGTCGGATTTTATCGTTCGTTTTCACTGTTTTTAATACATATACCATATATTGTTCAAAACTCGACTGTTCGCACTGATTACTCCGTTAATTCGTTTTGGGCTATATATATGTTTTGACTTTCTCTACAATTTTGATCTTGTGGGCCATTAGTCCTTCTTCGTTTCTATCGGATGTATCTGTCACAAGCATTTCTAGACTGATTCCGTATACTGACATAGATATTGGAAGAGGGTCTACGACTCTATCCTGTTGAGTGCTTAGCAAACCTTCCAAGTGCATCCATACCTCAATAGTGTCAGTACAACTGTGGCGTTTTCCATTTGTTTTGTAACATAACATTGACGCAGAGGAGCTAAAGAAAGCTACATCACATCAGCACATACGTCACCAGTGTACACCCATGGACAAATAGTAGACGATCAATTACCCAATCACAGCGCGCGCTTTGCTTTAGCTAAGTTATTAACTTCAGTGTTCTGAGCATTGGGTTTGCAGCCTTCCATAATTTTATCGCTGAGCAAATCACTTCGTTTGTGAAGCCACGCTCAGGAGTCGCTCAGCAGCATTTTGGGCAAAACTGCACCAGAAAACCGTAAGCCATTATGTGCCTACAAACTTTACGGTCAAGAGCTACAGTCGAGGGTCTTTCCGTAATATATTTCATTGGAGACGAGTGATTCGTGGAAAGGAATAATAGATAAAGGAGAATGGTAGGAGGAAAAGCAAATGTCACAAAACCAGTCCAGTAAATATGGCCTGCCATTTCTTTATCCATTTGGCAGTTCATCGTGATTTTTGCCTGGCCGGCCATTTCGTGGCCATTAGCAGGCCGCTATTTCGAGCTCTGTCTTAAGATTAGGAATTGAGTTATCGTCCCATAATTTACAAAAAAATGCGATTTTCTCCGGTCTATTTCAGACCAAAAGCCTAAAAACCATGGTGTTTGGGGCAGTATATACTTGTACACACATACCCCAAAATGGGGAGGGACAAAATAATCTGACATACTACTGTTGCAGTGAAACTACCCCACAGAAAGTTCTCAAAAAAATGAGACTTTGGATTCCCTATTCACCCTCCTCCTTCAACGATTCAGCATTTTGAAAAGTATTATTTAACAATTATATTACAAGCCCGAGTTTTTTTACGAGTAGAATAGTCAAAGAGGACCAGCAGAGTTGTACGGCAGCCGATAAGGGACATTCCCGAAATATTTACGAAATCCGAAAAAATGTTTTCAAAATCCAAAAAATATTTTAAATCGTAATGTTTTTTGGAAATCATCATTGAATAGTTTATCAAATCTGAAAAACTATTACAAATCTTAATAAAATTATTGAATCCACAAATATTATTTTGTAAATCCGAAACAAGTTTACAAATCCAAGAATTGTCGCTAAATCCAGAAAAATATTTTGAAATCCGAAAAAATATTTTGCAAATCCGAAAAAATATTTTGTCACGTGTTAAAGATTCTTGTTTTTCGGCCATTTCAATTTCAATAGAAAGAGAAAACAAACAGCGGTTACAAACATAGTAAAGTTTCGCATGGTATATTATACTTGACGTTTCGTATGCTACAACATACATCCTCAGAAGTGACGGTTACAAAATATGACTAAATTTAAAAAGACGAAAACGAAAGCGAGGTATTGGTAACTAGCTAGAAAACAATGGAAAAAGAAACTACAACCGGTGTGAATAAATACAGAAGAAGATTTTCACTACCGACGTTTTCATTAAGGGCGGGTTTCAAGTCCCGTATTAACAGTGTTTCTTTAATTTTACATTGTAAATCACATTGACCACTTGCTAAAATCTCAAAATGGTCCCATTTGATGTTGTGACCTGTAGAAATCGAATGCTCAGCAACAGCGGAGGCGTGACCAATTTGAGTGAGAGCTTTGAAGTGCTCAGTCTTTCTATCATGTAATCTTCTTTTAGTTTTGCCGATGTAAAAAGCATCACAATCCCAGCAACTTGCTTTGTACACAATCTTCGATTTCTGCGACCGGTTGAAACGATCTTTATAAGGAAAGAAAGACTTAATTCTGCGAGTGTTCTGAAAAACAACCCTGAGGTTGACGAAACCATAAAACTTATAGACACAAGATTTTAATCGGCGTGTAATAGCATCGCTTTGGAGACCTAAATAAGGTAAAACAAGGATTACATCTTTCTTAGGAACTGTGAGAGTAGGTTGTGAAGGCCTGTCCTTATGTTTGTGAAGCACATCATTAACATTGTAGTTAATAACGCCTCTCGGATAACCATTAAGAAGCAAGGAATTCTTGAGATCGGATAAAGTGGACTGCAACAGAGTGGAATTTGAACAGATGCGTAAGCAGCGATAGGTAAGTGTTCTGATGAGATTGACCTTATACTTCCTAGGAGTAAAGGAGTCCCACTTGGTGTAAAGACCAGTGAAAGTCTTTTTATGGTGTATAGTAGTTGAAAATGTGTTGTGATCACGCTTGATACAAACATCCAAGAAAGGGATCTCACGGTTCTCTTCAAGTTCCATGGTGAATTTGATGTTGGGATGTCTGCTCTTGAGAAAATCTAGAAATCTGGAAGCGGTCTCTTTACTGTCAAATAAGGAGAAAGTATCATCGACGTATCTAAACCAAATGGACGGTCGCGACTGACTATTAGTCAGCCAGCTCTCTTCAAAATGACACATAAAAATGTTAGCTAAGACAGGGCCTAATGGAGACCCCATCGCGATACCATCGATCTGGTCATAATATTGCCCATCAAATATGAAGTGGCTTTTCTTCGTCGCGAACTCAAGCAAATCTTTGAGGACTGTTCGTGGCAGTGTAGGAGGCTCAGGAAGAGAGTATACAAATTTGTCTTAACAAATTATACTCTCTTCCTTATTTACCGGTTGTAGTTTCTTTTTCCATTGTTTTCTAGCTAGTTACCAATACCTCGCTTTCGTTTTCGTCTTTTTAAATTTAGTCATATTTTGTAACCGTCACTTCTGAGGATGTATGTTGTAGCATACGAAACGTCAAGTATAATATACCATGCGAAACTTTACTATGTTTGTAACCGCTGTTTGTTTTCTCTTTCTATTGTCACGTGTTACTTGCGCCAGCAGTCTGCAGACGTCAGCGGTTTGCCGCACCCAAAATGGCGGAGTTTTGTGTTTCGTGTTCCACTTGTGTGTGGATCCAGAATGAACCCTGGAGACAAATTTTGCTTCAAATGTGGTTCCAAAGTTGCAGAGATTTCACACCCGAGTGCAAGAATGAGTGCACTCGAAGATGAAAGTGCTTCGTCTTCTTCATGTACGAAGTCATTATCGCAATACTTGGCCTCCAAAGCAGAAGAACGCAGAGGATATAAGCTTACAGACTGAAACTTAACAAGCCAAGCAACTAAGCCTGTTATAAAAAGAACATCAACGTCCAGGACCTAGGATCCAGTTCAGTTTTCAAAGTCCTTACGTTCATATGGATCTCATGGTACTCGCCCAGAGAGTGGACAATGGTATCGTACCAAAATACCCTCAGTTCAAAGTAATGTTCTATTACCAGCCTCTCGTCTGCGGAACTGCAGAGACTTTTCTGTTGGTGTCTCTCTATTGTTCCACACTGCCGACAGAATACTTCATTGCTCTCAAACCCTCTGCTTATATTTATGGCAGAACTGACATCGTACTTCGAGTAATAAACGATTATAAACTCTTTATACTTAAATCATCCTAAAACGATTATAAAATACTGAATATATTGTAACTAATCTCAATAAACACAAACAAGGCATAAGGGACGAGCATCTCGTTTATTGACGCAGCGAGCGTTTTGCATCATCACCATAAAGAAATTACAGCAGTGAATAAACAATAAAGCAAAATTGAAAGAGACGCTTTCGAGTGGCTCTTGCATAACTTATAAAATCTTGATATCCTACAAGTCCCTAGGGATTCATCATACCTACAAGCTCGCCCAAAGTTAAGTACTTCTACAGTTAATACGAATCATACATAATGAACATACTCCAATGTCATTAGCGAAACGTTACAAATTAAATACGGAAAAAATATATCAACCCCCTCCGCCATTCTGGATAAGGCAAAATGGCGGAAACAAACTCTGACGCTGACTGACTGCAAGTAGCACGTGACAAAATATTTTTACGGATTTGTAAAATATGTTTTCGGATTTGCAAAATATTTTTCTGGATTTAGCGACAATTCTTGGATTTGTAAACTTGTTTCGGGTTTAAAAAATAATATTTGTGGATTCAATAATTTTATTAAGATTTGTAATAGTTTTTCAGATTTGAAAAACTCTTGAATGATAATTTCCAAAAAAACATTACGATTTAAAATATTTTTTCGGATTTTAAAAACATTTTTTCGGATTTCGTAAAAATTTGGGATTGTCCCTTATCGGCTTCCGTAGAGTTGACTCAGTATCGCTCGTAGAAAACGAGGGCGAGTAGTCTAATTGTTTTAGTATAAATTTACTGAAGTCTCATTGCATAAAAAGAAAAAAAATGCCAAGTAACGCGTAGAAAAGAACTGTTTATCATGTTACATCAGGTTCAAACGTGATACGCGATGTGCACTGATGCATAATTGTTTTCTATCAGCAGATAGAAAACGGTAATATAGCCAATCAAATTCACGGATTCACAATAGACTACGGTAAATTTATACTAAACCGTGTTAAAGCTCTCTTTCAGGTCATATGCAACTTAAATTAACTTACTACAGGAATATAACTAACTTGTTATTCCCCTAAAAAATATCACAATTTACGCTGCGACTATTAAATACTACATACCGACATTGGACGTTGTCACATTGGAGGTATTCGTACTGTTTGACACTGAAGCAGCCATCAGGGCTATATTCTCAATCGAAGTCAGGAGCTTTGAAGCTTCGTCTGAACGAGATTTCTTGATAAGCGAAAGATGACACATAAACAATAAACCAACTAAAAACAGATGTAAACGCCATAGTCTAAGTGCAATATTTTTGCTAGTTAGACCTCAGTCGCATGATTTTAGACATTTTAACCTGCAACATATCAATGTAGTTCATTTGAGAACTTCTAGTAAAGGTTACAGCTATCTTGATACCTATATCACTGATATTAGAAATAACATTGCTTTCCAATCAGTTCGGTAGTGCCAAACTCTAAGGATGGTGGTGCATTCTCATTTGTTTGATTTGAGAATTTTGTGGACTGCTGACATGGATATCGTCTGATATCATGCTCATCTCCGCAGAGCAAGATAAGTAAGAGGGCCTACCGTAGACGAATACTGCCAAGCTTCGATAGCTTTTCCACCAAGAAGGTTATCTGCTACATTAACAACGTCCTAAAGAGTGATTTAAAGAAAATAATTTTAATCAGTCTGAATTGATGAAGAAGGTAACAATAAACTGGTTTCAGATGTCAGAGTACTTTGACTGGGAAAATTATCAAGACCTAGCAGAACTAATTACAGAGCTATCAGATATTGAGTTCAAATGTTTGAAAAGGCTGGGAATTAATGACGTTTAGACAAATTAATGGAACTAGCAACCTTACCTTTTGATTCCTTCTTCATTTCTTCATATTAGTGTATTATTTTTATGTCTTTCTTTGTACTTTTTCTCAAATGCTCCCTGGTCTGGGGTAGTAGATTGAAGCTTGGCAAACAGACCCACCTTCACAAACGAATCAACTTCCTCCTTGCTCACTGTTTTATTTTTTGAAGTCCTCTGGTCCAGGCTCTTCAGCATGTTGACAGCAGCGTGTAAATCTCCACTAACCATGAGCTCATCATCTACCGGCTTCGAAATTTGCGACAGTGTTTTGGCCAGTGAAACGGGATCCCTTGTTCCCGATTCCATCTAGTAAAAAATGCATTCATTGTAAGAGAAACCTTATAAGTCGTGTTCACATTGAAATAGAGAAAAGTCAACTGAATTTAGTCACTGAATGCCGAATTACTAGCCATTTTATGCCCTGTTAATAGTTCAAGTCTCATTTTCTTCCCAACTTTCAAGTTAAGATGCGCATGGATTCATTTTAGAATACGAAAAAGCTGAGCCTGAGCTGGTAATTAAACAGTGATCTAGGAAAATATTTTTGCATATTTTAACAACATCTAACGTGAAAAACTTTCCAAGTACTCTGTACTAGGTTCCTCAATATGCGGGTGATATGTTTTAAAAATCCAAATCATTTTTCTTATTATGGAGAACAAACCTATTAATTCAGTCTGGATTTAGTTTTATCAATTTAGCTTATTTGGAAGAAATGCAATTCTAGCGAATTTTTTAAATCCCCGCTGAAAAATAAAACACGTTTCTACAATTCAGTCGTAGCATCAGATTAGGTTTCAGAAAATTTAAAAACATTTAAGAAAATACAGCAGATATTTCACTAGAACCTAATTACTGCAATAATTAACCTCAAATTGGAGCTCCTTGAAACGTTTTGAGATGCATTTGGTCAAATCGGGTTTCTGCCAAGAAGCGTTGTCTTCTGCTGAACAGGTGCGGAATGCCTTTCCTGAAACGAATCAAACAAAGGATCCGTTATGTATTCCATATACAAGGCTAAAAGATTAAGAAATGGTTAAAAATTAAAATGTTCAAACCAAACGTTTTCGGCTGTTTGCCATCATCACGTTTCTACAATTCCATGAATCCTAGCATCAGATTAGGTTTCAGAAGATTTTTCACTTAAGAAAATAGAGCAGATATTTCAGTAGAAACTAATTGCTGCGATGATGACAAACAGCCGAAAACGTTTGGTTTGAACATTTTAATTTTTAACCATTTCTTAACCTTTTAGCCTTGTTTATGGAATGTATTTTACTCAGCGAACATTATGGACAAAGGATCCATTATTTACTTAATTCACGATATGCATACATCATGATTGGTTAATCGACATTGAAATCAAATTGACTAGACGAAAAGAATACGCGAAATTTAATTCGGTTTCCAAAAATTTAAGCTCTGATCCGGTATGCACAATAGTTGAGATATTCTCTCGATATGGAACGCAAATTCTATACTATGTAACTTTAAGATGTGCCATTACGTTTGAACCTTCATCAAATGAAACTGTAAAAAACGTCCTTTAGGCTGCGGCGTATGTTTAGAATATCATATAAAGATTATAGAGCATGCGCACGCCATTTCTCACCCGAGAACCCATAAGGACAATGCCTCTCTATGGTTTTTCCCTTGGGCGTTCGCATCCAGGTGACATTTCTGTAAAGCTCCTCTTTACAGAAGTCATCATCAGAGCTCCCAGTTGGCGCAACTATGAGTGAAAGATAGAAAAAGTATTATGAAGAACGAACTTCGTTCCATGTAAGCCGATGTACTTCTTCAGTTTAACGCAAAAAAAGAAAAAAAATCACTTAAAAGTTGCTGTTAGAACTTGAAGCTAACCTTGACACCAGTATCCATCACCGGAAAGTCCTGATTTACACCTGCATTCGTATGAGCCTGCTGTATTTATGCACGAAGCATTCTTGTCACAGCGATGTCGACCGTTGCATTCATTCAAATCTGGTGGAAGTAAAAATTGATTACAATTGACATTTCCTTGATATACCGGCATAGTACCGTTATCGGAAAATTAAAAGCAAATGCTGATAACCAGAAGTGACAACAGAAGTTCAAAATTGGACCAGGTTCACGATCTTTACATAATCTTTATGAGATATCTACTGACCTAATGTTTTGACTTCTGCGGAATTCCACGGACCTGCATTCTGAGCGTTACGACCTCGCACCGAAACTTTATAATACGTGTATTGAGTAAGTCCTTTCACCAGTACAGAACTACCCTGAACTTGCATAGAGCTGCGACTGATGAATGAACGGTACTCTACTTCGTATGACGTCACTTCCTCTTTCTGATCAAGCGGCGTCCAGGTGACCTCAATTGTGTGCCAACTCACAGCAAACGCAGTAATGATTTTCGGCGCTACTATTAAGAAAACATAAAACCACTACATTTATAGTTTGCAAGGAGGAAAATAAACATAATGCCATAAGATCATCTGTTAATTAGTCTCTTTGACTCTTGATTAGCTCGAAAGGTTGTAAACCAAATGAGGGGATTTTTAACAGTTGTTGTATGTAAGTACGTAGTACATAAAGTAATCTTTATTTAGCCAGGGTGGCCCATTCAGCAGCGAGGCTGATAGCCAGAGGGGCCCTGGACTAAAAAAATTTACAAAATATCATGATAATTTAAAATTCAAGATAAAAATAAGAAACACATGGTATAAATTTGAAATATAAACAAGCATACATTAATTTATAATAATCTACCGTCTATAAGATTTAAAATTATAGGTATTAATTAAAGTTTTAAAAGAAGAAAGTGACTCTGCCTTTTGCATGCTACGAGGTAATAGTTTACAAAGTGCTGAGCGCAAATATCTAAAGGGTCTTTTTGCAAAGCTAAGGCATGTAAGGCTTTTAATGTAGCACCAAATTGGTCTGGTAGCTAATGCCGCCAAGGCACTGTTCTGAGAATTATTATCTTGAGAGTGGGACTGAACATACCTGTGACAGCTGGTACTTTACTAGTTTTAGCAATCCTGCGCGACGGTGGACCACTTCCTGTTGTCGTAAAACCTTGCACTGTTATTTCAAATTCAGTGTCAGCCATTAGATGCGTTGCAAGGTATTTTTCACTTTTGACTGTGGCGCTGACTCTATATCTCTCTTTCCCCATCATAGACAGCTTCAAATACAAAACAGATTTTCAGATTACAACAGATTTCCTGAGTGTGTATTTATTCATAGGCGTACGGTCCGAAAGGAGGGGAGGGGCTCCCGCCAATTTTTGAATTTTTTCGGACAAAACGCTCATGATTCGGGATCCTGAGCGTTTTAAACAAAGCGTTACAAAAGGTTTATATTTCTCTGAATGACGATTAACCTTGCCTTAAAGACTTGACTTTAAGTGACGCAAGGGATCCGGATCCAGATATTCTGTTCTGGAGAAGCCACATATTGGTTAGATGTGTATCGTATCTACGATATAGATATCATTACCATGCCCAATTTTCTATCAACAACGCGATGACCAAAGAATTAAAGTGAACAAGGACCAAGATTAGATTTTGAGGTGGCTTTGAAAATAACAAATTTGAACGTTAACGGCTCAGCAAAGGTCTGTTTCTTGAGATTTTCGTGTGCGAATGAAATCCTTTTTTCCGTTTCTGATTTTATTAACCCCTGTTGATTGAGGTCTCAGAGTTTGGGAGTTTTTAGTAAAAATAATTAACTATTTTGGAATTATAACAATTTTTTTAGTTTATCGATGTCAATGTATGTCAAAAATTTCTTGCAATCAGTTCTTACAATGATGTGGTAACCTTGGAGTATTCCATTCCTTTTAGCTGGTGGAGACCATTCCACTAAAAAGGCAGTCGAGTTGTGTGCTGTTATGGTCAAGTTGCGAACTTTTGAAGGCACTAGAACCAGAGCACAAAAAAAGAAAATCTTTACGATTTTACTGACGCAGCTTAAATTTGTGATCTAGGTTCTTTATCATGATGGTATAGGATAAAACCTAGAAAACTTAACTGATAATATTTAGTTCATCTATATCCCTTGCTTAAGGTTCTATTAAACAATTAGTTTATGAGCACGAGATTTCTACGAGTCGATATAGTTGGTGAGGCCGAAGGACGAATCACCTATCACCTCAGAAATCAAGAGCAAATAATCGAATTGTTTTAGTAGAATTCTAACTGAAATTTACTTAAAATAACGGTTTCCAATAATTTCTCGACGTAATATTAAACTTTGTGCCTTAGAAAGATCGCTCGGATTGCATTGTTATTTGAAATTGAAGTCGCGTGCGTGAGCCATCATTTATTGTTCAATAATACTTTTAAGATTTTTAAAGTCAAGGAACCGTTAATATTTTTCTTTTACTGGACTTCTCAGGACTTTAAACTGTTTCTTTATAACTTTGTTAAAACGAAAAAGACGTTTCCATTTCGTAGACGACCTCCGGCCACTGCACTCTATTTAAAAAATAAACGAGAACTCAGCCAAGCAGATTGAAGCATCTGCTTTAGTATTTTAGTAGAATCATTCTACTAAAACGCGATAGAATCGAATAGAAAGAGAACCAGCACGACCAGGCTGTACACTGAGGTAGTGATGAAGTGAGTCAAGAAACATAACAGTTTTTATAGTCGAAATAATCAACAGATTATCCTTTCCCTTTTTCGCATTGCTTTCTTAACGGCAAAAAACATTTTTTTCCGTGTGCCTTTCTACTCTTGAAAGGAAACACTCGCATGCGGCTCATTTCCCATCCTTCAAAATTGCCGCTCGTATTTGTGTTGGAGTCCTTACTCGACAGGATAGTGTTTTCTAATTCTTTCATGTGAACGCCCAACCTTTCACTTTTTCACCTACTGACTATATATAATGTGAAATATATATGAAATTATTCATATTTGAACTGCGGTTGTAGATGAAAGTG
>CM042757.1:3217921-3232163 GCA_022496165.2 Catalaphyllia jardinei
TTACTGCGAGGATCATACTTCACTTGCATCTATAACCGCAGTTCAAATATGAATTATTTCATATACACGTTACATCACCCTTAAGATCCTTGGGCATTTTCTTCTGTAGAGCAGAGAAACTACAGCCTTAGAATAAAAAAACAATAAAAGCAAGGGACACACCTGATAATGTCAAGTTCGTATCGTCAGCGAATAATCTCCCTGCCTCACAATTAAACACTTAGAGATATCATTTATATATAAGAAAGAGCAGCGGACCTAACATTGAACCTTGAGGAACACCGGGCACCACATCTTATGTAAGCTATAGAGGAAGTGATACCATGGATGGATGCACGCATGAATGAATGCATGGGTGGATGGGTAGAAAAGGGATGGATTAAAGAGGGGTCTTGAATAGTGGAGATCATTTAAATGCTCTCAAATATTTTATATTTAAAAAAAAAAACATGTTACATTATTAATGGTAACGAGAAAAGAAAGGTAATTACTTCGGACATGAATTTCACTCTAAAAATGAATTTGCTTAAAATATGATTCATTAACAGCGGTACCTTGAATGGCAGAAAACGGACCCAAAAATCAGTTTATCTGCACATACACAGCTCTCCTATCGTTGTTCCTGTTATTGTTCTTTTTGTTTTTGTTTTGTGTTGAGGCGGCTTCTTTTTAACATCCTTCATTTTGGCAAAAAAGCTCTGTGTGTAAAATTAAAAAGTCCACTTAGTTGTTTTTATCCTCAAGTTTCCTTTATTGATCAGTCAACATTATGAAAAACCTCACTGCCGATTGCCTTGGGTTAGTAAGTATCGTTAATTTCCGATGTATTAGCCTTAAAACCGTAGACATTAGCTTAACCTTAATTGCCCACCCCCTGCAGTTTCCGGTAATGTACTCAAAATACGAATGGCTGTTGCAGATAAATGTTAAAAAAGCAAATATTTCAAATTCTATTCTGTCAATATTACACCGGTTGGAGGGTAACTCGCCCGCAAAATGTAGGGATATAAAGTCGCCTGAACTCTTCAGACTGGCATTATTATCTGTTAATAAATTGAACAAACGATCGTTTCTCATCCCTGAATTTTGGGGCAATGTATCGGTTTATTATGACTAGCAGGAGTATATGTAGCTGCGAACGGCGACAAACCATTGACGAATTCACTTTAACCACAACGTTTAATTCACGATAGGCCATGAGAACAACTCACAGTGATGCCACGACCATACAACGGTAGACTTCTCACAAAAACACTCACAATATGAACTAAAACTGACCTAAAAACCGAGGAAAACTTGACATAACAGAGGTTTTAACTCGGTGGCCTCGTGGTCACCGTTCGAAGAGGCCCCTTAGACGCATGCGCGAACTTAAATATGTCTCAACAGGGAACCCAGCAGTAACAGTATGATCAACATATAAGTATAATTTATGCACAGGTATCGGCTTTACGGAGCTTACCGACTGTAGCCTTGACATGCAATAGGGAAATTAAGCAAACCACGACGGCAACGGCAACGGGAACGTCGCCAAACAAGAGGTTTAATGAGCAGAACAATAGCTGTGCACGTGCGTTATAAATTTTTGTACATTTCGTTGCCGTTCCCTACCAAAAACAACGCGAAATTACCAAGTTTTAGGTATTTTGGAGAGCCTAGGCCACGATGGCAAATATTTTGGATTTCCTTATGGAATAGCGATACTCACTGTTTACAAACAAGTCTTTTGATATTTAAATTTTGCCAACCACACAACAAAAGAATCTTTTGTTTTGACAGCCAATAAACCTCTGGTTGGCACGTGAATGACAATAGGTGACGCAACGGTGAGTATCGCTATTCATTGCTGGCATTACATATTTAGTTTGAGCTGGTTTTAAGACAGATTTGCGCTGTGAACGGGTTTAGTTACGAAATTCAAGAGTAAAATTTAATCCATTTTTTTTGCTAGGCGTCTTCCCTGGCGTCACTGTCGTCAGTGCTTAAGTTGCACTCGAAACATCCTCAAATAATTCATGACAAGACGGAAAACTCGTACACTGTAAGTACTTTCCGTTGTCCCATACAAAGCCTTAGAAAACTTTTCTAAGACTTTGTATGGGACAACGGAAAGTACTTACAGTGCACAAGTTTTCCGCTCTGTCATGCTGTTGTAAAAATATTATGGATTGTAAACAAATGCGTGTGACCTGACTTACAAAAGATATTCTCCAAAATTTCACAGCAGCATATTTGAAGCTGACTTCTTGACGCAACAAAACATAAAAATCTGTGTTAGTTTTTTAATAAATGCGACCAGTTTATCTTGTTTCTAGAAAAGCTTAAGTCGACGTATTACAATACTGTTGTTTTATTGGCCGAATCTATACTAGAGACGAATTATCAGACGCCGAATTTATATTAGAAGACGATTTATCCATCTTAGACGATTTAGCGTCCCGGGAGGGATAACTCGTCTAAGTATAAATCCGGTGTTTAGACGAATTATGTGACCAAATATATCTTCAATTGATCCGTCTGTGGAGACGTGCTGACAGACGAATTGGTTGAAGACGAATTTAGCCACATAATTTGTCTAAACACCGGATTTAAACCTAGACGAGTCATCCGTCTGAGGCAAACGAGTTACCCGTCTCAGACATGTAATTCGTTTCAGACGGATAACTCGTCCCTAATATAAATTCGGCCATTGGGGTGTCCAGGCTCCGCTGTAGGAAATTGAAACCGCAACTTTACTTCTACGGTTAGGCCTGGTACCGTCCACACGACGAAAACAGAGCTTTTTCGCAAACGTTCTTCAAACCGGAGGAATTTGAAAATGCCGGGTTTTCGTTTTGATGTGTACGGAAAACATTTTAAAAACCGGGGAAGCTAGGAAAACGACGGCGTCACAAAAATCGCGCCAGACCGAGTTTTCCTCGGTCTAGTAGCTATTAGTATCACCCAACTAGTGGACTAATGCAAATCCTGCATTTTGATTGGCTACGCTACCAGGGGACAAATAGTAATAGTCATCGAGTAGCGAAATTCGTCGCTTTTTCTTTCGCTTTTTTCGCGAAATAAATTTTTCTTCAACTTGCATTTGCTAACTTTATTATCGCCATTTCTGTTCGACTAGTTGGGTGATACCAAAACAATTAGACCCTTCGCCCTCAAGGGACACGGGCAAGAGACCATGGTCTCTTGGCACGGGTCAACAGCCCATTCGGCTTCGCCTCGTGAGCTATTGACCCGTAGCCCTTTCGGGCTACGGATTTAATTGTTACTTAGTATCAGCCAACTAGTGGACTAATGCAAATCCTATATTTTAATTGGTTACGCTACTACAGTACTATTAGTAATAGTCCTCGAGTAGCGAAATTCGCCGGTTTTTCTTTCGCTTTACCTCCAAATAAATATTTCTTCAACTTGCATTTGCTAACTTTATCATTGCCTTTTCTGTCTGACTAGTTGGATGATACGACAACAATTAGACCCTTCGCCCTCAAACGCCACGGTTCAATAGCCCATTCAACTTCGCGTCATGGGCTATTGACCCGTACCCTTTGCGGGCTACGGGCCTAATTGTTAAATAGAAAACGACGAGAGAACCAATCAGAATGGTGAATTTTCAGTAGATTAGAGCTGAGTGGCCACTAATTTACATTGAAGACAATATCCAAATCCGCAGGTACGTCGCTGCATTTTATGCATTGTAACTAGTTTTAAGTTTTAATCAATGATTACTCAATGAAACTGCCTGTTGGTAGACTTAGCTTCATAATAATTCTTAGCTAGCGCTCTTTCTCTCTTTTTCTCGCAAGCTTTTCTAAAACAGAAATCCGTAAAGGCTGCAATGTATCTGAGGGTATCTGGCTTCGTAAATTATTTAGGCAAAACCTAGTTCAGAAATGACCGGGCAACACGGTTTGCTTATTGTATGTATCCCTTGTTCTTGGTTTTCTTGGTACAGTAGTCTCCTGAGTTTAAACATGACTTTTCAGGGTAGAAAAAAGTTATTTCTATGGCCTTGTGCTTTGTTAAAAATAGTCCGTTTTTAAAAATCCATTCAGTCCTGACAGTCATTATAACTGCCGTCTTATGCGATGATCAAGATCGATTGATGAACGCCGATAGCACCTGTGGTTACACTATTACATCTTACAAAACGATTATTGAGTATTTTCAATTACAATTCGCAGTTATATACAAAGAGTTAGATATCAGTTTGATAGAGTTCTCTATCTCCTTCAGAAGTTAGCTAGTTTTTCTTGAATCTTGTTAATAGCTAACAGTTCATGCATGTCACAACACTGACACATACCCACCACTGAAGTCAAATTATTTGCATAATATCCTATTTGCTGACATGTACTACATCCGGTTTATACACTAAATTAAGCATAGAGTTTGAATATTTCAATCCTTATAATTTTCCCTCTTATTTGGTCCTTTTGTGAACAAAAATAAGCAAATAACAGTTGTGGCGGTTTGTTTGAGTTTTAAAGCTTGGCTAGAGAAATTATATTTACTGGTCATTTTTAACCTTAACAGTTAATAGGCGATGTTTACTTGGCAAATATAGCTAGGCTTCTTTTCTTTGACGGCCTGCTGCGACAGGTAGATCGAGATGAACGATTTTTTTTCTTATTTGGAATAGATTTTGTGAAGCCTACGGCCAAAGTTTATTTTCGAGCACATAAAAACTGGCCATTAACCAGTTACAGTTGGCGCCAACTAGTTTTTCACAGACGTTAGTCAAATTTACTATCTCGGCCATATGTTGCGCGGCGGTCTCTCCACGGTGAAAATGTCTCGCAGGCAATAAGAAAACGAAGAATATGAGCATTCTCTTACATGGCAAATGGAAGTATCGCAAAGAGACGAATATTTGAACTTACTGAATGATATCAAAAGCTGAACAAATCCTAATCATCTAATGTTGAGATGTATTTGCGTGAGTTAACGATTGCGGAAATGTGTTCATCAAACTCACACAGTGGCGCCATACGGCTTCAAAATTAACCACTGGAAAGCTCCTAAAAACCAGTCTCGAATTTTCGACACTGATGCAAACGAATAAGAGGCCAAAGCGACATTTTTTATGAAATAATAGACAGAAAATATGGATTTAAATTTTAAGAAGCATCTACAGTGTACTAGAAATTACATATTCGATCTTTTAAAATTTCCTTTTTTCAGATGAGAGAATTGTAATAAATGCTTTTTAGTACTTACTGATACTTACCGTTACGGACTGTAGAATTCACCAAAGATGAGGAGAAAAGCGTCAAAGACATCAAAATAAAATGTAGAGTCATGGTACAAACTTCAGAAGCGACTAGCTTGTTCTTTTCTGGAGCCGACGGAAAGCTTGAGTTTGAAATACACTAATATTAGACAGCCATTTGCTACAAGGAGGACTGAGGAGCGGCAGTTTATGCTTCATCGTAATATACTTATGAACAATGGGAGTAAACATAATGCCATTCGAGCCGGCAGGTTTTGTCATTCCCTGAATAAACTTAAGTTAATGTCCACCTTGGTATAAATTAATTTTCGATGCTTTCCAGAAATTATTTGTTCGCAAACAGGTTTTCCCTGGACTTCTTTGCAAACAGGAGGTACCAATTTTTTTAAATAACTGTCGGGGCCATCTGCATGATTAAAAAAACTCTTTGATTGAAGCGCTGATAAAAAACCTCAGAAAATAGCTTTTTGAACACATTATTCATATGATAGTTGATTAACCATTTGAATTCTATTTCACACAAAAGTTTGAACACGTTTTGTGTTTAAATGCAGCGGTCACTTGCTGTGAAGTTCAGGGTTACCCCACACATTGAGTGATGTTAGTGAAGTCATTATACCGCTAAACAAGTGTTACCCAAGCTGACAGATCTCTGCAGTTCGTATTTCCCATAGTACATTTCGGTTTGAATTAAACATGCCTGGACCTGGTCTGAACCGGTTATAATTCAGTAAATGTTGATTAACGAACATTTTGTTAATCTGTGATACATTTTCTTTGATTTCTTTTCTAAATATTGTTTTAATTTAGCCAAAGCATTAAGTAATGTAGTAATAGGCCACGTTCGATACATGGCTCCGAGACAAATTGTAAATTTGTTAAGCTTCTTTTGTCTGTCAATAGACCCTTCTCCAAAATGATGTCAAGAATGGACTGCGTGACCGTCACGCTGATAAACTGTAACGTAATCCATTTATTCGTCAGTAAGTGACAGTTTGATATCACGTGATTTGATACGTCGGAGATACGTTTTCGATGCCATGTGCTTTCGATCAGATTTCAGTGTCGATTTAGTGTGAGTTTGTATTCATTCAGAGGACATTAAACGAGAAGATATTCAAGTGAGTTTAGTTCTTAACGTGAAGATTAACGGGAAGAAGCAATCCAACGATTCCTGACAATGGCGGCCGAAAATTCAAATAAGTCAAAATTAAAAACGTATACCAGCACTAAAAAGAACACCTTTACTTTAGTAACCCTGCAAAGTTTCATCATTTCAGGTGTAATGTCAGCTGAGTAATGTAAGTTGAAAATATAAAAATTTACAGACGTTTGTATGACTGAGGGTATAATGCATACCAGTCATACAAATGTCTGTAAATTTTCCAATTTTCAACCTACATTTAGTCAGCTGATATTACACCTGAAATGCTGAAAGTTTGAAGGGCTGCTAAAGTAACGGTGTTCTTTCTAGTGCTGGTATACGTTTTTAATTTTAGCTAATTTTAAGTTATTTGAATTTTCGGCCGCCATTTTGGAGAAGGGTCTGTTCCCAAAAGAGAATTGGATACAAAGAAAGCAACACCAAATATTGAAGTCTGACCTGAAAGCCTCGCAGCCATGTTAGAATATTGATACTCTCGAACATGGTCTATTTACGTACAAATTTTTTTTATTCTTGGGTTTCACCCACGTGACTCGTTCCTTGGCAACGGTTACATTCCGCCACGTTGGTATCCCTCGGGAGCAGACAAATCATAGCTGAAGAGTAGTTTGTGCGAGAGTGAAGCGATGGTTTTATGCGCATTTATGCCTATTTATTCCGTCTGTGGAAATCTTGGCACGCAAGATTACGAAAAACAAAGAAATACAAGGTATTCAAATTCTTAACAAAGAATTCAAACTAAGCCAGTTCACCGACGACACCTCATTTTTTGTACCAGCTGCGAATCGGTTAAAAGTGCTATTCAAGTGTGACATGACTTCTATGCTGTCTCCGGTCTGAGATTAAGCCCATCCAAAACTAAATCCTTGTGGCTAGGCCCCTGGAGGCACAACGTCCACGAGCCTTTTGAATAGACCCGTCTCCTAAATGGCGGCCGAAAATTCAAATAAGATGAAATTAAAAACGTATACAAGCACTAGAAAGAACACCTTTTCTTCAGTAACCCTGCAAAGTTTCAGCATTTAAGTAGCCTACGTAGCAAGCGTTTCCGTGGAGCAAAGAGCGAAGAAACGGGGTTTTCGGAGTTTTGCCCGCGCGAAAAATGAGGCGAGAGCAAAAATAAGAAGGAGGGGGTGGGGGAGGGGAAGGAAGGAAACGCTTGCTTCCAAGCATTGTGATTTTCAAAGCTGCCCACTTGGCTTTTCATGCCTTACTGATTTCACGCTGTCATCATCAAGCATTAAAGTGGCGTTTGTAATCCTTGTGCTCGTAAGATTCGAAATCTTGGATCACCTTATTTTTTAGGCTCGATTTCCGCCGCTCTCTCGTGTCTGGCCTACCCTCCCCGAGAGGGGGAGGAGCGCAGGCTCATTTCCCCAACAGCGGCTGGTAATCGAGCCTACTTATTTTTCCGTCTAATAAGAATCATACAAGGTTACCCTATGTGCCAGAGATTCTTTTTTCGTATTTTAGTGACGGTAAAGCCACTCATCAAATTAAGTAGCCTTTCGTAGCGGTAGTGAACTTTGAACCAAAACAAACTTTAACTTGTAAAATATGTCTGAAACAAAGAGCATGTTGATGACTCCAGGCAACCAATGAGGGGTTGATGAATGTGCACTGAATTGTAAATTGTAAATTTTAAATTTAGCAATTAATAGGCCATTTTACAGTTGTGTGCTTAGTTACCTGGCCATGAATGCAAGCGAGGCTGGAGGTGACCTTGCTTTTTACAGACCTCTTTGCTTTTCTCATGTAAATGCAAACTAGTTAGCATAAGAACAACTTGATTCGCACAATAAAAGCAGCGGGGTCTGTTTCAAAACAAGGTCAACTCCAACCTCGCTGCCATTCAGAAGCCAGGTCACTAAGCCGACAACTGTAAAATGGTCTATTCTACACAAATTGCGGTTATAAACATAACGAGACAACGCATGTTGTAAAATCTTTCATTTATGAACTTGACGTTTCGTATGCTCCAACATACATCTTCAGAAGAAACGGCTACCAAAATTACAACACTTACTTATTGCACAGTTACTTATCGTTGTCTCCGAATTTGTTCATCGTCCCGTCTGCTACAGTCCGCTTTAGATGACCTCAAGACGCATTAGTCACGCAATGGGTACCCCCGTGGTATTATTCCATATAACATGAACGATGTAGTCAATAAACACCGAAACAAACCTAAGGATATCATTACAGTGCCCAAAAAAGAAATTTCCATTATTTTACCCTATCTAGGAATTCAAAGTAAAATTGTTACTCAACAACTTAAATCATGTATTTCCGAGTTCTATGGTTGTTTTAATCCTAAGATTATTTTCAGAAACACTCGCCGAATTAAGTTTTTTTTCCCCTATAAAGACAGGCTCAGCCACTCCCTTAAGTCTAAAGTATTTTATAGGGCTAGGTACTGGGATTGTGAAGATTGCTACATTGGGAAAACAAAACGTCGTTTACATGACAGAAAAACGGAACATTTCAAGGCGCTGACGAGTAACAGCCATTCTTCTGCCATTGCTGATCACATGACCCAAACAGGCCACAAGATTAAATGGGATCACTTTGAAATTTTAGCCACTGGACAATCTGACATTGTAAAACTAATTCGTATTGTGTGATCGTCCGGGTGAGAATAGTTCTGAAAAGAACTGTTGTTGGTGACTGACGTTTCGACAACCTGAGCGGAAGTCAAGTGAATAGTGTTTGTCAGTCGATGATGTTATAAGTCTGGTCCGTTGATAGTGATTGGTCAGTGAAGCCATGATGGTATTGGCTGGAAGACTCATGTAAAGTTAGTCATCAGTCATTGGTCGGTTTCGATCCGTCTTTTGTTAGTCAAGTTGGTCTGTTAGAGTCCGTCTATTGTAAGTCAAAATAATTAAGCCGGTCTGTTAGAAGTCCGTTTGTCGGTTTCGTTTTCGTCGCGGATAAGTCGTTTGTAAGGTGCCGGTAGTTGTTGACATCTGTTAAGAGGCGTTTGTTCTAAGTTAGTGTACCAGCTTTCCAGAGTCAGTCGTTGAAAATAGTTTGTACTGTAGGTTAAGCATTGAGCAGAGTCCCAGTCAATGTTGTGGTTTGTCAGTTGATGATGCACAGCAATGTGGTTGTTGACATCACCATTTCTCGTGGCTCGTTTGTGTTCAGTCAGTCTCGTGTTAAGGTTTCTGCCAGTCTCACCAATGTAGGAGGCCTGGCAGTCGGAGCATTTGATCTTGTAAACAGCTCCCTGTCTCGGTCTTTAACGTTGGTCAGTAAGTGCCGTAACGTAGTTGTAGGTTTGTGGGCTACGCGGATGTTGTAGGGCTGTAAGATCCGTGAGATAGTCTCAGAAGTTCCCTTAATGTAAGGTAATGAAACGTCAGTCACCAACAACAGTTCTTTTCAGAACTATTCTCACCCGGACGATCACACAATACGAACTACTGATACTCCTGGGTTCAAACCATTTACTATTGTAAAACTAAGGAAACCTTGTTGGTTCGCGATTTAAAACCAGCGCTCAATAAAAATGTTGGCAGTGAGAAACTTCTTCTCTACTAGCCATACATATTTTTCCAGCAGATTTAACTAGGTCTGTTTATTTTCATTTACTTTTTCATTGTCATTACTTTCCTTATTTGGTATTAGCCTTCGTGTTTAAATTTAATAGTAATTTTGGTAGCCGTTACTTCTGAAGTTGTATGTTGGAGCATACGAAACGTTAAGTTCATAAATGAAAGTTTTTACAACATGCGTTGTCTCGTTATGTTTATAACCGCAATTTGTGTGTTATTTTTACTCAAGTTGAAATGGCCGAAGAATAAGAGTGTCAGGCCATTACCCACAAATCATTTTACTTCGGTTCTACCAAATAACATGTTTAACTCTTTCATCTTTTAGCTCTCATCGGTCAACCTGCAAAACAAGCGCAATACATATTTTAACTGCAATTCAGTAACATTTAGGCATTCAGGAAAACAAAAACGCCTAGAGAGGGCGAATAAAAACGGACCAAATTGACGACAAAGCAGACTTTCTGGGGAAGCATTGTCAAAACAAAACATCAAAGCTTAACTAGCCTCGCTTTCATGCGACTCGTCCGGGGTGCTGTCCGAGTTGTCGGCCATATTTGCATTCGGTGTATTGATTAGCTGAACAATAAAAATGCAATGATTAAAATTTAAGAGAAGGGCCTTGTGTCCTTGCGATATCTTGCGTTTAAGGGTAAAGCAAATACTTCTCAAACGTACTAATACACAACACACGTACCCTGACAGTATTTCCATATTGGCTTGTTGTCATAGTCATACTTCATAGAGCACCACGCTGAGTGTTTTTGAAAGTCTCCACGAGGCCTGAGAGTCATTAGACAGGACGTCTGAAGCTCTCCATCCAAAATAAACGGGAAATAACAACAGTGATGGCCGCCTTGAATCCTCACACTACAATCTAGAAAACAAAAATGAAACAACCAATTAGTACAGGCTAACATTTATTCAATGCCTTAGATGAAGTCTGCAAACAAGCCCATGCCAATCAAATCCGCATTATATTCGACGATGCAAGTTCTTCTCTCTCCCTGAGAGGAGCTAATATGGCAGAATAACACCATAGCCGAGTGATAAACATACTTTCAATTAAGTCGACAAAAAAACTCTGATTTCTACGTATACATACTCGAAAAACTGTAAAGCTCGAGTAAAGCAAGTAAATAAGCAAGAAATAAACTGAGGATTTGGGTTATACCAATCAAACCCGCTTCACTAAACTGTTACAAGTATTATACCTTTACAGTATCTCCACTGTTGGTCCTTGTCATAATCATGCGTCAACCAGCACCATGTCCTGTCGCCCTTCGCTGTCACTGCACACACGTTAAACTCTTTACCTTGGTAGAGGTAAGGAAAATGACAACACTCATTGTCTTCGTCTTCTCACACACTGAAAAAGAACAGATGATCAAGAAATAGAATTATTATGTATAACATGAGTACAAAACTGTTTTTAGTGTTTTTAAACAGTGTTCCTGACTACAAAAACACCAGACGTTCCCTACTAACGTGATAGACTTAAAGAAATTATACAGGCAACAGCCAAACAAGTACCTTTAATGTCTTACCCTTTTCGCAGTTATCTACACCATAAACGCCTGGGCATTCACACGCGTAGTCTCCGTTCCCAATATCTTCCCAAGTTTCATCATTTTGGCAAGGATTTGGATCACATGCGGTAGATGACGCGCTAGATTAACAAAAATCAATACACATGTAAAAAGCCATGTCAACTTTACTGTAATGACGCAAGTGAAGTATGATCATTGCAGTAATTATTCCAATTTAAGCAATTGGAAAGAAGAAGCCTGAAAAAAAAATCAGGGCTTCAACGGGATTCGAAGCTATGACCTCCGCGATACCAATGCGATGCTCTACCAACTGAGCTATGAAGCCACAAATTGGGAGCCAGGTCAATTTATTGAGTTGTAATGAAATAAATCAATCAGCTATGACACTTTTAAGGGGGCTAGCCAACACAATCCGAACTTCTGAGTTGGTGGGAGGAAGCTGCTTCACACGCCTTCAGGCATTTACTGGGGATTGATTCAAAATGAAAGTGATTCAGCAGGGAGTGACCCTGTTATCTCTTATTTACTTACTGGT
Source organism: Catalaphyllia jardinei (assembly GCA_022496165.2). Taxonomy (NCBI): domain Eukaryota; kingdom Metazoa; phylum Cnidaria; class Anthozoa; order Scleractinia; family Caryophylliidae; genus Catalaphyllia; species Catalaphyllia jardinei. The sequence goes on from CM042757.1 coordinate 3,229,959, forward strand.
GTTCTCAAAAACTGCAAACGAAGTTAATATTGGGCTGTGAATTATGCTTAAAGACATTTAAGTTCCACAGTTTTGTCAGTGCTTCCTTCAAAAAAAGTGCAGAGCGTGGTCCTTGAAACACAAGATATCATTCTGCTCTTTATTAGCTTAAGGACGGTACCTACCAGGGCGGGAAAAGGCCGCCCTACGTATAAGCGCCCTGGTACCTACTTTTGTTAGTGCGCACACGTTCTACGCATCACGCAGGCCACGGTTTAAGCGAGCGCGAGCTGGGGTTGACATTGACGCAATCACCTACGCCACCAAATACACGACTAAAATTAAAGCAAAATTTCCTACTGTAACTGAATCAACTTTAATTAACCTGTACTTGATAAACGAGGAACACCACAATAGCAGCATATCGCTAACCAATAAATGTTAACGTCTTCCAGCTGAAAACCTGGCTGTTATCTTTCGAAAATTACACTGAAATCCAACTGTAAAGATGTACCTGCAGATGGCGTAGTGCGCGCGCAAGACCGCAAATATCTAACTCACTTAGGAGGGGACGGGAAAAAATGTAACGAGCACCGTGAAAGTTGTCAAAAAAGATCAATAACTTTAAAAAACGCTTAGTTACCCCTACATTTTATGTTGCGAAATGGAAGTGGCAAGCCTATTCAACATGTGGTCAGTTTCTGGTTGTGAGCAAAAGATATTTAGACTGTATCTTAGCTGAATCAGAGGAAGGCTGTCAGAGACGCTAAAAGCGCTTTTGCAACGATTTTGTTATTAAAAACGTACCAAAAATGATTTTAATGGTACCATTTGCCATGGTGGGAGGCGCGGTGGCCTCATGGTTAGTGCGCTCGTCTCCGGATCGAGCGGTCCGGGTTCGAGCCCTGGCCGGTGTTGTGTTCTTGGGCAAGGCACTTTACTCTCACATTGCCTCTCTCCACCCAGGTGTATAAATGGGTACCGGCGAATTTAATGCTGGGGGGTAACCCTGCGATGGACTAGCATCCCATCCAGGGGGGAGTAGAAATACTCCTAGTCGCTTAATGCTAAGGAAACCGGGATAAGCTCCGGCCTGATGGGCCACTTGGCTCGCATGCAGACTTACCTTACCTTTACCTTTATTTGTCATGTGGTTTAAAGATCTTTTTAAATGTGTTTGCCTTTCTGTATGCAAAGGCGAATTCTAAGGAAATCTGTGAGGAAACATCCTTTCCCTCTTTTTTTCAGAAAAATGCTGATGTCTGCATTTTTGTTGATATCCAAGGCTAATTATCGCGAAAAAATGCGTGGCTACCCCTGTTTTTCTTTGTGGATTCCAATAGCCCTTGCAAAGCGCTACTTTATCCGCCTGGTCCTAACCTGGCGCAAAAACCTTTGCATTTAGTAGGCACCGTCCTTAAATATTCTATTTTGCAGTTTAGCTAACTATTTTGTGCAGATCTTTCAGCAATTCATGGATAACAATCGCAGAAAGTCGGAATAGGGTGATATTCTTCGCTAAACATTTGGCGAGAAATAGGTCTGACCAATGACTTTGCGAGACAAATTACTCCAATTTGCTTGTAGAAACCAATTTAAACTAAACTGGCTATTGAAATCAGTGTAAAAGACTATCAGAAAATCGTCTTTCTGTGGAAATAAACTGCCGCACTTTTGAAAACGATTCGCTGAAAATGGCTAAAATTTGGGTCACGCTTCTTAAAGATTCGGCGATGGTATTTGACATTTCGTGAAAACCGCAGAATTAAAGTGAAAAACTTCAAATATATCTCAGTGAACTAATAAGGGGCCAAATATTATGGCACGAAAAATTAATAAGAGTTTCTGAAATTTGTACGAAGTATCTTTCACGCTCACCTAAAGTTGCCCGAAATTTCGGTCATTTTAGACCGCTCGAGAGGCTAAAATCATGATGTGGTAATATTTGGAACAAAAACGAACGCCTACCTCGGCAAATATCATGGTTGTTGATCTTTTCGGATAGCTTTTATACTGTAAAAAGATGAAGGAAACGGCCGACCTCGATCTTTTGGTCCTGCCCGGTATTCTCTGACTATGACACTTAAGATCTATAACTATAATTTTAATTCTTTTAATTTTATTGCAAATCTAAGATTTTTGGCATGAGAACAGAAGCATTTACAACACATTCTACAGTACATTTTGTTTGAATGAATGAATGAATGAATGAATGGATGGATGGAT
>CM042757.1:3232263-3247263 GCA_022496165.2 Catalaphyllia jardinei
AAAATGGTAATTTAATTAAAGTTATATATAGAAATTTAATAAGAAATGATGGAAGATTTTCATTAATAAAAGGGATTTATTTCCCTGATTCTACTGCATCAAAAACTCCAAATAATTTTTCATATCAGACAAATGGTGATAATGAGGGAGTTGTCACTTTTTATTTAAGCTTTCAACATAAAGCCACTGTAACTGGCGCTATGATAATAACTTTACATTGGAAAGGGGGGTCTTATCCTATCTATATTTTTATTAGCAAAGATAGAGTAGTAGTTTCCAGAAATCCCCTAATGAATGAGCCAAGTTTAAGAAGTATTAATATTCCAAATAACGCCAAAGGAAAAAAATTCTATTTTTGGTTAACTGTCCAAAGAGAAACTATGAATTTTATTTTTAGTGGCATCACTAGTGCAATCACTGTAACACATCCTCATTTCTATAGTCAAGGTCAAAATTTTTGGCTTATCTATGTGTCAGATTCTCCTTTTAGTATTAATAGAGCTTTAATAACTAAAAATTTATATAATACTCGTAGCGATGCTTATTCTGATGTTACTAAATATGAAGAGAGTGAAGGAACAATTATTTAAAAATATTTAATGTCTCTCTTAATATATGGGTTTCACTAATGGAGAACGAAAACAAGAGGTAAAAGCAGTGAAAGGCGAAAAGGGAGATAGAGGTATTGGTTTCACTTTAACAGCCGACCAGCATTTCCATATTAAAAACCGGAGATTAACTAATGTATCTGCTCCAGTAGATAACAGTGACGCGACCACTAAAAAATTTGTCACGGATTTATTAAAAAATAAAGCTGGAACTACTTACGTAAACAATGAATTAGCTAAAAAAGCAAACGTGACAGATGTTCAAACAGCCTTAGGCGATAAGTTAGAAGCGAGTGATCTAAACATTATCAATAACACTTTAACTGTTCATCAAAACAATAAAGCTAAAAAGAGCTATGTTGACAACCAATTAGCCAGTAAAGTCAACTTAACAGATTTTAATACTGCCTTTGATCAAAAAGCAAACGTGTCAGACATAACAGCTTTGTCTAATTCTGTAAATTCACTCACGCAAAACAAAACAGACAAAGCAGATTTTAACGCTCTAGTTCAGAATATAAATGACTATATTACCTCCCTAAACCAAAAGTTACAATTCATGCAGAAGAAAATGGACCATTAAATGCAAATACTTTTGAATGGTCTTTTGGAAATGGAGCAACTACACAATACGCTGGCTTTCCAATTCCAATATCTTTAAGAATATTATATGCTTCTATTTCATCTACATATTACAATAACGTTCCAGGGCTTATTAAAGTCGCACTAATTGTAAATGGTAATGAAGTAAGAAACGAATACTCTATAACAAAAACTTCTGGACATTTCTCAGCTGTAGCCTCTTTCAATCCACCGATTGAATTAAGTCCAGGAGATCGTGTTAATTTTAGAAGTAAAACTAATACCAATGTCACACATACCATAATAAGTCTAATCATAGAACTTCACTTGAACGCTGTGATGGTATTTTGACTTGCAATGCTTTTCGATTGAATCTATGCTGCAAAGTCAACCGTTTGATGGTGCTTTTTCTTTCACGTTCTGCCTCATATCCTCTTCTCTTTTTCTCAAGCGTTGTGATCTTTTCACACTCACTACAAACTTTTGAAAATGAAAGTAAACTTTGCTTCAAAAATTTGCAAAAAACTTGTTTCATTTTGATTGGTCAAAAAAAATCAAATGACTGACTCGTGATTTGAAACAAAAGGCTTTTCGATGACTCATTTCCTGTTTTCTGGACATGTCTAGACTTGTCATGAGATTGCAAAATGCATTTATAAATAATTTTCTCATAATTATTTATATGAGAAAAAAAATTTGCGATTTCAATCATATTTCACCAGACTTGAATAGTGAACAAATCAATGAATTGATGGGTTATTACAAAACAATTCATCTAAAATGGTTTTTATATAAGAGAGCTCATAGGTATTACAGAAATATTAAATATGCAGCAAGATTGTTTTCAGGAGCCATTGCCGGTGGCGGTATTGCATCAGCTATTGTCTCAGGATCTATTTTGACTATTATTTCTCTTGGTGGTTCTATGTTAATTGAATGTTTGCTTGACTATAAAAACGTTAACGAAAACATGAATAACTGCAAGTATGCTTATCAGAGCTATGCACATCTGTTAGTACGAATAAAGAGAGCATTGAGACTTGGTTCATTTAACAATGAAGATTTGATTAATGATATCTGTAATCTTGATAATTTCTTTATTGATATGTGCCCCTCTGTTGACAAGTATAAAAAACACTATAATAAAAAATATTCTGAATAAATTATAATAATTATATTATATGCCTGATAATATGCTACAATTCCTAACTAACCATTTAAAAAGACAAATTTCATTGTATAGAAAATTTCTTATAGGTGAACTACAATATTTCTTTATCTATAATGAAGTTGATTTTCATTCAAAAACAAATGAAGAGCTATCGATTATGTTAGATGAATTTAGAAATCCTGAGATAGTCAAATTAGAAAAAGACTTAATAAACAGAATTAGTCATGCAAATAATAAAATATTAACTTATTATAAAAAATGATACCCTATTATATATTATATGGATCCTGAAGCAGAAGCAACAGTCGCAAGAGTATATTATAATTTTCAAAATAGAAAAATTCCAATGATTAAGCCTAAAGTTATTCCAAGAAAAAAAGTTTTAATAAAAGATGGAGTTATTGCTACAAGAAATTTAAATTATAATAATATGGATAAAAATTTTAAAGCACAAAAGCATTCTAATAGAGAAGATATAGGAGCAAGCATTATTATTGATGAAATATCTGAATACTCAATGAGTAAAGATGAAAAACAAAAAGAATATGAAAAACAAGAAGCATTTGAAAGACAAGAAAGGGAAAGGGAAGATAGAAAAGAAGCCATTTATTATGAATCTGATGATTCTTCTGATGATGGAACTAGACTTCCATGTGGTTGTTTTAACTATTATGATGACGAAACAAATGCAGAGTTTAATTCAGATTGTTTTGAATGTGTAAGCAAATCCTTATTTTTAAGTAATAGTGGTATCAATTTTTTTTAATAATATGTGTGCTGGTGTCTTATCTATTCTCTTCACTCACCTCCTTTTGCTTTTGTTTTTCCCTTTATTTTAGATGATGCGCCCGAACCCCTCTTCTCTTAACTACTTAGGATAGGAAAACTTTATTATCCACGGTTATTTTGATCAAATGGATGGATGCATGGATGGATGAACAAATGATTGAATGAATTAATTAATTAATGAAAGACTCCTATTGCCATGAAAGGCTTTGTAAGTGACCAGAAGAATTTAACGGTTTTAAGGTATGACACCGTGACTGGATTCCTCATTTTGAATGAGAACGACTTTGTTATCACCAAGAGGACTTGGCCGTTCCTGACAGAAAAAAATATCAACTCTGTCATGGCTCGGGTGGAGTGGCCTGGAAGCGAGATTTTTAAGTTAGATGAAGCGATTGGGTATGTTCCATGCAACGTCAAATGGTCCAATGCTATGCGTTTTGATCCAAGCGAAGGAGAGGGGAAGTGCCTACATTTCATCCTTGTAACCGAAGGAACTGCATGTGTAATTTTCTCCGCGGTTCCAAGCGACAAAAACGCTTGGTACTATGTGCAAATCTCTTCACATGGCGTTGGAATAAACAAGGTTTGTTAAAAGATATTAATTAGGCCATTATACTTCAATGATTTTAAACCGTTTCTTTTTGTCGCTTTCAGTAGCTACGCGGATAAAAACCATACCATATTATGGCCTTCACTTGCTTGTTGAAACGCCTTAAGAGTAATTAATTGGTTGTAAAACGTTTATGGTTCTCTATGATCTGAAATACAAAACTCCAAATCGAAAGGAAGGTGTTGTTTAGTTTATGTTACTGTTCCCCATATCCTTCATGGTCTCGCGTAATTTACCAAGCACGATATGTGAAAGTTAGATGGACTGTTGCTCAGCAGAATTCAGAACTATTCCTAACTATTCCTAAGGGAGGGGGGGTGGGGGGAGATAGAGAAGAATGGGCGAGCAGAAGTAACTACACCCTCGTATTACAAAATGCGTGGAGCATTGGTTGAGAGAAACATTGGGAGAGCTGAATGATATTGTGGACAATAATTTTTGTTTTCGTTCTTCTACAGGCTACCCTCTTCCGTGCTTCACAGGCTCTCCTCGCTTTTCACTCTCGCTTTTAAGATTTTCTTTAGGATTTATAAGAAATCAAAATGGTTTGTAATGACATATCTACATCCTAAATATTTACATTGTTTCTTTCATAGTCTCAAAAGTTAATAGTTTCTACCCTCAACTTCAACGCTGTTGGTCTGGGAATCAGTCGTACTTTGTGTGTGTGACTGAGAATCATCAGAGGGAACTTTGATTGAATATGGTAAAAGCCAGGGATTCTCAGAGAGCCGCCACGTCTTTCTTATCATGAATGACAAACAAAACCCTTTGTATTCCCGTTTCTATTCGTTTGGAAACGGAGAGGATCCTGTGCAGGTAGTGGACGTCTATGTTTTGTCGCGTCGGTTGTCTAATGTCAACTGCCGTGGTGACACAAAGTTAGACGAAAACACAAACCCTGTGTGTTCAAGATTGTCACAAATTATGTGATCCCGCACAAGGTATGCAGAAAAATAAAAACCACAACAGAGAAGTGAGATTTTGTATATTAAACGACAAACTTACATATGTATCATCTTCCGACTGAATCAACCGCACCGCGAACATTTTCCGCCAAAACTGCGGCTTCTTCTTGTATAACCGTCGAAGATTTTCCAAATTCTCCACGTTCAAGCCAAGCGGTGAACTTTGTATGCTAGGAGAGTTTAAAAATGTTTATTCGCCTAGCTCATCGGCTGCTCTTTTAACCACTTTTCCTGACTGACGAAGGTTCTTGCATATTTTTGCTTTAAATCCTTGCAAACTCCCTAATAAAGGGGAATGGTTATGAAAGAAGCCCGGAAAACATCAAAGGAACAGACAAAGATGCCAAGGTTTATGTTGGAAGGTCCACGGCTGTTCACAATCTTTTGCTTTGCCTTCATACACAATGCATGAGTTGCGAAATCTAAACATTTCTATTAGTTAGTTCCTCGATCTGTGCACGGTCAAGGCCAAAAACGAGGACAAAAACATACAAAAAAAGAACTTTGGCGAGTTTCATAACCATTCCCTTCTATTAACTATGCTCCCAGGCAACGGAAACCAGAACTTGCTTAGAAGTTTGACGTCGTGCTTTGAACGATTTATTAGCCAGAGCACCAACTGATCGGTGGTTTTAGACTAGCTAGTCACTTACTGATTAACCCTTTAAGTGCCAAAGATGTATATGTAAGTCCTGAGTGGTTTTGCTCTTTGTACCACTTGTGTCGTCATTAGTTTGATATGTATTTAGTAGAGCCAGGATAGATTTATCTGCACAACGATCTGTTTTGCCGGATATCGACGGAATTCTGACGCAGAAAATTAAAAAAAACACCGTTATCAGTTTTGTGCAAAAATGGTGGTAAAATGGCCCACTATATCTATAATTGACCAAGGTCTCATTTCTAGGCTTTGCCCGTAATTAACACCCAACTTTTTAATGAGCCAATTGAAAGTAAAGAACTAAAATTCTTCTCATGGGATCTTTTTTACCCCAACCAGTTGTAAGGTTTCAAAAAAGTATTTACGTTTACAATATTGTTTCATTTTTTTAATATTTCGTTCATCTATTCTTTCATTTATTCATTCCTTGTTCCCTTCTTTTCTCTGTTCTGTTCTTTCGTTGGCTTCATGATTTGTGCGCTTGTCTCTGGATCGAGCTGTCCGGGTTCGAGCCCTGGACGGGACGATGTTTATGTTCTTACAGGAAACCTCCACTCTGACAAAAAGTTCACTTCAAATCACACAAAATAATTTTTAGAATCAGATTCGTTTGAAGTTTTAACTAACAAAGCACGTTTACCTTAAATACATGAATTATAGAATTGTTTTTTTTTTGTTTTCAAAGTTCCCGGGCGCCGCCATTTTGAATAATTGTGAAGTGAAATGGTTGCCCTTTTGTTATTAGACAAAAGCTCTTTGTGTCAGAACAACCAATTGGTTCGTATGCAGACTTTACTTACCTTACCTTTGTTTGTTCACTTATCTTGTAGGGAACGTGTTGTTATCGTCATTATTACCATCAAATATCGTAAACAACTGGGATGACTAGGGAACAGAAATAGCAACTACAAGAAGAAATTAATTCTTTATATTTCTAATGGAAAAAAAAATAATTTTGGGAAATAATATTTTACTAGACGTCCTTTAATTTCTCGTTGTTTTGGTTTTGAAATGCAGTCCAAACAGAGAGTGACATGGGATTTTGGAAAACGTTTGTGTATCACCAACAATTTGTAATTAGAATTTGTTAAGTGACGTCGTAGACATGATTACGCAAGTCGAGTCACTTGCTAGTGTGAGGAATTGTGAGAAACTGCGAGATACCACTAGGTAAATATCTTTGTTTGATTGTAAGGGATGACTGTTTAATCTAACAAACGTTAGATTTTAAACCCCATTCAACCTCCCTGTGAAAAGTACAGCAACTGACAGAAAGCTGGTGTAATAAATGGAGTTGTTTAGAACCGTGGTTAGTTAATCCTCGCTAGCAGTACATTCAAAATGGTATCTCGCAGTGGTATCTCGCAGTTTCTCACAATTCCTCATACTAGCAAGTGACTCGAGTTGCGTAATCATGTCTATGACGTCACTTAACAAATTCTAATTACAAATTGTTGGTGATACAGTTTGTCTGTTTAAAATGAAAGGGAAGAGGGGTATATTACACTGTATCATTTTATTACATGTAAAAGGGTATAAAGTTAGCGTCTCTGTGTCTTTTGAGGTAGTGAGGTGTAACCATTGTAACATCTATTGTACGAGCCTCCTATCCGGAATAGGAATAGAGGATTCATGCTGACGTCATTGTTTACATTTTTGCTCATTTGCATACGGCTTTGCTTACAGAAATAAACATGTTAGATATGAATTGACTCCAGACATCTAAAGAGCTAGCAAAACTTAATACATGCTGAAATTCTTAGCTCTTTGTGTGTAATATTGAAGGAGAAATTGTCTTTCAAAAACTGCAAAATTTCTGGGTGGCAAAAGCGCCAATGAGCTCGTACATTCTTTGTTAATAGTTTTTAAACCCGTGTTGCACAAAAAGTATTTAATACATCAGGCTCATATTCATTGGCAGAGTTAATCGTACTATGACCTTTCAGTATTCAGAACTGATTTACTTGTAGCTCCTTCAGAAACTGAATTGCCTATGCTAATGAGGCAAATATTGTAAAGAAGGATTCCCCTATAAAGCGACTACGTACGATACTTAATAACGTTGCTCCCTCATATCGTATAATTGCATTGCTGAATATTGCGGTAAACTTATATTCGACAATACTGATCGTTTTGGGCTCCTTGTTCAAATGACTCTTTTTTTGGTAGGTTTGATTTTTAGGGGAGCTCATTATCGGGGATGCATATTATCAATAAAATTGCGTTTCAAACTTTTTGTGTGGTTATATACATTTGGATTTGATGCTGATGTACAGGGTAAACTTTGCTAAACGCATGGATGTGAAGTAACACAGTGTGTCGTTGGCTGAATATAATGTCACAGCTAAAAGCCCACAGTAAAAATATACAATACCAGCCTGCGAGCGGGCTCTTCGCCAGCCTCTTTCCCAGGACCTCTTAAGAACGAGGTCAGTTCTTGGCGTGGCAAGACGGAAGGAGCCTATATTGGGAAGGAACCTTGACCTTTTGAAGTTGTCCTTCAGTAGCATTTTGAGTGGTTAAATAGACGATTTGACTCAAGGTCTTGAGCTACTGTTATTCTATTAATTCCAAGTATAGTCTGCTTGCAGCCGGTTTTTTCTCTAAGGGTCACTCCCTTAGGCGCCCGGGCTTAGACAAGTGTTTAGTCATCGCGAACGTAACTGAAAGAGCGGTATGGCAGTATGAGCGAGTCTCTCCTCATAATCCCTGCTGAAATTTCGAGAGAAAAACAGACTGCCAGCAGTCTATTCCAAGTACGGCATCGTCATGCAGGGAATGTGACTTTAAAGTGCCCCTGTGACAAAAAATAAATTATTTTTTTCCTTTGGATTTCAAAACTATGTTAATTAAACACTAAGTGACCCAAGTTTTAATTCGTGATTTAAAAAAGGCACCTGTTTATTTAACTGGAACTTTTCTATTTAATGATCCGCCATTACTAAATTTAAGTTCTTGAGAGAGCTGGATAGTGGAGAAAATGACGTCAAGGGCTTACTAGTTTAAGAATGCGATGCGTGTGTACGCTGCAGAATTAATATGCAGCACGGGAGTTTTGGGCTTTCACACTTTTAAACTCGCACTTTGCATACATATTAAGCTGCGTTCACACGCTGAAATTTTAAGCTGGTGAGCCTTTGACGTCACTTTTCCCGGATCCAACCCTCTGAGGTCAAATCGGACAGGTTTGAACGTGAGTGATGGCGGATCGTGAAATCTAAAACTTACACTCAAAGTAAACGGCCTTTGGATAAAAATGAAAGGTTAGAATTTTGCCAGTCAAGTGTTGAGCAGACACACTTTCAGAATCTCAAGAAAAAAAGGAAGGGATTTTTTTTATCACAGGGGCACTTTAACTTTAGAAAGTTAAAACAAGTTCTAAGGGATTATATTTGAGAGGGCTTAAATGGAATTTTTTTGCGTCTGGTATTGAGACACTCGAAATGTATCTATAGCCATTAAGACTAGGATCACTATTTCTCTTTCTTTTTTCTCAACTGGCACCCAAGAGTAGAATTTTATTGATGATATGAAATTGATCATCACTAAGAAGATTGAGGAAGATTTTTCCTTCCTTCCAGCGCCGAGCGTTTCGCCTCCTTTCTCGCGATTGCCACTCTTCGTTTTCTTACCAAATGTTTTGAAGCCAGCATATTCAGTACTTTGTATAGTGTGATCATCCCGGTGAGGATAGTTCAGAAAAAAACAATCTGTTTTTGGTGACCGCCATAGATTTCGACAACCTGAGCCGAAATCAGCGTTCAGAGTCAAGTGACTAGTTATCCGATGGTGTTAACTGTGGTCCGCAAATGACCGGTTAGTTTATCCGCGATGGTATTGGCTGAAAGACTCGTTATTGTAAAGTAAAGTTTTTTAACAGTCATTGGTCGGTTTCGATCCGCCTATTAGCTCAATTTAAGGAGGCATCTCGAGCCAAGAAAATTTTCTCGTAGTTAAAAGGGTTTCGATAGTTTGTTAATGGGCACCCAGAAGGTCACGAACTATTTGGTGTTTTGAGAGCGCTTTGTCTTGTCTTTTAAAGCAAGAAACCCAGATTAGGAACCCTAAAATAATGGTCACAATCCCACGGCTCGCACAGCTTCGCAATGGCTGTGGCGAGCTTGTGAACGGGAGAGCTTATATCGGTGGGGGTGGGGGAGGTGGGTATGAGTACTATATAAAAACTGGGTTTTCAAATGAACTTGCAGGAAATGGCTCATGGGTTTTATGAGTATCCAGAGTAGTCCTAAGTAAGCCTTTAGATCTAAAATCCACTTGCATACTTGTTTGGTTTCTATTACTATTCAAAGAATAGAAACGGATTTTTACCTCATTAGCATAAAAAAGCACTTACAAACGAGTGGAATTATAAATGATGATGGATGGGGGCTTATAACTGATAGTACATGGTATTATTACGTCAGCAACAACTTGCCAAGAGGCATGAACTCGCCAGACTGTACCAGTATTACTATTTCCCTCTCAAACACTAATAAACCAACATGGATGAGGTACGTCTTCAAAAAGAGGGAGGGCAATGTCGAGTTATCAGGAGAGAATTGTAAATTCAGGAGAGTAATTTTTTGAATCTTTATCTTTTTCATTATTTTTTCTTTGTAAATCGGAATGGATGACAAGCTTCCACAAAATGATGCTCTTAACTATTCCAATGGAACTGAATCTTTAATTTACGTATTACATTGACTTTCGTCCTGTTGATGGGGATTAGCGTTAATCATGAATAAAGACGAAATGAAATTTAGTTATCGGCGAGAACTCTTAAAAGGCTGGTTTCTTCATTTGGTCTTAAAAAGAGGCTATTGACTTGAGCACTTAGCAGCTGCTCTTTTAATATATCTATTGACATGAAATGGAAAAAAATCTTGAAATAAAGTAAATTAAATGTGCTCTTGCTAAAGCATATGTTAAGTTCCCATGTTGTCTACAGAAACAAGCTTAGTGGTAAAGAAGGATGCAATTAAAATCTCTACGGGATATTACACAAATGGTAAATGAATTGCAATCAAATGTAATCAAGATAAGCCAATAGCAAAGCTTGAAACCTTATTCCATCCTATAATGTCGCTTAAAATCTTAGATCACAAGACTGTTAGTTTGCTCTTGAATAAAATTAAATTAAACATATATATTTAGTTGCAGACATGATATCTGTTTTTGCTTTAAGAAAAATCAAGAGAAAACGTTTAATTCTTTGTGAAAAATTAGTAACTTTAAGAAACTAACTTAACATTTTCATTTTAACTCGTACGAAGTTCATAATATTTTATTTTTAGACAAAACCCGTTCAAAACAGTTTCTTGTTAAATCTCCTACTGGTCTCAAACCATGTATTCTTTGTTTTCTGAAAAGAAAATACACATGCAATAAAGAAAAGCTTTTTATTATGAATAATAAAGTAGATATAAGCTTTGCATTTGTAGTTGCGACTGCATTGTTTAAAATAACCTATATTTAGCTTCTGTTGGGCACTCGCTCTTGTTTAAACTTAAAAGAAATTCTAAATTGTTTTTATTCCACGAAGATGTCTGGGGCAAACTCATCTTCATCTATCGAACAGATGACGAGCGTTTCCGAGCCAGGTCCACTCAAATGGACGTTACGTGTTTTATATATCTCGGTGTTTGTAGTCGGCATAACTGGTAACTTAGTCGTGTGTTGTGCCGTGATGAGACGCAAACGCCTTCGTTCAAGCAACAACCTTTACACCTTCAACCTTGCCTGCGCAGATCTCATTGTTGTAACCATTTACGTTCCGACGCAAATGACAGCTTTCGAGAATGAGCACAACTGGGCTTTAGGAGACATGATATGCAGAATCGCTTATATAGTAATTCCACTCTGCTTGTCGGCGTCAGTTGGTTCCTTACTCGCCATTACAGTTAATCGTTATCGCGCGATGGTCTCTCCGCTGACGCCTAAGCTAACAGTACGAAAAATCCAGTTGATCATCTCTGGCATATGGGTCACCTCTCTACTCTTAGCTTTGCCGATTATCTTTGTTGCTGGGACAGAGACGAGTGAAAACGGGCAAGTGTACTGTTCTGAGCCCGGCTGGCCACATGATTCAGCCATCGATAATATTTACTGGATCTCAATTTTTGTCCTTCAGTACGTGGCGCCTCTGATCGTCATTGCTGTACTATCGAGTATCGCTGCTTGGAAACTGAGAGCCAATTCGTTGTTTAACAGAAAGAGGGGTTCATTAGTCGTTACAAAAGCCGTGCGAAAACGTATGCAACAGGGAGCTAAGATTACAAAAATGTTACTTGCGTTAGTCTTGATTTATGCTATTTGTATGTTGCCTCAACACGCCGTGTATTTTTGGATGGAATATGGAAACCTGAACCAGATGGGATTTAAAATGTATATATTCAGGTTCTCAAATGTTTTTCCCATGGCAAACTGCGCGTTGAATCCTATTGCATACGGGACACTAAACAAAGAGTTTGGAATGGTTTTCAAGAGCCTACTGAAACGCAAATGGCACTATAAAACGGCTATTTGCTGCAGACAGAAAGCAGATCAAAGGGTGGAAATACTTGACGCTAAAGTAGGCTGTGACACTTTACTGAAAGACATATGACAGATACGTCGACAATTATCTCAAAATGAAACAAAGTGGAGATCCTAAATTGAAAGTAAAAAAAAATTACATGTATTTAACTTTTCTGACATCTCAGCACGGCCAGATGGTTTAAGCCGCCCGGCGGTGAAAAGTTAAGGAAAAGGACATAGTATACATATACTCACTAACGACAGTGGTAGTTTTCATAAACACAAGAAATCCAGCGAAAATTCACTAATTTCTGATGTAGTATTTTCGGTTCTTCACCTGCTTGAATCTGATTACCAAGCCTTGTAGAGGATAATTATTATCCAGTCTTGTCAGGCGGCTTTTTATTTATACTCATGATTTTAATCCCGGTAAAAGCTACTTACAATATTTCTATGTGACTTAACACAACTGTGTTAAGAAGCCATGCACAATTTTCGATCGTTTGCTGTCATAAACCAACTCTTTAGTGATGTGAAAAAGCTGTGCTATTATTTTAGGAAAAAGTGAATGTTACAATCCATCGTGAAACCAAAACGAAAAGACAAACCATCATATGGTGTATAGTTCGTATGTAGCGATTTATTTTATATGTCGTTATACACCCGGCTCGAATTTGGAAAAAGATATATATATATATTTAATAACAAAAATAGTTGTTTCACTAATGCTACACTAAGATAGATTGTGTCACTCTCTCTATTTGGCGAGGCGCCATCTTCGAAGTGAAATCTGGGAAGAAGCTGCCAAAACATGTCAGTAAGTCCCGCTTTGGGAGTCTTGGGTAAGCGCTCTGTTCTTTTCCCTGATCATTTCGCTCGTACAGTTATTCAAAAAGGCGGCTGGCCATGCCTCGGCCCCAGTCCCTGGGTTTGTCCGGCTCATCACGGGAGCGGATCGGCAATCAAAACAGAAAAATAATAGAACGAGACAGATTAAATACGCTTTTTATTTCATGGAAACGGCATTCATTTAAAACATATTTTGATTTCATAACCTGAGCAGCGTTAGATAAACAAAAGCAACTTATATTCAACCCTTCGGTAAAACCTGCAGATCCTTGCCGAAACGAAATCCATACCGTAGAATCAAGATGTCTTGAACCGTAGATTTTTCGAACACCCAGAAAATTCGAACCAACAGAGCGCTTCACTCCCCTCGTTGAATACTACCCCCCCCCCCCCCATATTTTTTACACTACACGATTTTTCAAACTAATTTTCTTTTCCCTCGGAGGGTTGAAAAATCGGGATACGACTCCATTGTATGAATTAAAGTTCGGCATTGTTTGTTGTTTGGATTAGTCGCTTCCTGAACAGGACTGCTTGAGAATGTTAAAACTTACGCACTTAATCCACGTGTATATTGCTACATATTTAATTTAAGCTCAAAAATTCCTTAACTAATTCTTCACACATTTTGCATGTGCTATTGTTCATCGACAAAAAGAAACAAATAGAACCCTGCATTAACTAAAAGATTTCAGTTCTGTTCTGATTCTCACAAAGAGCTTCACACCAATTTCATTTCATGTGTTAAAGTCGTTCCAAATGTTACCATGACTGACAAAGGATAGCGTTTCTGACAGCATCTCATAAAATCTTTTGGCACTTCATGAATTGAAATGAAAGTCAAAACCAAATTACAGCGTGTTCAACCAGTCATTTTTTCCGAGAACCAATGAACACGAAGGAATTTTAATTAAAAGATGACAGTACTGTGAAGGTTGATATAAGATGCTTGGTCTGTCTTTTTTTTATTTGGGTAAGAGACACTTGCTATCAGATAAATAGCGAAAACGAATTTTGGCAAAATCGGATGTTATCATTTAGCTTTCCGTCGATCTAAATGTGTGGGATTCCACCATCTGCTCAAGAGCATTGAGATTCTGAACGCGAGGCTATGAACTGAAAGACTACAATTCACTCACACTTGATGTTGTTTCAAAGAGCTGTCAGATACAAAAGGTGAGCATTAACGAACATATAAGCAAAATGCTAACTGTAATAAGTAGAAAAAACAGAAGGAATGCAAGGTGAATTACTGAATACCAAAAGCTGTATGCTAAACGTTAACCTGCTAATTTATGTTGAAATTAAAAGCTCTCGTAAAATCCTTCTTAGACGGAAAATGTGCACTTCTCGAATTTTTTCATCGTCATTGTACCAGTAATGCAATCGACTGCTAAAGCGCTGCTTTCTACAATAACTTGGCATGCTTCCTTTTAAAGACTAACTGGTATCTTTAACTTTCTTTGCTATAACAACAAAGACAACCTGCTTCAGTACTCTTAAATTTTACTCCACATACATTTGTTTTCCAAAGGTACACAAAAAATACTCTCTGACACTTTGGAATAAAACTATGGCAATTTCGCAATTGACTAAAATTGGTACTGGGTCTTTTAGTCTTGTTTTAAGCGAGTCTATAAACATCTGGGTTGAAGACAAAGGCCGTATATTTCTACCGAAAAATATATAGCTTAATTCTAATCTCTTAACGCCCTCGGCTCCCCGAAAATACTCTTGTTATCTAAACCTCAAGGAAGGAAGCTTATTTTAATATAATTGCGTCTAGATTTACAACAAAGGAACAGAAATTACAATCATTTAACCAGGATTCTCTGAATTTGCTGTATCAAAATTTTGTTATCTGACAAGTCATTGGCTATACTTAATGATGATCGCTAAAAATTCGCTCAACTTCAGTGCTTTTACTTCATACCACTAGGAAAAAAAATAAAGAATAGTCCATGTTTTCATGCAAGCTCGTAAAATGAGTACTATTAGGCGAAAGGGTGGCCACTGAGAAGCCAAGTTAATGAAAACGGAAGCATAGCAGCTGAGCATATAAGCATAAACACAATGTACGGGTTGAAAATATCAAATATATTTCTATTTATTACTTGTGGAAAAATTGGCAGGTTGACTTATTTTTTGATACGAGCATTATTTTTTTTAACACGTACAGACTCTAGTCTACAGTTTCAAAGAATACCTTAGCCTCCAACTCGTTAGATTGTTCTAATACTAGTTGG